>CM038679.1:106368512-106690510 GCA_021605205.1 Aegilops longissima | reverse complement strand
TGATGCATATGGTGTCTTGCATTGCTTAGTTTAGACATCATATGCACAATATTGAATTCTATCTGCTTAGTTTAGAGATCATAGATGCGAGTGTCATTTGCTTAGTATATGAATCAATTATGTCAATTATATCATGCCATCCTGTATACTTAGACAACATGTATGTGAATTATTTCATCCCAACCTATTTTAGAAAGACATCATATAGTTTTGTCATGTCATCCTGTTTAGGTACTCATCATATGTTGAATTATGCCATTATATCCTGTTAAGTTATCCATCATATATCGAAGCTGTGTCATGCTATCATGTTTAGTTAGGCATCATATATGTGAAATTGTGTCATCTTTGTCTGTTTGGTTATACAACATATATGTGAATTACCACATCATCTATCATACAATGTCTCAGACGTTCAATTTCTTTTCTTGTTTATCAGCCATTTGAATTGGAGGGGTGATGGCAGTTTCTAAGGAGCAAAACCCGTTCTTCACAAAAGACAGTGCTACCCGTCGATGCAGATAGAACCATGGTTGTCTTGGCCCACAAACTAGCCCCACCACACATAATCGAGACTTTTCAGTTGCACACTTACACGTTAGGCGGAAGAACCAGCTACAACCCATCTAACAGAACCCCGGTGGATAGTAACCCACTTATAGTTGACAAAGCACCATGTCCACCACAGTACCCCCACAAGAGCAGTTTGTAAAGCTCTTGTAGTGCCCAAAGCACGAAGACCACCATAGCTAACCCAAACTCCACGTTTAAGCGTAAGAACAAGCTGTTCTCGTGTCGATTCGTAGCTATGGTCCATACTCCTTTCTTTGTTGCATCACTGTATTTACTCATACCAACTACTTTCAATTTGATGGATCAATTGAAACTCCAATGGCATAATAGGTATGTTTTAAACCTATTTCTTTAAGCTGGATTGCTGTTCTAACTTCTTGCACTATGTTGATTTGAGTTTAAGTTGTATAAACAGTTATGTTCTCATGTGATGCACATTACAAGTGCTGCCAATCTTGTGTAGTTTCTCACACTTATATTCTGTCTATGCTGTTGTGTCTTAAAATATATGAGTTGAGCTGTGTCTCTATCTTGATTAGGGAACATAAACTAGAATGATATGGACAATACAGTGACCATAGTACATAGATATATGTTTGTTTCATGTTGTTATCCTGTCCACCTTACTCTTGAACGGTTTACCAAAATGAGTTTCAGTATACTACAAGCTAAACTGTGATGTGTCCGCTTGTTTCTCTTGTAGTATGCAAACAGAATATTGGAGAAGAGCACCCACTATGCAATGGTAGAGAAAGTAATGCAGATAAGGTTCAAGATAGTGACACAACCATGTTGGTCTCAAGAAAGGTGATAAAACGATCTTGTATACGGTGAGAAAACCCCACATCCTGCGTTGATGTAGTGTTGAGTTCTTGGCAAGATCACTGGCACAAGCTCTTCGAACTCGCTGCTGAATCACTTGACTTCTTGATCTCAGCTACAAAGTGAAAGGCATCGATCGGTGTCTTTAAGCAAGAAGTCAAGGATCGAGGAAGTCCTACGAGAATTCAGATCGTACTTTCTTGTGCAACAACAATATTTGGAGGATTTAAGCGCCAAACAAGAGAAAGTTAATAAGCTTGCTAAGCATCTTGCCAAACATTATGGGTACCAGGATATTGTTTCTTGAACTCTTCAAGTGGTTTCATTCTCGACTTGTTTTTCTTGGCGTTTATATCTTTGCTTTGTTCCCTATATTTGCCTTTGGTGGCGAACTTTGATGCCCAAGTGGATGTAATATATGTAATAGCCGTGATAGCCTAGCATAAGTTGCTTGCTTATTTATTTCCTTGTTGTCTTGTTTATTTGTTTGCTTGTAGTCAAGGCAGTTTTTTTTAGAGGTTTGCTAGTCCTGCAATAACCTATTTTTTAAAACTAGGCCACAATAACCATGGGCTAATATTTCTTGTAGTGACCTTCGGGCCTCCTATGGGCTATAGAAATAGTGGGCCTTCTACGGGTCGTAGAAGCGATGAGGCCTTCCACGGGCCGTAGAAACAATGGGCCTTCTACGGGTCAGAGAAACTATGGGCCTTCTACGGGTCAGTAGAAACTATGGGCCTTCTACGGTCAGATCATCAATGGGCCTTATCGGGCCAGATGATCGATTGGCCAAACATGGGCCAATAACAGCTACATTATGGCCGTAAATGGGCTAGAGTTGGAATCGTCCGTTCATGGGCCGACCATAACGGGCCATCGTTAATAGGCCGATTTGATGATGCTATGAAAACGCCCAACGATAACGGACCACAAACGGCCGATCAGAACCACGGGCTGAATTTGGCCCACAAGCGTAAAATGAAGAACGGGCCGTAAGTAAACGAATCGCCGGAAATGAGCCCAAGAATAAATGGGCTCGAGAAGGCGAAAAGATAACATGGGCTGAAACGACTCAATCGAATAACGGGCCCTTAATGGGTATAAAGTGATACATTGTTCATTACGGGCGATTTGACCGGCCGTTAATGGGTGTAAAGTGATACATTGTTCATTGCGGTCGGTTTCACCACGGGCCGTTAATAGGCCAAGAGTTACATAGGGCCTCATATGGGCCGAAGACGTCATGGGCCATACATGGGCCGAAGTGAAAACGGGTGGAGTCATATTGATGGCCCAGATGACGCCATCGGGCCTAATTCGGATAGGGCGTAACGGGCCTTGGGTTAGCGGGTAAATGGGCTATATGCGAGCAGGCCGTTAACGAGCTTTCCATGGCCGCCCGCCACCTTTGACCAAGTCAAACGGGCGGCCTTTTCACAGAATGGGCCTCTGTTGGGCGTGCCCATGTCGACGTATCATAGGCGCCTTCATCCAATGAGTGGATGACATCCGTCCCAACGATGAGCCGACACGTGTTTCCTCCACCAATGATGATTTTACACGTGGAAAATCCCCATTGGTCGGGTCATTAACAGGTTATCGGATCCAAAACCCGACCCGATAGCTTAACGGCGTTCCCTTACGGTGGATGCCACGTGTCGGTCACCCTTGATGAAATCACTTCTATGACGCGCGATTTATCATCATGGAAGTGGACACTTCCATGATAATAATTTTGGTAATGTCATGGAACACTTCTACGATAACACAGGTATGACTATCTTGATTCTGTCATAAAATCGTCATGGATGTACATGCGTGACAAAAAACGCAACCTACTATGACAAACACGTATCATCACTGAAGTGTATTTTTTTGTAGTGTAGGGTTCATACTTTCACTAGTGCAAGTTCTCTCAACAATAATAACATAATTGGATCATATAACTATCCCTCAACATGCAACAAAGAGTCACTCCAAAGTCACTAATAGTGGAGAACAAACGAAGAGATTATGGTAGGGTACGAAACCACCTCAAAGTTATTCTTTCCAATCAATCCGTTGGGCTATTCCTATAAGTGTCACAAACAGCACTAGAGTTCATACTAGAATAACACCTTAAGACACAAATCAACCAAAACCCTAATGTCACCTAGATACTCCAATGTCACCTCAAGTATCCGTGGGTATGATTATACGATATGCATCACAAAATCTCAGATTCATCTATTCAACCAACACAAAGAACCTCAAAGAGTGCCCCAAAGTTTCTAACGGAGAATCAAGACGAAAACGTGTGCCAACCCCTATGCATAGGTTCATGGGCGGAACCCGCAAGTTGATCACCAAAACATACATCAAGTGAATCACGTGATATCCCATTGTCACCACAGATACGCACGGTAAGACATACGTCAAGTGTTCTCAAATCATTAAAGACTCAATCTGATAAGATTACTTCAAAGGGAAAACTCAATCCATTACAAGAGAGTAGAGGGGGAGAAGCAACATAAGATCCAACTATAGTAGCAAAGCTCGCGATACATCAAGATCGTGCCAAATCAAGAACACGAGAGAGAGAGAGAGATCAAACACATAGCTATTGGTACATGCCCTCAGCCCCGAGGGTGAATGAGGGAGTTCCGGAATAGGGGGTGTCCGGATAGCCGAACTATCATCATCGGCCGGACTCCAAGATTATGAAGATACAAGATTGAAGACTTCGTCCCGTGTCCGGATGGGACTTTCCTTGGCGTGGAAGGCAAGCTTGGCAATACGGATATGTAGATCTCCTACCATTGTAACCGACTCTGTGTAACCCTAACCCTATCCGGTGTCTATATAAACCCGAGGGTTTTAGTCCATAGGACGAACAACAATCATACCATAGGCTAGCTTCTAGGGTTTAGCCTCTTTGATCTCGTGGTAGATCCACTCTTGTAACACACATCATTAATATTAATCTAGCAGGACGTAGGGTTTTACCTCCATCAAGAGGGCCCAACCAGGTAAAACATCGTGTCCCTTGTCTCCGTTACCATCCGCCTAGACGACAGTTGGGACCCCTACCCGAGATCCGCCGGTTTTGACACCGACATTGGTGCTTTCATTGAGAGTTCTTCTGTGTCCTCACCAATAGGCTCGATGGTTCCTTTGATCATCAACAACGACGCGGTCCAGGGTGAGACTTTTCTCCCGGACAGATCTTTGTGTTCGGGCGGCTTTGCATGCGGGCCAATTCGCTGGCCATCCGGAGCAGATCGAAGCTACGCCCGGCCGTCAGTCAGATTTGAAATTTAAATTATGCGGCCGATATCCGCGGAGACTTGATCTTCGACATATTCGAGCGCGCAAGCTGCCGCCACACTATCTCGATGGGCATGATCTAGCTCTGCAAATTAACAGTGCCTCGAGGCCGCACTAATCCGCCCGACCTTAATCCGGAGCCGGATTCCCGATCGAGGACGAGTGGTTGGACACCGCCTCGGGGCTTTAATCACTACGGCAATCGAGCGAACTCCATCCCTGTCCTTGCGAAGACCTCGACTCTGTGGTGCCGGACTCCTCCCGGACCAACCCTCCGCCCTTGCCAATCGAATCCGATCGGGCGCCCGTTATGGAGTTCACGGCCGCAGACATCTTTCAGCACTCGCCCTTCGGTGACATCCTGAATTCACTAAAGTCTCTCTCTTTATCCGGAGAGCCCTGGCCGGACTACGGACAGGAAGGTGGGGATGCGGATGATGAAGAAACTCAATGCCCACCCACCGCCCACTTCATAGCCACTGTCGAAAGCTTACACGACGTGCTCGATTTTGACTCCGAAGACATCGACGGTATGGACGACGATGTAGGAGACAACAATGAACCAGCACCTATAGGATTTGGACAACCTCATCCCATGATGTATACATGGTGGATACACCTAAAGGAAATGAAGACGAGGAACAACGGACGCCACGAAGGATAAATCCTCAAAAGCAGTCAAACGGCAACGTAAACGCCGAACAAAGTCCGCCTCAACAAAGACCCAGCCATAGAGCAGGGCGAACCGGTGGACAACGAACAAGCTATCGAGCAATCGTCCAACAAGACAACTTGATAAACAATCTGTCCCTCGCGAAGACAACAGTCCGGGACGACCTCACGGACAAACCATTGGAGCAAAGTGACCTCCGAAAAGGCTCGTCGCCATCGCTCAGTAGCCTAAAAAGCGTAGCGGAAGCTCGTAACAGCGGAAGATGCACTCAGGATTAGATGGAGCAAAGTATTCAACACCGCAGATAAGTACGGGCGACGATCATTGAACAATGAGCTACCCAAATGAAAGCTCTCGCCGAATTGACGAGGAGGCCTTAGAGCCCCACAATTAAAAAGCAAGAAGGCCAACCGGTCGGATGGATGACCTCACGGCAAAAAGAGAGCGCGAATGGTGCCGCACACAAGCCAATATGCGATCCGCCTAAGGATTCAGATCAAAAGGATGGCCCATTAGGTCCATCTATGGGCCAAGAAAGCATGCTCACAAAGCAATGCAACACGCCAAAATTCAAAACCACGGCACACCCAAATATAGGGCGCCAGACACCCCTATGTTTCACCGATGAGGTGCCGGATCATGAATTTCAACGGATTCAAACCCGTAAACATAGAGGCATACGACGGAACAATGCACTGAGTTCGGATCGAGGATTACATCCTCCACATACATATGGCAAGAGGAGACGATCTCCATGCCATCAAATACCTACCCTCAAGCTCAAAGGGCGGCTCGGCATTGGCTTAAAAGCCTCCCGTAAAATACGATTGGAAGTTGGGAAGAGCTTGAGGATGCGTTTGAGCAAATTTTAGGGACTTATGTCCGCCCTCCCGGATGCGTACGATCTAAGTCACATAACTCAACAGCCCGGAGAGTCACTCGGAAATTCGAACAGTTCCTTACTAAAAAGAACCAAATAGTCGATCGTCTGGACGCCAAGCCTTAGCAGCTTTCAAACACAACGTCCGAGACAAATGGCTCACCGGACACCTCGCCAAGAAAAGACAAGAATAATGGCCGCATTAACAAGCCTCATGACCCGCTTTATGCTGGAGAGGATAGCCGGCTAGCAAGGTGCAGCACCAGCGACCCGAGTACATCCAAATCAGGGATGGAATGGGAAATCACGATACGTAAAAAGATCGGCGCCGGAATAAGGAAAATGGCCCAAATAGTACGGCGGTGAACGCCGGATTCAAAAGCTCTCGTCAAGAACAAAACATCGCCCTAAAGGATAACGTTGACGAGCTATCCAACCTAAACAAGATTCGGATAGACTATGTCAAATACATGGTACCTCAGGAAGCTCGCAAACCATACCCACGAGATTGTTGGGTCTTCAAGCAGTCGGCCGACTTAACGCCGAACACAAGGGGCTCGACACACCAAGTGCAAGTGACGAAACCCAAAAGCAGCACTCCGGAAAACAAAAGACTTTCCCACTAGAAGTCAAAACAATGAACTCACTTCATGTGATAACACACGTGCATGCACCGCCATACCAGGACACCGCCCGCATAATGGGGATAGAACCTACTAAAATTCGCTATAACAAAGACTTCCTTCAAAGGAATGACGCCAGCCTTCTTTATTATACTGTGCTCTGTACCCTAGAGGTTGTGTTCGGTTCATCCGACAACCCCGTCATGAAAGCTCACTCCCCACTGCCCCATTCAGTAGTAGCCCTTAAGCACTGCTGAGGCGTACAGCTTTTGCCCGCTTTTACGCAATACCGCATTATGCATCTCTAAATGCCTGGTCCACTCGGCATCATCTCGTTAAGAGGAAGTATTAAGTGTTATTCGAGCACGGAAGAACGGGAGACTGCCTTGACAGCCCCACACTATCCGGCTCGGCTAGGCAAAGAACCCGAATTGGTCATTCAAACCTCGGACACGGCTAGACGAAGTTCTGGCGCTTACTAGCGGCATACCCCCATACGAGGGCCGCATGCATGTATAACAAGAGACAATAAAGCTCCATTTTATTCACTTCTTCGAACTGCATTTTGTTTATTTAATATTAAGTACATTTTCGCACGATCCTTTTCTTTTAAAACTAAGTTCCTCTCTTTACGGATGAACAACGTACTACCTGTCGAGGATACTGCACAACGGAGACACAGCGCAGACGCAGAGGGACCCGCTGTAAGGATTCTTTTCAGATTAAGACCCCTGTGTAAACCTTTTTCACTGCCTCTTGTTGATATACATCCCCGGTTCCTTAATACAACCGAGGAGGAGGCTGGTGCTTTGGCATTGGCCGCACTGAATTTTTGCGCTGCATCTAGACACTGGGGCTTAGGGCATTATTCTGCCCATTTTCATAAAGACCGAATACCTTAGGGAGTATTCGCGCCTCGAAGTTAGGCCTTATATGCATCAGCTCAATCATGTCTTTGGTCAAATGTTGGGTTGCCGGCCTCGTGTTTTGCTGCCTTACGCCCGCTTTCACGGCTAACACGGCACTGGAGAACTACTGCGATAGTGCCCTGTTCGCCAAAGCGAGCACCTCAAGAGAGAAAGCCAAAACTGACTGTCATGATATAGCGAGACCGTCAACCACTCGATGACTCACAGGAATGTTTAGAATTCCTCCGATTAACGAAGGACGGTTTTCGGTCAGCACATACGCACCTCAATTCGGAGAGTGCGGTGTTCCCTGGGGCTATATAGTAGCCCCACCTCAAACTCCTATGGCTAAGTGAAAGTGATAAAGCATTATAGTCCGGTTCGGTTTGCTACGCTATCACCTCCTTAACAGACCAAGATGTTGGATTAAGTGTGAAAAATCATTTTTTTGTAAACAACCCCGCACTATGTGCTGGGCTGAAGCCAAGGACTGCCATCTTTCAAAGTTATATACACATATACACAAACGGCCGCGATAGGGAGTAGTTTACTACTTGAAAGCACAAGTATAAAAAGCTCTTATATTATATTAAAACATCGCTTTCACAAATCATACATGTCATTCAAACATAATATCCTTCGAAAGCTTGCGCCTCTATTAAACGAAGCGCCGGCAGACTTCTTCAAAGCAAGTGCTCGGCGGTACTGGCTTCGTCTCAATCTTGGGATGCAACGTCGGTGGCCTTCATCTCGCCCAAGATGTCTTGACACGGGCGAGCCATCCGCGCCCCTCAATACACGCCGATCGCTTCATTGCGCCGATACGCGTACCGCACCAAGGAACTGCTGCACTAAACCAAAATAGCTCTTCTACTGGGTCCGCCCGCCACAAGTGAGTCAAGACATGCTTCATGGCAATCCGGACAATCGATTCAGCTCGCCCATTCGCCAACCGATCGGTCAACGGCAGAGGACGCCCGGACTAGGGAATTGCGACCAATATAGCTCTTCCTTCGGTGCCCTTCCGCCCCGAAGTGCTTAATCGCGTCCATAGCTTCGCCGCCAAGTCCAGATAAGCATCCTCCGAACTCCACAACTTATCTAATCGAGCATACTTTGTATCCAGATATTTCCTCCGCAGCAGTAAACGGTTTTCAGCCGCAATTGCCCCACCGACTCAGCTCCTCCTTGGCAGCTCTCAAAGCCGACCGGGCATTCGTGGATTCGGCGGCCTTTTTAGGCCCTCTTGTTCCACTTGACGTTTTTTCAAGAACCTCGCAGCGATCGGTTGTATTCTCAACTTTTGGCCATATCGCCATCTCCTCTTGCTTCGGCAGTGAGCAGCCCGTTCACTTCTAGCTCTTCGCCGCTTTTAAAGCGGCCGCATTACTATTTCGCTTGCTTTTTCGCTCGGGCGAAGTTTCGCCGCAGCTCTTCCACGGCAAAGCGGCACCATCTGCATTAAGCATATGATTAGTAAGACATGGGCGTCAAGCTCCCTTAACAGTGTCCGCATAGAAGTCGATACCTTGTGACTCGTCAAACCGCTTATTGACCAGCGATGTCCGTGATCCGCCTCATCAAGTCGCCGCTTTAGTTCGGCATATTCATCGATCGGTGGCCTCGGACGCCCGCCACCTGCTTAGGAGCGCGATATGTTAAGATCGAGATTTGATCCTCGCACGTCGTCCATTTTGACAACATACCGAGTCTCGTGGGCTACTATCTATACAGGCGCATTTTATATGCATAATCGCGGAAGGTACATCATTTTTACAGACCTCAAACCCCGTCAAGAAGCTTCGACGGCTTCATGCAATCCGCTCTCCGTGGATGCAATTCTTTCAATCACTGCACCCATTAGATCACGGTGATCTTCGAGATAACCGCCGCCCGAAAGCAGATCCTTCACTCCTCCGACAAGACATCACTTGGCGCCGGACCTTCCGCCTCACGGACTTGGGGAACCTCCATGACGACACCTCCGGTCGCCCCTTCACATGAGGGTGCGACAGTGGAGGCGTTTAGCTCTCCATCATCTCCGGAAGAAGATCCCCAAGACGAGCTCACGAGAAGGGCCGAGGTCCGAACTACAAGGTACAATTTCGGTTATCTTCATAAATAAATCAGGATGTTCCTTATTTACAAGACCCTTATTTTTACTTACGGCTCATTGGAGGGCTGATCCCTTGGGGAAAAAGTGCGGCTGGGTTACTTCCCAAGCGGACTCTCCGCGAAGATTCCTTCCCTCTTTGAGGCCTTGACCTCCGGATCTTCAAGGTCCTCTTCCCTCCTCGAAGACGGACTTTTAATCCTCCTTCCTTGATAGCCTCCTTCATGGGGCAGCCGCTTCCGCTCCCCCTTCGCCTTCTTCAAAGGCGCGACTTTCAACATCTTGGTCAAGATGGGATCCGGCGTGGTCTCTGGGAGGGGAGCCGGACACCTTATTAACTTTGCCTTGGCTATCCACTCCTGTTCAAGAAATGGCTCATTTAAAGGGCATATATATAAAGTAGATGGATGAACAGCTTGTCCGGTTGCAGGACTACTTACTTGAGTATCTGGGCGATTGCAGCTTAGTCCTGCATCCTCGGTCAAGTCCGGACACTTCTCTTGTGATCCGAAGAACAATTTATGCATCACCACGGCGCCGTGCCCATAAAATTTTGGAGAGCTCGTGGTCCCTCCGGATTGAATTCCCACAAGCGGAGGGGCGACGCCCAGGCTGAAGGCGCGGATCACCATAACCCGCGTCATCGCAACCAGATTGATCCTCTTTCCGGAGGTCTCGAATACGGCCCCGCAGCGGGGAACGCCCTTGGCGACCCCAGCCGAGCCCCTTGTTGACCCATGATGCCGGCCCTGTGGTGGACTGAGCGGAAGGCAGGGAGCGCCGCCCATTTGGTGCCCCCAGGAGCGGTGATATAAAACCACTCCGTTGCCACAAACCAAGCTCCTCTTGAAAAGAGCCCTCGGGCCATGGAGCATCAGACATTTGCTTATGACCGCCCCTCGACTCGCTTGTTGCCCTTGATCATCTTTGGCTCCACCTTGAAGGTCTTGAGCCACAATCCAAAGTGGGGAGTAATATGGAGGAAGGCCTCACATACGAGAATGAATGACGAGATATGGAGGATGGACTCCGGATTCAAGTCATGGAAATCAATCCCATAATAAAACATGAGCCCCGCACAAAGGGGTCCGTCGGGAAGCCTAAACCCCGAAGGAAGTGGGACACGAACACCACGTTCTCGCCGGGCTCAGTAGTGGGAATGACCTGCCCTCGAGCAGGCAGCCTATGCGAGATCTCGCCGTTAGATACTGGCGCCTCGCAGCTTTAGCACATCTTCTTCGTGATGGAGGAAGACATCCATCGGCCGTGATGGTCGGAGCCGACAACGCCGAAAGTCCAAGCGCTGAATCAAGCTTTGGGTGTTGGAACTCGGCCGAGGCTAACTCGATGGAGGGTGTAAAGAAGAAGAGGGCCTTGGTCTCATTATAAAGAGCTTGAATACCAAGAGCTCACCCGTGGTCGATTAGGACTCGCCGATAGAGAAGGCAGGCCAACGGCATGGTTGGGTTACCCACGTCCGTATTGATGAGAATCCCGGAATAAGGGGGCACGATCTACGCTTTGATAAGACGTGCTAAGGAAACCGCCTCGCTAAACACGCTGAGGTAGAACAATAAAAAACGATTCATATAAAGGCCTGGCCGTGGTGTGATGTCATGCCGCGGAATACGTCAGCAGATCTGTGCAAAAATTATTCTCTCTACGGTGTTATGTGGAACTTGTTTTGCAGAGCCGGACACTATCCTTGTGTTCAAAACCTTCTATGAAGTACTCAGAGGAGGAACCCGCCTCGCAATGCCGAAGACAATCAACGCGCGGACTCATCGTCATTGAAGCCTGGTTCAGGGGCTACTGAGGGAGTTCCGGACTAGGGGGTGTCCGGATAGCCGAACTATCATCATCGGTCGGACTCCAAGATTATGAAGATACAAGATTGAAGACTTCGTCCCGTGTCCGGATGGGACTTTCCTTGGCGTGGAAGGCAAGCTTGGCGATACGGATATGTAGATCTCCTACCATTGTAACCGACTCTGTGTAACCCTAACCCTACCCGGTGTCTATATAAACCAGAGGGTTTTAGTCCATAGGACGAACAACAATCATAACATAGGCTAGCTTCTAGGGTTTAGCCTCTTTGATCTCGTGGTAGATCCACTCTTGTAACACACATCATTAATATTAATCTAGCAGACGTAGGGTTTTACCTCCATCAAGAGGGCCCGAACACAGGTAAAACATCGTGTCCCTTGTCTCCTGTTACCATCCGCCTAGACGCACAGTTCGGGACCCCTACCGAGATCCGCCGTTTTGACACCGACAAGGAACTATTCCTCCTCGGCATGGAGAGCACCGGATGATGAAGATGGCCACGGTGAGGCTTCCCCCCCTCGGCAGGTCTTGGAACAGGTCCCGATTGGTTTTGGTGGCTACAGAGGCTTTGGCGCGAGAACTCCCGATCTATTCTCGCCTTGGAAGTTTTAGGGTACGTGGGTATATATGGGTGAAAGAAGCACGTCGGTGGACTTCGGGCTGTCCATGAGGCGGGCGCCCTTGGGGGTGGGCGCGCCCCCCCTCGTGGGCAGCCAGGACTCTCGGTGAGCTTCAGGTACTCCGTGGGCTTCTTCGGTCCAAAAATAAGTTCCGTGGAGTTTCAGGTCAATTGACTCCGCTTGATATTCCTTTTCTTCAAACATCAAATAGGCAAAAAACAGCAATTTCAGGCTAGGCCTCCGGTTAATAGGTTAGTCCCAAAATAATATAAAAGTGGATAATAAGGCCCAATATTGTCCAAAACAGTAGATAATATAGCATGGAGCAATCAAAAATTATAGAACGTTGGAGACGTATCAAGCATCCCCAAGCTTAATTCCTGCTCGTCCTCGAGTAGGTGAATGATAAAAAAGATAATTTTTCATGTGGAATGCTACTTGGAATGATTTCAATGTAATTCTTCTTAATTGTGGTATGAATATTCAGATCCGAAAGATTCAAGACAAAAGTTTAATATTGACATAAAAATAATAATACTTCAAGCATACTAACAAAGCAATTATGTCTTCTCAAAATAACATGTCCAAAGAAAGCTATCCCTACAAAATCATATAGTCTGGCTATGCTCTATCTTCATCACACAAAATATTTAAATCATGCACAACCCCGATGACAAGCCAAGCAATTGTTTCATACTTTTGACATTCTCAAACTTTTCAATCTTCACGCAATACATGAGCGTGAGCCATGGACATAGCACTATAGGTGGAATAGAATGGTGGTTGTGGAGAAGACAAAAAGGAGAAGATAGTCTCACATCAACTAGGCGTATCAACGGGCTATGGAGATGCCCATCAATAGATATCAATGTGAGTGAGTAGGGATTGCCATGCAACGGATGCACTAGAGCTATAAGTATATGAAAGCTCAACAAAATAAACTAAGTGGGTGTGCATCCAACTCGCTTGCTCACGAAGACCTAGGGCATTTTGAGGAAGCCCATCATTGGAATATACAAGCCAAGTTCTATAATGAAAAATTCCCACTAGTATATGAAGGTGACAAAATGAGAGACTCTCTATCATGAAGATCATGGTGCTACTTTGAAGCACAAGTGTGGTAAAAGGATAGTGACATTTTCCCTTCTCTCTTTTCTCTCATTTTTTTGGGGCCTTTTCTCTTTTTTTATGGCCTCTTTTCTTTCCCTTTTTTTATTTTTCGTCCGGAGTCTCATCCCAACTTGTGGGGGAATCATAGTCTCCATCATCCTTTCCTCACCGGGACAATGCTCTAAAAATGATGATCATCACACTTTTATTTTCTTACAACTCAATACTTAGAACAAAATATGACTCTATATGAATGCCTCCGGCGGTGTACCGGGTTATGCAATGAATCAAGAGTGACATGTATGAAAGAATTATGAAAGGTGGCTTTGCCACAAATACAATGTCAACTACATGATCATGCAAAGCAATATGACAATGATGGAGCGTGTCATAATAAATGGAACGTTGGAAAGTTGCATGGCAATATATCTCAGAATGGCTATGGAAATGCCATGATAGGTAGGTATGGTGGCTGTTTTGAGGAAGGTTTATGGTGGGAGTATGATACCTGTCAGGACCCCGATTCTATGCCACACCGATCTAGCATGGAACACCTCATATCACTTTGTGGCCTCACGCACGGTATTCCCACGGGTGTCGCCTTACCATGCCCGGGACCGTTTGCGCCTTTTGGCACACGTATATGATAGTATCGCTAGCATCCATATGACAAAGAACCCGGGCTGACATGGCTAGTCGTGAATCCAAAGTGGCACTAACTTACGAGGACAGCATACATGACCCAAACAACGAACGTGTCGGTCATCGGTGAGTGAATCCGGCCGTAGTAAGCTGGGCTAGCAGACTCGTAAATGGTCAGGCAAGTGAGCTAACAGGACTCGGTAGACACCACGTGACATTTCCGGGACGGATACGAGAGCGAAGAAGGACACATGCCGAGCCGGCCTAAGTGTTAGGAGCGGTAGCAAGCTACTGAGGCTCGATGGAAGCACTAGGAGACATTTCCCAGTAAAAGAGGCTACTAAGGCTAAACAACTAGATAGTCAGATCCCACATATAGCGATACACATTACACGTACGCATAACATGCAAGTATGTGATGTACATCATGGCATCACAGCATAACTCAACAACTCATATAGATAAGGCTCAAAGAGCCATCATAGCATTTATTACAAACAGGGGTCACATGACCCAACATTTAGAGCAAACAAGCAACAAGCGGAAGCATTACATGTCCGAGTACAGACATCTATAAATGAAAAAGGCTGAAGACACTATAAGAAATATGTCAACTTGTGACCCTCACTATTGGCCACTGAAAGGTCATTGTTTTTCATTTGCGAACTTTTTTTGACAAAAAACAGAAGGTCAAAAGCCGGCGGTCGTAAACTGAAATTAACGACCTTCTGGAAAAGGTCGTTGGTTCTTCGACCAAAATTTTGGTCACTAGCAGCCTCTCCAAGCCACGTAGGATTACAGATTGGCAAGCTGACGTGGATAAGAATCAGCCCGGTCCGATTAGGTGTCTATATGGGCCAAGCCCATTAATTCAGCCTATTTATTACTTTTTTCCTTTCATTTTTTGTCAGCTACATGGGCCAAGCCCAACAGACATTTATTTTTTTGGGCCTCAACGTTTTTCAAGCCCACTTGTCAGTTTTCTTTTATTTCTTTTTTATTTTAAAGTAGGTTGCCAGGATCACTCTTTCTGTACCACACATTAATTCTATATTCGTGCATAATATTTGATTAAAAAAGAGCCAATAAGGCATAATATTTCATACAACAGCCAAGCAAAGAAATTACAATGATACGGATATACATCCAGATCTGGTTTTCAGGTAAAATACAAATCTGGTAACAGTGAGATAATAGTACAAATCTGGTAACAGTGAGATAGTAGTACAAATCTGGTATTTAGCTAAAATACAACTAGATAAACAGATAACTAGTCGCGTTTTCTTCAGGATTCTTCTTCCTAGAGCTCCAACTTTTGAAGACTGAAGGCCAGCATCTGCAAATAATAAATTATGATAAGTTAGAAACATAATCAGGTGAATCCATGAATATAAAATTCTCATAACGATGAAAAATTGCTGCAAAACTTTAGATTTAACAGGAAACAATGCATATGACATTCTCATAATAGCGAAAACAGAGATATATTTTGCAAATGATAAGTACCAGCACAGTGCATGTTAACACAACAGATGGACAGTACAAGCTACAAGCAAATGATTTTCCACTTTAGAACAGGGCACATGCATCAATGTTTATAGTCAGGAACAAAGAAGACAATGCTGGAAGAGGCCAAAGAGATGAAATACCCTGGGGGGGCGAAGATGGTGAAATGATGGTCTGCTTGTTCTTAGACAGCTCAAGGAGCACCTGATATCAAAAAATAGGCGTTTAAAGGGAAAAAATAGCCTGATTGTAGGCTCCAATCAGCCTGCATACAACAAGTAATAAAACTGTTAGGAGAGAATATAGAGTTACCAGCAGCATGCATAAAACAACTTTGATGATGTAATATTTATTAAATATGACAGGCCAGGTTTCAAGTATAAACGACTAATGGAGCATGCAAGAAATATATTTGATACCAACTTAACTAATTCACATGAATATTGTACGTTCCAATATACACAATTACTCCAAGGTTAAGCTTATTCAGCCAATAAAATAAAGAGGATCACCACCATAATGGACCAATGGGTACAAATCGACCCAAAAAATCCCAAAGAAGCTAAAGCACAAAAATAATCAACACTCTCCAGAAGCATGCTGAATTAATCATTTAATCCCGACATCTAGGTACCACAGTACATAACATCACACAATTAAAGAAGAATGTTTGACAATTCATGACATTCAGGAAAATAAATAAGAACGGGATTGCACAGGAGAACTTGTACTATGCATAAATGGCAATCTAACTCGAAACAAGGAACAAATTTTCCCCATGCATGTCCCTTTACAGCCTATACAGCAATTCTACATATGCTTCAAGAGGGTGGACAAACCCAGCTTGATTTGGTACATCAACCCATATAGACGCATATCATGTTGAATAAGAAAAGTATGCATGGTACACTCATCCTAATCAACGTGGTAGTAGCACATTCTCATATGAATGGAACAAGCAGTCGCACAGCTTGATGAATGGATTAAAACTGAGACGTTTAATTATTTGCAGAATTGAAATTGTTCAAAACATGCAGTTGTACTATCGGAAGTGTATCTCCATCAGACCTTAGCAATCACAAATGATAAATGCAGAAGTAAAAGGAAAGTAATATTCTTGGTCAACATCTTAATTTTAATGAACATATTATATTCATATGAAATCACGTAGATAAAGAAGAAGCAAAGGCATACAACTTCATTTATTAACTAGCACTGCCCTTTCTATTAGCAGAAAAGAGAATTCTTGAATGAAAGATAACCAACAACAAACAAAAACTCTACAGCTTAAATGACATCAGATGACACATCGCTAAACACTCAACAGTTGGAACTGGTGAAAAATATTGACAGCGCAAGCGCAATAGACTGCAGAATGTAGATGATATGTCAGCACAAGTAAAATTAAATGCTCACTGCACATCAACATCACAAGTCATAACAGATAAGACAAGAACACTGAACTTGCCCAAGTTGCAGGCTATACTGATCTTTATGGTGTAGATAAACTAAATAACTGACAAAGATTTAACCAATCCAGAGTGTCAGATCCCTAATCCAACACCCCTGCTATGCTACAATACACCAGAATGCAGTCGCCAGGCCGATCAGGGAATCGAAACTAGCGATCGGGACCAACATACAGATCGGGAAAAACTCATTCAACAATACGTTGGTATTTTCGGTGGTGTCCATGTGTTGATGTTCGCAACAAAAACTCATTCAACAGTACTACCACCCGTGCATGGCCAACAGAGTGCCCCGCCCCAGACATAGATAGATAAATAAATAGACCTCCAATATAAGAACACATCATAGTCTACTGACTATGAAAGCAGGCACGGGAAACATCAACCTGATAAAGATGCGCTGGCTGGAACGAAGTGGTGTTTGCCACCCAATCCTGATGAATCCCCTTCTTCACCAGGTCCTTGAAGCCACGGCCCATTGATCTGCAGGTAGATAAGATATGAGGATATGCAGAGCAGCAAAGCAATCAAATAGGACAGGGGGCAAGTTGCCGACTCAACCGATTATAATCAAGTTTCCAGCAGCTGTTGGTGGAATGTTCAACTTGTGTCTGTTCATCTGCACCAAAAGCAATCGATATGCAGAGGAACAAGCAAGCAGTTAGGCTCAAAACTGAACATGGCGTTACATTTGCTTTGCCAAACAAACAAGAATTAGACAGTGGGTAGTCCATCATCGATTAAAACAAGACAGTGCATACAAACAAAGTAGTCGCCATCATCGATGGTCAAAATTTATTACATATGGGCACACCATCGAGTAGAAAGAAAGCTACTTGTGATTAATTAGACAGCGGGCGGAATCGATCGGGCCGGAGCATGGAAAAGGATCGACCATCGAATCAGACCATCAGCCACGCGATTAATAACAAAGGTCGACTATGGATCAGATCGAGAAAAGGATCGAGAGGACAACGCACATACCATCTCACTCTGGTCCTTCTACACTCCTCCCCTCCCCTCTACCCTAGGACGGAGTCCATGGCCAGCGGGGGCTGCCGCAAATCCGGGGCGGAGTGAGGAAGCCCGTACCCTGCTCGTGGTCCTCATGTCGGATCCGGCACGCGGTAGACGTCGCCGGCCTTGGTTCATGGCGGAGGGCCGCCGAGGCGGTGGCTGTAGGGGGCGGCGACATGGCGACGCACGCCCACACCGCCGCCGTCAGCAGCGGGGCGACCACGCGCGCCCGCAGGGCCGCGCCGGTGCTGAGCAGCGCCATGGATCCGAGGGGAGAGGGCGCGGCTTGGCTGTCTTGGAGGAGGAAGGGTGTCGGGTCGGCTGGTTGGTTTGGTTGGGTGGGTGAAGGGAGGGGCGAGGGGGAGGCCATGGACGGCGGCGAGCTCTGCCAGAGGGAGGTGGCGGCGGCGATCTAGAAGGGAGGAGGCGACCTCTCGCTCTCTCTCCATCGGGCGAGACAGCGAGGAGAAGGAAGGGGATCGATGGATGGATGTGGGAAACAAGGGAGGCGGGGGGTGTATGGAAATTGACCTAGGGTTTCGGAGCTAATGTGGAAGGGTTGAGGATGGCCGTTGGATCTGCGAGCATCCGACGGCGTATGGTGCACGATGCGCGTGAGACGTCCACGGACCAATCAGAATGCAGTATGATGTTGTGACCATCTAAATAGGTCATAGTTGCCTAAAAATAATGCATTAAAATCATGTCAGCTATTTTATGACTTGAGAAATTAAAAAACAAAATGGAAAACCTTCTCATTGTGTTACCAAAATGTGAACAAGTTTTCAGAAAAAAATAAGAAACATGAAAAAAGATAAATATCATTAAAAAGGTGTCGTGAGACATGAGTTTTTTGGCAAAAAAGCCATTTTTCATTTTTTGAATCCCTTAAATGAGTTTTTTGTGAAGGACCTATAATATATTTGTTGAAAAATTGGACCAAATCAATTTTTTAAAATATTAGGCCATATTTAATGCACAGTTGGCCAAATGGTTGGGGGTCAGGAGTTTTGATCCACCTCTGGTGAAAAAGACAAATTTCCTCCGATTCAGTAGGAAGCGGGTCAAATTTGAACTGCAGCTGCCTTATGGTTTGTTCTTTATTTTTTTCAAAAATCATTTTTAGTTACATAAGTATCTATTTAATCACAGAAACATCAAAAGTTTTCCAAGATTCAACCACTAGCTAAGAACGGTCAAGCCCGTCGTTTTGACCGCATTTTGAAACGGGCATAAAAAATTTAAAAAAATCAAAAAATTGGAAAACCTTCGCATTGTGTCATTATATGTGACCAAGTTTTCATGAAAAATAATAAACTTGTAATACGGAAATTATTTTTAAAAAGTGTTCTCAGAAATGAGCTATCATGCATGAAGATTCATGGCTTGCAAGCCAAATGATCAATCTTATGGCCACATTCATGGCATAGTTTGTTCAAATAATCTTATATTGTGCACAAGGGTGCATATTAGAATGGCAACCAATGTTACCTAAGTGATTTTTCATTTTCTTTGGATGAAAAATTAATTTTCCATTTTTCGAGTGCCCAAAATGAGTTTTTTTATGAAGGACCTACCATATATTTGTTGCAAAATTGTACCAAATCAATTTTATAAAATACTAGGACATATTTAATGCACAATTGATCAAATGTTTGGGTGTAAAAAGTTTTGATCCACCTCTGGAGAAAAAGACAAATTCTCGCCGATTCAGCAGGAAGTGGGTCAAATTTGAACTGCAGCTGCCTCATAGTTTGCTATTTATTTTTTCAGAAAATCATTTTAGGTACAAAAGTATCTATTTAATCAGAGAAATAGCAAAAAAATTCCAAGATTCAACCACTAGCTAGGAACGGTAATTCCCGACGTTTTGACCGCATTTTGAAACGGGCATAAAAAATTCGAAAAACTTAAAAAATTGAGAAACCTTCGCATTGTGTCATTATATGTGGCCAAGTTCCCAGGAAAAATAATAAACTTGTAATACGGCAATTATTTTAAAAAAATGTTCTCAGAAACGAGCTATCACGTGTGGAGATCAATGGCTTTCGAGCCAAATGATCAATCTTATGGCCACATTCATGTCATAGTTTGTACAAATGATCTCATATTGTGCACAAGGGTGCATATTGGAATGGAAAACAATATTGCCTAAGGAAGTTTTCATTTTCTTTGGACGAAAAAACATTTTTTATTTTTCGAGTGCCCAAAAGGAGTTTTTTTTGTGAAGGACCTCCCAAATAATTGTTGCAAAATTGGACCAAATCAATTTTCTAAACTACTAGGCCATATTTAATGCACAATTGACCAAATGGTTGGGTGTAAAAAGTTTTGATCCACCTCTCGTGAAAAAGACAAATTTTCACCGATTCGGTTGGAAGCGGGTCAAATTTGAATCAGTAGTGACTTGTAGTTTGCTCTTTATTTTTCCAAAATCATTTCTAGGTACATAAGTATCTATTTAATCAGAGAAACACCAAAAAAATCCAAGATTTAACCACTAGCTAGGAACGGTCATTCCCGCCGTTTTGACCGCATTTTGAAACGGGCATAAAAAATAAAAAAATAAAAAATTTGGGAAACCTTCGCATTGTGTCATCATATGTGACCAAGTTTCCGGGAAAAATAATAAACTTGTAATACGGCAATTATTTAAAAAAGTGTTCTCAGAAACGAGCTATCATGCGTGAAGATTAAAGGCTTTCAAGCCAAATGATCAATCTTGTGGCCACATTCATGGCATAGTTTGTTAAAATAACCTCATATTGTGCACAAGGGTGCATCTTGGAATTTGCAAACAATGTTGCCTAAGGGATTTTTCATTTTCTTTGCACAAAAAATTGATTTTCCATTCTTCAAGTGCACGCAATGAGGTTTTTTTGTGAAGGAACTACCAAATAATTGTTGCTAAAACGGACTAAATCAATTTTATAAAATACTAGGCCATGTTTAATGCACAATTGACAAAATGGTTGGGTGTAAAAAAGTTTTATCCACCTCTCGTCAAAAAGACAAATTTCTGCCGATTCAGTAGGAAGCGGGTCAAATTTGAACTGCGGCTGCATCATAGTTTGCTCTTTATTTTTTTCCAAAAATCATTTCTAGGTACATATGTATCTATTTAAGCACAAATACATGGTTTGGTGGTCATACGTTGAGGTTTGGACGGTGGCCCAGGGCCCCAACTCCAGAGCGCGTAGTCTCGCATGCCCGCCGCGTGGTCACCACATGACCGTGGCGTTGCCATGCGTTCTGGGAAGCCTAGGCATGTGTAGTAGGTTTGGCACTCCCCAGGTAGATGCTTGGAAGAAAATAACAACAGAAGAATCTCACGAGGAGACCGAACAATGCTCAAACATGAATTAGCACCCAAGTGTTTGATTAGTGGTACGGAAAATGCACATGGCCAATGGGCCTGAGTTTTGGCCGAGGATGATCATCTACTAAGGACACCATCTTGGAAATTTTGCAGCTCAAATGGAGGAGCCTATGTGTCACTTGCTTTGCAACGTACCACAATGGACAGAAATATGAATGCTGAAGCCACACTCACATGTATTGTTAGATGGGGCTCAAATTTTGTGGAGAGCAATGATTTGGGAATATAGAAGATGTGGCAAAAATTTAGCACATTAGGATATGCCTAGCTAGTACTTCCTTCACAACAGTTCGAGTTGAACAAAAACTTTGGAAATTTGCCAAGGAAGATTTACCAGGCAAATGGAGTTGAATATTGTCATGAGGCAATGATTTGGATAGTAAAGAATGCCCATTTTTTTGGGAATTTTAGGAATGACAGAAATATAGGTTGCTTCACAACCTAGGGCAAAAATTGAACATGGACATGACACATAGGCAAAACTGATGAGGTGGTGCCTAGTCATAGCAATAAGTACCAATCCATCCACATTCACAACCTCATGACCATTTATATTGGTCGTAATCAAGTAGAAATAAGGTCATTGGCACCTCTTGTCTGCTTTGTGACCATTTGGTGTAAGCAATTTCAGGGTTTGAGCCCTTCCAAGTGAAATGGTCGTGGATTTACGACCAATTCAGCTGGGGTCACTAAGAGAAGGTCACTAGTTGACATATTTCTTGTAGTGAGAGCCTGACTATCTGCAACATCCGATTAAGATCGTAGTTGAGGTACAAGCTACTCGTCGAAGTCCACGAGAACACTAGTAAGACCGAAGTCTCCGCTGCAAAAACATAAATAAAGCAACATGAGTACAAAGGTACTCAGCAAGACTTACATTGAATCCTATCATACATGCATTTGTATCAAGAGGGTAATGTGGGGTTTAGTTGCAGCAAGCCAGCTTTGACTCAGTGGCTATCCTGTTCTACGACTATGAGAAACTTCTTGAGGTGAGATGGCGCACACGAGTCCACTAATCACCATACAATACACTACTATGGATTCATCCCCATCTTCCTACGAGAAGGCCATCCATAGCACTCACACTTGTCTTGGGCATTTTAATAATATCCACTTCAAGTTGTCTATGTACCATGTAAGCATCCAAGAAGTCCATAACCGCGGACCCGGCTATTCGAATAGATCATGTTAACCCTGCAGGGGAGTACTTCTTCACACACGCTCTCGCCACTTACTGCCATGTACATGTCATGTATCTCGGCAACCTTCAAGCGGAAGCCTGGCGAGGGTGTCGGCCACGACTTGACTAACCACACAAGACTCTAGTCCAAGTTTATCGCCTATTCGGGTTCCACCCGCAAGGAGATCCGGCCGGGGTGTCGCTCACGGCCCCAAACGATGTGAGCAGGGTTCCCAAGCCCACCATCAAGGTGCCACTTGGTACACCGTACATCAGTGCCTAGTCTGTCCCAAGCCCACCTGGCCGGGTGCCACTTGGTAGACTACTAACACTACCTACAAACACCAGAAACTAGTTGCGACTCCTGGACAGAGATCAAGTTGGTTAATAAGTCGAGAGGGGCACTTAAGCATTCCAATGTGTGGTAGTAGCTAGTCATTGGACAACATACACGTAACCCGATGCTTAGGATCGGTTCGGTGAGACAACCCACCATGTACTCCTACATGGCCTCTCACCGCTACCTTTACCAAATCGTGTTCACACACTTAACTCTCAAAGCACCAAAACATATCATAACACTCCAATTCATTCCCAATGAATCAGACCTGACACGACTCTAAGCAATAGCAGGCATGGCATGGTAGGAACACAACATGGCTCAATCAACTCCTACAAATGCTAGTGGGTTTCAACTATTTACTGTGGCAATGACAGGTCATGCAGAGGAATGGGTTCAACTACCGCAGCACAAAGTAGAAATTGAATCGTTGTTGTCCTAATGCAATAACTGGGAGCAGGAGCGAGGGAGTAGGATTGTATCGGAATGAACAAGGGGGTTTGCTTGCCTGGTAGATCAACAAGGGAGGCACTGCTTCACAGACGGGTACTCTGGAATGGTCTCCGGAGCAAGACCTATCGAGAAGGAACGGTGCCAACAATCAATACACAAGCATATGCAACAATATGATGCATGAACATGGCATGAAGATGTGATGTTGTTTGAACTAATGCAACTAGTATTCAAATTGAATGAAGTCCATTTGAACCAAGGGTTCAAATGCACCTCCAAATTAAGCTCTTATAAATGCCATTTTAGTGTTTCACTTATACAGCAGGTATAAGTTGGTTTGTCATGCATGAAACTAGTACAAACGGATGGATTGCATTTTTTTGATAATTTTTCATATATAAATTATTTCAATCTGAGCTATGGTTGAATTTCTATGATTTTTTGAAGTTTATAACATTTTCTGGAATTTCCTGATTTAATTTAAATCTAGAAAATAAATAACTGCATCAGCACTGCATCATGCTTGCGTCAGCAAGTCAACAGCGTTGACTGGGGTCAAACCTGACGTGTGGGGTCCACACGTCAGTGACACGGGTTAAACAGGGGGGTTAGATGATCCTAATTAGAGGATTAGTGCGCAGGGTCCCACTGTCAGTGTCAGGGGTTACGTTAGGTGGTGATTAGCACTAAGCTAATCACCTGACAACGGGGCCCACCTGATGGGCCGGCGAGGTCAAAGGGGTCAAACCCCACCGGCGATTAGCCGCCGGCGAGGCCGAATGCGGCGGAGGGCCTCGGGATCACGTCTCCGGCGACCAAATGGGCCGCAAAGACCATCTCTGAGGAGCTGGTGCTCGCGCGCATCCACTGGGACACGTGGGAGACCGTGGGGGTGCCGGGGCTCGTCGGAGCAGAGCTCACGGCGGCGGCCGGAGCACGGTGGCATGCGGTTTTGACGCTACGGGGCACGGCAGGGGCTACGAGCAGGTGCGTTTGGCTCCTGGGGATGCAACGAATTCGGTGACGTGCTCGGGAGCGAGCTGCGGTGCCTATGGCCACGACGGCGACATGATCGGCGGCGAGGAGCTACGGCCATGGCATTTGTTTTGATTTAATAAGAATACTAAATCATTCTATTTTCTGACATTTGTTTTGATTTAATAAGAATACTAAATAATTTTATTTTCTTATGCCAATTTTTGTAGGAGCTAGTTATATTATTCCAGAGCTCCTCAACAACTAGCATAATTTTTGGACATATATTATATATATATATAACATTTATATATCCAATGCAAATAATTATGCATTAATTCCAAATGCCTAAAATAAATATCTATGAGCTCCCAAAAATATTGGTTTGATTTTCATCTCTATCCAATATTTTCAGAGAACAACATGAACATTTTCTTGGGCCTTTTTGGGGCACTTTTTATTTAGGTCATTTCCAAAAATGATTATGAGGGTTTCACAAATCCCCATTTCAAATTCAAATGGAATTTAAACATGATGCACACATGACTGGCTAACCTTGAGCATACCAGAACTAGGGATATGACAATACCGGCGAAAGGTGCGCGGTATTAGAGAGGCTAGCAATGGTGGAAGGAAGAAAGTGCGTATAATCCATGGACTCAACATTAGTCATAAAGAACTCATATACTTATTGCAAAAATCTACAAGTTATCAAAGCAAAGTATTACGCGCATGCTCCTAGGGGGATAGATTGGTAGGAAAAGACCATCACTCGTCCCCGACCGCCACTCATAAGGAAGACAATCAATAAATAAATCATGCTCCGACTTCATCACATAACGGTTCACCATACGTGCATGCTACGGGAATCACAAAATTTAACACAAGTATTTCTCAAATTCACAACTACCCAACTAGCATGACTCTAATATCACCATCTTCATATCTCAAAACAGTTATCAAGCATCAAACTTCTCATAGTATTCAACACACTCATAAGAATTCTTCTTTTACTAATCTTGTATACCTAGCGTATTAGGATTAAGCACATTACCATGGTGTTTAAGACTCTCAAAATAATACAAGTGAAGCATGAGAGTTCATCTATTTCTTCAAAATAATTCCACCACCGTGCTCTAAAAGATATAAGTGAAGTACTAGAGCAAATAACAAACTACTCTGAAAGATATAAGTGAAGATCAATGAGTAGTTAACTAATTGTGCAACTATGTGAAGACTCTCTAACATTTAGGAATTTCAGATCTTGGTACTTTATTCAAACAGCAAGCAAAGCTAAAGAAAATAAAATGACGCTCCAAGCAAAACACATATCATGTGGTTAATAAAAATATAGCTCCAAGTAAAGTTACCGATGGACGAAGACGAAAGAGGGGATGCCACCCGGGGCATCCCCAAGCTTAGGCTCTTGGTTGTTCTTGAATATTACCTTGGGGTGCCTTGGGCATCCCCAAGCTTAGTCTCTTGCCACTCCTTATTCCATAGTTCATTGAATCTTTACCCAAAACTTGAAAACTTCACAACACAAAACTTAACAGAAAACTCGTAAGCTCCGTTAGCGAAAGAAAACAAAACACCACTTCAAGGTATTGTAATTAACTCATTATTTATTTATATTGGTGTTAAAACTACTGTATTCCAACTTCTCTATGGTTTGTAAACTATTTTACTAGCCATAGAGTCATCAAAATAAGCAAACAACACAATGAAAACAGAATCTGTCAAAAACAGAACAGTCTGTAGTAATCTGTAACTAACACAAACTTCTGGAACTACAAAAATTCTAAAATAAATTGGTGGACCTGAGTAATTTGTCTAGTAATCATCTGAAAAAAGAATCAACTAAATAGCACTCTCCAGTAAAAATTTGAAGCTAATCTCGTGAGCGCTAAAGTTTCTGTTTTTACAGCATGATCATAAAGACTTCACCCAAGTCTTCCCAAAGGTTCTACTTGGCACAAACACTAATTAAAACACAAAACCACATCTAAACAGAAGCTAGATGGATTATTATTCCTAAACAAAACCAAAAAGCAAGAAACTAAAATAAAATTGGGTTGCCTCCCAACAAGTGCTATCATTTAACGCCCCTAGCTAGGCATGATGATTTCAATGATGCTCACATAAAATATAAGAATTGAAACATAAAGAGAGAATCATGAAGAATATGACTAGCACATTTAAGTCTTAGCACTTCCTATGCATAGGGATTTTGTGAGAAAACAACTTATGGGAACAATAATCAACTAGCATAGGAAGGCGAAACAAGCATAACTTCAAAACTTTAAGCACATAGAGAGGAAACTTGATATTATTGCAGTTCCTACAAGCATATATTCCTCCCTCATAATAATTTTCAGTAGCATCATGAATGAATTCAACAATATAACCAGCACCTAAAGCATTCTTTTCATGATCTACTTGCACATAAATTTTACTACTCTCCACATAAGAAAATCTATTCTCCTCAATAGTAGTGGGAGCAAACTCAACAAAATAACTATCATGTGATTGAAAATTAAGATCAAGATGATAAGTTTCATGGTTATCATTATTCTTTATAGCATAGGTGTCATCACAATAATAATCATAGATAGGAAGCATGCTTTCATCATAATAAATTTGCTCATCAAAGCTTGGGGGACAAAAAATATCATCTTCATCAAACATAGCTTCCCCAAGCTTGTGGCTTTGCATATCATTAGCATCATGGATATCCAAGGAATTCATACTAACAACATTGCAATCATGCTCATCATATAAATATTTAGTGCCAAACATTCTAATGCATTCTTCTTCTAACACTTTGGCACAATTTTCCTTTCCATCATACTCACGAAAGATATTAAAGAGATGAAGCGTATGAGACAAACTCAATTCCATTTTTTTGTAGTTTTCTTTTATAAACTAAACTAGTGATAAAACAAGAAACTAAAATATTCGATTGCAAGATCTAAAGATATACCTTCAAGCACTCACCTCCCCGGCAACGGCGCCAGAAATTGCTTGATGTCTACTACACAACCTTCTTCTTGTAGATGTTGTTGGGCCTCCAAGTGCAGAGGTTTGTAGGACAGTAGCAAATTTCCCTCAAGTGGATGACCTAAGGTTTATCAATCCATGGGAGGCATAGGATGAAGATGGTCTCTCTCAAACAACCCTGCAACCAAATAACAAAGAGTCTCTTGTGTCCCCAACACACCCAATACAATGGTAAATTGTATAGGTGCACTAGTTAATGAAGAGATGGTGATACAAGTGCAATATGGATGGTAGATATAGGTTTTTGTAATCTGAAAATATAAAAACAGCAAGTTAGCAAGCGATAAAAGTGAGCGTAAACGGTATTGCAATGCGTTGAAACAAGGCCTAGGGTTCATACTTTCACTAGTGCAAGTTCTCACAAAAATAATAACATAATTGGATCATATAACTATCCCTCAACATGCAACAAAGAGTCACTCCAAAGTCACTAATAGTGGAGAACAAATGAAGAGATTATGGTAGGGTACGAAACCACCTCAAAGTTATTCTTTCCAATCAATCCGTTGGGCTATTCCTATAAGTGTCACAAACAGCCCTAGAGTTCGTACTAGAATAACACCTTAAGACACAAATCAACCAAAACCCTATTGTGACCTAGATACTTCAATGTCACCTCAAGTATCCGTGGGTATGATTATACGATATGCATCACACAATCTCAGATTCATCTATTCAACCAACACAAAGAACCTCAAAGAGTGCCCCAAAGTTTCTACCGGAGAATCAAGACGAAAACGTGTGCCAACCCCTATGCATAGGTTCATGGGCGGAACCCGCAAGTTGATCACCAAAACATACATCAAGTGAATCACGTGATATCCCATTGTCACCACAGATACGCACGGCAAGACATACATCAAGTGTTCTCAAATCATTAAAGACTCAATCCGATAAGATTACTTCAAAGGGAAAAATCAATCCATTACAAGAGAGTAGAGGGGGAGAAGCAACATAAGATCCAACTATAATAGCAAAGCTCGCGATACATCAAGATCATGCCAAATCAAGAACACGAGAGAGAGAGAGAGAGAAAGAGAGATCAAACACATAGCTACTCGTACATACCCTCAGCCCCGAGGGTGAACTATTCCCTCCTCGTCATGGAGAGCGCCGGGATGATGAAGATGGCCACCGGTGAGGGTTCCCCCTTCCGGTAGGGTGCGTAACAGGTCCCGATTGGTTTTGGTGGCTCTGAGAGGCTTTGCGGCGGAACTCCCGATCTATTCTCGTCTTCGGAAGTTTTAAGTGCGTGGGTATATATGGGTGAAAGAAGTACGTCGGTGGACCTCCGGCTGTCCACGAGGCAGGGGTGTGCCCTTGGGGGTGGGCGCGCCCCACCTCGTGGGCAGCCGGGACTCCGGTGAGCTTCGGTACTCCGTGGGCTTCTTCGGTCCAAAAATAAGTTCCGTGGAGTTTGGTCAATTGACTCCGTTTGATATTCCTTTTCTTCAAACTTGAAATAGGCAAAAACAACAATTTTGGGCTGGGCCTCCGGTTAATAGGTTTGTCCCAAAAATAATATAAAAGTGGATAATAAAGCCCAATATTGTCCAAAACAGTAGATAATATAGCATGGAGCAATAAAAAATTATAGATACGTTGGAGACGTATCAAGCGTCGCCCAGAGGCTTGTCGCTTAGCCGAGCCTAGACCCAGCGCTTCGCATCTCGATACCCGAGGGGCACGGATCAGGAGAGGTGCGCCAGTTTGTTGGCTTGAATGAGGATGCCTCGCGAAAAATCAGGCATGCAGCCCTCCCACATGGGTGAGAGCTTATGCAGCCCTTCCCTGGAGAGGAACCGCCTCAGGACGAGGTCGCCCGCCTCGAGCGTCCTGGTGCGGATGTCGCGGCAGTGGTATTGCCGCAGCGCCTGTTGGTACCTTGCCGCTCGTAGAGCGGCTTCGCGGCGGCGTTCCTCCCCCAGCACGAGGTCCATCCCCCGCGTGGCGTCCTGTTGCGTTTCATCAAACGCCAGGACCCATGTGGAGCGATGCCTGACCTCGTGAGGGGGGACCGCTTTTTCTCCGTAGACGAGGAAGAATGGGGTGGTGCGGATGGACCACAACACGGACTGGAGCTCGTCGTACCAGCCCTTGCCGCAGGCCTCGAGCTTCTTCTTGAAAGTCCTGGTCTTGAGGCCCCTCAGGACCTCTGTGTTGGCGCGTTCGGCCTGACCATTGCTCCTCGGGTGCGCCACCAAAGCGTAGCAGATCTGCGTTCCAAGGTTAGCACAATATGTTCTGAAGAGATTACTAGTGAACTGTGAGCCGTTATCAGTGATGATGCGGTTGGGGACCCCCAAAATGGCTCACGAGACCCTTGATGAACTTGACCGCGGAACCAGCTGGGATGGTGCGGACGGCTTCCACTTCCGCCCACTTGGTGAACTTGTCGATGGCGACGTAGAGGTAGCGGTAGCCCCCTGGCACTCGAGGAAATGGGCCCAAGATATCCAGCCCCCAGACCACGAACGGCCAAGTGAGTGGAATAGTCTGGAGGCCCTGAGCCGGCTGATGGATCTACTTGGCGTGGAACTGGCAGGCTTCACAGGACTTCACCAGCTCGGCTGCGTCGTTGAGCGCCGCGGGCCAGTAGAATCCGCTGCGAAATGCCTTGCCGACGAGGGTCTGTGATGACGAGTGGTGCCCGCAGTCCCCTCCGTGTATGTCAGATAGCGACTCCTTCCCTTGGTCTCTGGAGATACAACGCAGTGAAACGTCGTTTGGCTACTTCCTGTGCAACTCACCATCCCGGATGCAGTATGACGTGGCCTGCCGGGCCACGCGCTCCGCGTCCTCCTCCTTCTCCGGCAACGTCCCTTGCATCAGGTATTCCTTGAATTCCTTGGTCCATCATCCCTCCTGGGGCTCGAGCGCCAAGAGTAGGCGCGCTCCCGAAGTCGGGCCACAGGCTGGGGCTCCTGTGGCTGGCGGCTGCGGGAGCTCCTCCCGAGGCTGAGCTGTCCTCGACAGTGGTAGCGTTGTCGACGGCTTGAAAAGCCTCTCCTCGAAGACGCCTAGTTCCTGGGGCTGCCGCTTGGATGCCCTCTTGGCGATGTCATCGGCTTCCTTGTTGGTTCCACGGGGCACGTGCTTTAACTCCAGGCCCAGGAACTGCTTCTCCATCTTGCGCACTTTTGCGAGGTATGCCTCCATGTGCTCGTCCTTCGGCTCATATACTTTGTTGGAGAAGTTGACGAGAAGCTGCGAGTCACCCTTGACGGTGAGGCGCTTCACCCACAGGGCTGTCGTAGCCTTCAGGCCAGCTATCAGGCCTTCGTATTCTGCAATATTGTTGGAGACCTTCTCACCCTGCTGAAAGCAGAGCTGTACGGCATAGTAGAGCTTGTATTGAGTGGGCGAGACGAGTACTGCTCCAGCCCCCGCGCCCTAGTGCGCGAAGGCACCATCAAAATACATGACCCAGCCGTCGGGCGCCTCACTTCCCGGCGAGGTGGACCGGTCCTCGCCTATCTCCAGCGTTGGGGCATCCGTCCATTCCGCCACAAAATCAGCAAGTGCAGCTCCCTTCATGACCCTGGTAGTGCTGAACTCCAACTGGAATGCCTGCAGCTGGATGTTCCACTCAGCGACCCTTCCAGCAGAGTTGGGGCTCCTGAGCACTCTCTGCAATGGGTAGGCTGAGACGACCTTGATGGGGTGGCCCTGGAAGTAGTGCCGCAACTTGCGCGAGGCCACCAAGAGCGCGAGAAGGAGCTTTTGGGGCATGGGGTACCGTGCCCTTGCGTCCCGCAACATCGTGCTGACGAAATACACCGGTTGCTCGATGAGGGCTGGTGCGTTGGTGGGGCTCGTGTCTTGTGGAAGCTGGGATATCTTCTGAGGCGATGGAACCTCCGGCGCCTGATCGCCGGTCTGGATCTCGGTGGCGGCATCTTGCCGAGCTTGGTTCCCAGTTGATGCCGCTGCGGCTCTTGTTGCGCCTTCTTGATCTTGTGTCACCTCGGCTGTAGCTTGGTGCGGCGCGCCCTTGGCTTGGTGCTCTTCCGGAACCGCCACCAGTGCTGCACTGGCGGAGTATGGGGTGGCGGCGAGATAAAGCACCAGGGGCTCGACAGGCCGTGGTGCCACCATCACTGGAGGGCTGGTCAGGTATCTCTTGAGGTCTTGAAAGGCTCGGTCGGCCTCCGGGGTCCACTCGAACGAGCCCTTCTTCTTCATCAGCTTGAAGAAGGTAGGGCGCGCTCCCCCAGCTTGGAGATGAAGCTTCCCAATGCGGTCACCGTCCAGCCAGTTTCCGCATTTCCTTGAGGGTCTAAGGTGGGCTCATGTCTTCGATGTCGTTGATCTTTTCTGGGTTTGCCTCAATCCTTCTGTGTGATACGAGGAAACCCAGTAGCTTGTCTGAAGGGACACCAAACACGCGCTTCTCCGGGTTAAGTCGCAATTTCACCTGGTGCAGGCTCGCAAAGGTCTCCTCCAGATCTTGGATCAAGGTTCTTGCCTCCCCAGTCTTCACCACAATGTCGTCAGCGTAGGCCTCCACGTTTCTCCCGAGCTGCTGCCCTAAGGCGATGTGCATCAACCGCTGAAAGGTCATGCCCACGTTGCACAGTCCGAAGGGCATGCAGGTGTAGCAGTACACCCCACACGGGGCCAGGAAGGCTGTCTTCTCTACATCTTCTACCGCCATCTTGATCTGGTGATACCCTGAGAACGCATCCAGGAAGCACAGCAGGTCGCACTCGGCGGTGGAGTCAACGATCTGGTCGATGCGTGGGATCGGGAACGGGTCTTGGGGGCAGGCCTTGTTGAGGTTGGTGAATTCGACGCACATTCGCTCCTTCCCACCTTTCTTTGGCACTACGACAGGGTTCGCCAGCCATTCGGGGTACCGAACCTCGCGAATGGTACCCGCCGCCTCCAACTTGCGGGTCTCTTGGACGATGAAGGCCTGCTTCTCCATGGACTGCCGTCTCGCCCGCTGCTTCACCAGGCGCATGTTGGGGCACACCCTCAGGTGATGTTGAATCACTTATCTAGGGACCCCCACCAGCTGCTTGGGCTCCCACGTGAATATCTCCTTGTTTGCGCACAAGAACTTCACCAACGCTTTCTCTTGGCCTGGGTCGAGGTTGGCACCTATGGTAAAGGCGGCTCCCGAGGATCCGTCTTCATCGACCGGTACGTGCTTGGTTTCCGTCTTGTCTTGGGTGAGCAGCTGCTTCTTCTTGGTTGGTGCGGCCTCCTTGGCTTCGGGGGCACCAGTGCCAACGGGCTGCGCCGCCGCAGCGTCTTCAAGGCAAGGTTGAGCGCTGCCACGGCCTCCTTGGGGTCCCCCTTGATAGTGAGGACACCCTTGCTTTCAGGCATCTTCATGAGGTTGTATGTCGGGTGGGTTGCTGCCATGAACTGGGCCAGAGCCGGGTACCCGAGGATGGCGTTGTACGGGAGGCCGATGCAGGCGACGTCGAAGTCGACCAGCTCAGTGCGGTAGTTGTCACGCGTGCCGAAGGTGACGGGGAGGCGGATCTGCCCCAGGGAGTGGGCAACGCCGCCGCCAACTCCTGAGAAAGGCTTGCTGAGGCTGAGCCGCTCGAGCGGTACGTGAAGGCTGAAGGCCTCCACGGAGAGCACGTTGAGGCCGGCGCCGCCGTCGATGAGGGTCTTGGTGACGGCCACATTGCATATGGTCGCAGTGCAGAGCATCGGGAGCATACCCGAGCCGACAGTGGTGGCGGGGTGGTCTTCTGAGTCGAAGGTGAGGTCAGCCTCGGGCGCAGCCCAGCCCGGCGGAGCCCCCGAGCGCTTGTAAGTGGCGTCGATCTGGCAAAGGAATGGCTTGACATGGCGATCTGAAGGCGGTGCTTGAGAGCCACCTAGCAGGACTACGACCGCGTGGTGCACCGGTGCCACGTAGCGCGCGAAGTGAAGAGGTCGCGCAGCTCCTCCCAAGACGCCACCGTGGATCCGGGGAGGTTGAGCAGCCAGCGCCGGTGAGGGCCATGGGAAACCAGTTGGCCATGACCTTGTCGTCGCCTCCGGCTTCGAGGACGGCCTCCTCGTATGCCAGCAGGAAAGCTGTTGGGTCCGCCACGCTGTCGTAGCGCGGCGGCATCTCCGGCTTGAACTTGGGTGGCCACTGCACCTGCCGCAAGGCGGGGGCCAGGGCTCGGAGCCCACTGGCTCCGTCGTTAGCGCCGGCCGTCGGAGCCGGTAGCGAGGCGCCTGCCATGAGGGCGGAGGGCGGTGGTGGCGGAGCATAGATTGGAGAAGGTAAGGCTACGGCGCACCCCTACCTGGCGCGCCAAATGTCAGATCACGGGTTCCGGCAAAACCCTCAAGGTTCAAACACTGGGGTGCGCGCGAAGATTTCCTCCCTACCGATCCATGTCCTAACTGGCTAAGATCTCAAGAACGAACTCGACGAACTCAGAACACAAGGGACACAAGATTTATACTGGTTCCGGCCACCGTTGTGGTGTAATACCCTACTCCAGTGTGGTGGTGGTGGATTGCCTCTTGGGCTGATGATGAACAGTACAAGGGGAAGAACATCCTCCTGAGGTTGAGGTGTTCTTGTGCTCTGTGTATGGCTAAAGATCAGATGCCTGAGGCCCTGTTCGAGTTGCCTCCTACTGTGGTGGCTATTCCTATTTATAGAGGCCGTGGTCCTCTTCCCAAATATTGAGCGAGAAGGGAGCCAACAAAGGCCAATTTGAAAGGGGACAACTAGTACAGATTATCCTGACAAAAGTAGTCTTCGCCTGCAAAAGGCTTTGGTGGTGACGCCGCCTTTGGCTCCATGGTGACCTCCGTCTTGCCGTCCTACTGGTCTTGGTCTCGTTACACCGATATGGAAATCTTGCTTGATGCCTTGGTACTCCGCGCTTGCGCTTGCCTCCTTAGCGGCAATTGTCATGGCTCACGTCACGCAAACCTTGCGAGGTTTGCCTTGCCTTGATCTCTCCGCCCCTCAAGAGCCTGCCCAGTGGGGCCGCTCCTGAGGAGGTCTTGCATCGTCCGCCTCGCGAGGGTCTTGGATGCCTTGTTGATGAAGATGGGCCGTAGAGGCCTGCTAGCACTGCCACGCAGTGGGCCGCAGGCAGGCAAGTCTGGGGACCCCGTTCCCAGAACGCCGACAAACATAACCCATTACGTTGTCTTCCTTGTCCAACATCAACCTTTTAGCATGTCATATTTAATGAGTGCTCACTAATACGTCCATTTTGCATCATGCTTTTATATCGATATTTATCGCATTATGGGCTGTTATTACACATTATGTCACAATACTTATGCCTATTCTCTCTTATTTTATAAGGTTTACATGAAGAAGGAGAATGCCGGCAGCTGGAATTCTGGGCTGGGAAAGGAGCAAATATTAGAAACCTATTCTGCACAGCTCCAAAACTCCCGAAACTTCACGGAAGTCATTTTTGGAATTAATAAAAATACTGGACAAAGAAAATACCAGAGGGGGGCCACACCCTGGCCACGAGGGTGGGAGGCGCGCCCTACCCCCTGGGCGCGTCACCCTGCCTCGTGGGCCCCCTGGTGGCCCTCCGGTGACCATCTTCTGCTATATGAAGTCTTTCGTCCGAGAAAAAATCATAAGCAAGCTTTCGGGAAGAAACTCTGCCGCCATGAGGCGGAACCTTGGCGGAACCAATCTAGGGCTCCGGCAGAGCTGTTCTGCTGGGGAAACTTCCCTTCGAGAGGGGGAAATCATCGCCATCGTCATCACCAACGCTCCTCTCATCGGGAGGGGGCCAATCTCCATCAACATATTCCTCCCAAACCCTAGTTCATCTCTTGTATCCAATCTTTGTCCCAAAGCCTCAGATTGGTACCTGTGGGTTGCTAGTAGTGTTGATTACTCCTTGTAGTTGATGCTAGTTGGTTTATTTGGTGGAAGATCATATGTTCAGATCCATTATGCATATTAATACCCCTCTGATTATGAACATGAATATGATTTGTGAGTAGTTACGTTTGTTCCTGAGGACATGGGAGAAGTCTTGCTATTAGTAGTCATGTGAATTTGGTATTCGTTCAATATTTTGATGAGATGTATGTTGTCTCTTCTCTAGTGGTGTTATGTGAACGTCGACTACATGACACTTCACCATTCTTTGGGCCTAGAGGAAGGCATTGGGAAGTAATAAGTAGATGATGGGTTGCTAGAGTGACAGAAGCTTAAACCCTAGTTTATGCGTTGCTTTGTAAGGGGCTGATTTGGATCCATATGTTTCATGCTATGGTTAGGTTTACGTTAATACTTCTTTTGTACTTGCGGATGCTTGCAATAGGAGTTAATCATAAGTGAGATGCTTGTCCAAGTAAGGACAGCACCCAAGCACCGGTCCACCCACATATCAAGTTATCAAAGTACCGAACGCGAATCATATGAGCGTGATGAAAACTAGCTTGACGATAATTCCCATGTGTCCTCGGGAGCGCTTTTGTCTATATATAAGAATTTGTCCAGACTTGTCCTTTGCTACAAAAAGGATTGGGCCATCTTGCTGCACTTTATTTACACTTGTTACTTGTTACCCGTTACAAATTACCTTATCACAAAACTATCGGTTACCGATAACTTCAGTGGTTGCAGAGAATACCTTGCTGAAATCCGCTTATCATTTCCTTCTGCTCCTCGTTGGGTTCGACACTCTTACTTATCAAAAGGACTATGATAGATCCCCTATACTTGTGGGTCATCACTCACAATTACAAAAGATGTTCAAGATAGTATATTTATATGTGAAATCTCTCTTCCTTCAATATTCTTTCATGAATTGTTCAAGTGACCAATTCTGCGTTTGCTAACTTTCAATAATTTTACTACCTATAATTATTCTGTGTGAAGTCATTACTCCCCATGGTATAAGCATATGAAATGTATATTAATCCAGATTTATGATATTCAATTCATTCAACCATTTACTCATAAGATATACGTGAAGCACGTGAGTAAATGACAAACTACTCCAAAATGATATAAGTGAAGAACACTGAGTAGTCAAATAATTAACTAGCCATGGGAGGATTCTTTTCATTCAAGATTTCAGATCCAATGATTTTATTTAAACAGCAAGTAAAATTGAAAATACGCTCCAAGAAAAACACATATCATGTGACGAATAAAAATATAGCTCCGAGTAAGGTATACCGATAGTTTTGAAGACGAAAGAGGGGATGCCTTCCGAGGCATCCCCAAGCTTAGGCGCTTGATTCTTCATTGAATATTACCTTGGGGTGGCTTGGGCATCCCAAGCTTAGGGTCTTTCCACTCCTTATTCTCCTCATATCGATATCTTACCGAAAGCTTGAAAACTTCAATCTCACAAAACTTAACGGAACTTCGTGAGATTGGTTAATATGATAAAGAGTAAACCATTCACTTTGTTACTATCAAAGACAAGTTTCATAATTGTTATCACACAATTCCTACTGTACCATATCATTTCTACAATTTATATTGATAAATATAATCCATAGAAGCTAGAAAATAGGCAAACTATGCAATGAATTTGGAATCTGTCAGAAACAGAACAGTCTGTAATGATCTGAACAGAAACCATACTTCTGCTACTCCAAAAATTATGAAATAAATTGGTGGACCTGAGGAATTTGTCTATTAATCTTATGAAAAATGAATCAACTCAAAAGCACTCTTCTGTAAAAAATGAAGGAAATATGCCCTAGAGGCAATAATAAAGTTATTATTTATTTCCTTATTTCATGATAAATGTTTATTATTCATGCTAGAATTGTATTAACCGGAAACATAATACATGTGTGAATATATAGACAAACAGTATGTCACTAGTATGCCTCTACTTGACTAGCTTGTTAATCAAAGATGGTTATGTTTCCTAACCATGAACAAGGAGTTGTTATTTGATTAACAAGGTCACATCATTAGTTGAATGATCGATTGACATGACCCATTCCGTTAGCTTAACACTTGATCGCTTAGTATGTTAATGCTTTCTTCATGACCCATACATGTTCCTATAACTATGAGATTATGCAACTCCGTTTACGGAGGAACACTTTGGTACTACCAAACGTCACAACGAATCGGGTGATTATAAAGGAGTACTACAGGTGTCTCCAAAGGTACTTGTTGGGTTGGCGATTTCGAGATTAGGTTTTGTCCTCCGATTGTCGGAGAGGTATCTCGAGCCTTCTCGGTAATGCACATCACTTAAGCCTTGCAAGCATTACAACTAATGAGTTAGTTGTGAGATGATGTATTACGGAACGAGTAAAGAGACTTACCGAAGAACGAGATTGAACTAGGTATTGGATACCGACGATCGAATCTCGGGTAAGTAACACACCGATGACAAAGGAACAACGATGTCGTTATGCGGTTTGACCGATAAAGATCTTCGTAGAATATGTAGGAACCAATATGGGCATCCAGGTTCCGCTATTGGTTATTGACCGAGAATGGTTCTAGGTCATGTCTACATAGTTCTCGAACCCGTAGGGTCCGCACGCTTAACGCTTCGGCGATTCATAATGAGTTTATAAGTATTGATGCACGAAGGTTGTTCGAGTCCCGGATGTGATCACGGACATGACGAGGAGTCTCAAATGGTCGAGACATAAAGATTGATATATTGGAAGCCTACATTTGGACATCGGAAGTGTTCCGGGTGAAATCGGGATTTTATCGAGTACCGGAGGTTACGGAACCCCGGAAGTCTATGGGCCTTAATGGGCCATGGGAGAAGAGGAAGGGTAGGCCAGGTGGGCTGCGCCCCCTCCCCTCTAGTCCGAATAGGACAAGGAAGGGGGGCGGCGCCCTTCCTCTTCCTCCTCCAATCCTAGTCCAACTAGGAGGGGGGAGTCCTACTCCGGTGGGAGTAGGACTCCTCCTTGCGCGCCTCCCCTAGGGCCGCCACCTCCCCTTGGCTCCTTTATATACTGGGGCAGGGGGCACCCCAAGACACACAAGTTGATCTACGGATCGTTCCTTAGCCGCAGCGGTGCCCCCTCCACCATATTCCACTTGGTCATATCGTCATGAGCTTAGCGAAGCCCTCGCGAAGAAGTCATATCGTCGCGGAGCTTAGGCGAAGCCCTGCGTCGGTGGAGCATCAACATCGCCACCACGCCGTCGTCTTGTGGAACTCATCCCCGACACTTTGCTGGATCGAGTCCGGGATCGCCATCGAGCTGAACGTGCGCGAACTCGGAGGTGCCGACGTTCGGTGCTTGGATCGGTCGGATCGTGAAGACGCGTCGACTACATCAACCGCGTTGTTATAAGGCTTCCGCTTCGGTCTCACGAGGGTACGTGGACGGACACTCTCCCTCTCGTTGCTATGCCATCACCATGGTCTTGCGTGATCGTAGGAAATTTTTGAAATTACTACGTTCCCCAACAAATGGCATCCGAGCCTGGTTTTATGCATTGATGTCATGTGCACGAGTAGAACACAAGTGAGTTGTGGACAATACAAGTCATACCGCCTACCAAAGCATGTCATACTTTGGTTCAGCGGTATTGTGAGATGAAGCGGCCGGACCGACATTACGCCAGACGCTTACGCGAGACTGGTTTCACCGCCCGAGCACTCGTTGCTTAAAGGTGACCGGCGGTGTCTCTCTCTCTCACTTTAGTTGAATCGAGTGTGGCTACGCCGGTCCTTGAGAAGGTTAAACGAAGTCTATTTGACGAAGTATCGTTGTGGTTTTGATGCGTAGGTAAGAACGGTTCTTGCTCAGCCCGTAGCAGCCACGTAAAACTTGCAACAACAAAGTAGAGGACGTCTAACTTGTTTTTGCAGGGCATGTTGTGATGTGATATGGTCAAGACGTGATGCTATATTTTATTGTATGAGATGATCATGTTTTGTAACCGAAGTTATCGGCAATGGCGGAGCCATATGGTTGTCGCTTATTGTATGAAATGCAACGCCATGTAATTGCTTTACTTTATCACTAAGGAGTAGCGATAGTCGTAGAAGCAATAGTTGGCGAGACGACAACGATGCTACGATGGAGATCAAGGTGTCGCGCCGGTGGCGATGGTGATCATGACGTTGCTTGGCGATGGAGATCACAAGCACAAGATGATGATGACCATATCATATCACTTATATTGATTGCATGTGATGTTTATCCTTTATGCATCTTATCTTGCTTTGATTGACGGTAGCATTATAAGATGATCTCTCACCAAAATTATCAAGAAGTGTTCTCCCGAGTATGCACCATTGCGAAAGTTCTTCGTCTTTGAGACACCACGTGATGATCGGTGTGATAGGCTCTATGTTCAAATACAACGGTGCAAAACAGTTATGCACGCGAATACTCAAGTTAAACTTGACGAGCCTAGCATATAACAGATATGGCCTCGAACACGAGACCGAAAGGTCGGCGTGAATCATATAGTAGATATGATCAACATAGTGATGTTCACCATTGAAACTACTCCATCTCACGTGATGATCGGACATGGTTTAGTTGATTTGGATCACGTAATCACTTAGATGACTAGAGAGATGTCATCTAAGTGGGAGTTTTAATATGATTAATTGAACTTTAATTTATCATGAACTTAGTCCTGGTAGTATTTTGCAAATTATGTTGTAGATCAATAGCTCGCGTTGTTGCTTCCTATGCTTTTATATGTTTGTTTTGATATGTTCCTAGAGAAAATTGTATTGAAAGATGTTAGTAGCAACGATGCGGATTGGATCCGTGATCCGAGGTTTATCCTCATTGCTGCCTGAGAAGAATTATGTCCTTAATGCACCGCTAGGTGAGCGGACCTATTGCAGGAGCAGATGCGACGTTATGAACGTTTGGCTAGCTCAATATGAGCGATCTGACGTTATGAACGTTTGGCTAGCTCAATATGATGACTACTTGATAGTTTAGTGCACCATGCTTAACGGCTTAGAATCGGGACATCAAAGACGTTTTGAACGTCATGGACCATATGGGATGTTCCAGAATTGAAGTTAATATTTCAAGCAAATACCCGAGTTGAGAGATATGAAGTCTCCAACAAGTTCTATAGCTAAAAGATGGAGGAGAATCGCTCAACTAGTGAGCATGTGCTCAGATTGTGCAGGTACTTCAATCGCTTGAATCAAGTGGGAGTTAATCTTCCAGATAAGATAGTGATTGATGAATTCTCTAGTCACCATCACCAAGTTAGTAGAACTTCGTGATGAACTATAATATGCAAGGGATGACAAAAGTAATTCCCAAGCTCTTCGTGATGCTGAAATCGACGAAGGTAGAAATCAAGAAAAAGAGCATCAAGTGTTGATGATTGACAAGACCACTAGTTTCAAGAGAAGGTCAAAGGAAAGAAAGGGAACTTCAAGTAGAAAGACAAGTAAGTTGTCACTCCGCAAAGAAGCCCAAAGCTGGACCAAAGCCTGAAACTAAGTGCTTACATCGCAAAGGAAATGGTCACCGAAGCGGAAATGCCCGAATATTTGGTGGATAATAAGGATGGCAAAGTGAACAAAAGTATATTTGATATACAGGTTATTGATGTGTGCTTTACTAGTGTTTATAGTAGCCCCGAGTATTTCATACTGTTCGGTTGCTAAGATTAGTAACTCAAACAAGAGTTGCAGAATGAGCAGAAACTAGTTGAAGGGGAAGTGACGATGAGTGTTGGAAGTAGTTCCAAGATTGATATGATCATCATCGCACACTCCCTATACTTTCGGGATTAGTGTTAAACCTAAATAAATGTTATTTGGTGTTTGCGTTGAGCATGAATATGATTTGATCATATTTATTGCAAGACGCGTTATTCATTTAAAGTCAAAGAATAATTGTTGTTCATTTAAATGAATAAAACCTTGATGGTTATGCACCCAATGAAAATAGTTTGTTGGATCTCGATCGTAGTGATACACATATTCATAATATTGATGCCAAAAGATGCAAAGTTAATAATGATAGTGCAACTTATTTGTGGCAATCGCCGTTTAGGTCATATTGGTGTAAACGCATGAAGAAACTCCATCTTGATGGACTTTGGAATCACTTGATTATGAATCACTTGATGCTTGCGAACCATGACTTATGGACAAGATGACTAAAGACTCGTTCTCCGGAACAATGGAGCGAGCAAATGACTTATTGGAAATAATACATCTTGATGTATGCGGTCCGATGAGTGTTAAAGCTCACGGAAAGTATCGTTATTTTCGACCTTCACAAGATGATTTGAGCAGATATGAGTATATCTACTTAATGAAGCACAAGTCCGAAACATTTGAAAAGTTCAAATAATTTCAGAGTGAAGTGGAGAATCATCGTAATAAGAAAATAAAGTTTCTACGATCTGATCGTGGAGGAGAATATTTGAGTTACGAGTTTGGCCTTCATATAAAACAATGTGGAATAGTTTCACAGCTCACGCCACATGGAACACCATAACGTAATGGTGTGTCCGAACGTCATAACCGTACTTTATTTTGATATGGTGCGATCAATGATGTCTCTTACCGATTTACCAATATCGTTTTGGGGTTATGCATTAGAGACAGCTGCATTCACGTTTAATAGGGCACCATCTAAATCCGTCGAGGCGACACCGTATGAACTATGGTTTAACAGTAAACCTAAGCTGTCGTTTCTTAAAGTTTGGATTTGTGATGCTTATGTGAAAAAGGTTTCACCTGATAAGCTCGAACCCAAATCGGAGAAGTGCGTCTTCATAGAATACCCAAAGGCAACTATTGGGTACACCTTCTATCACAGATCCGAAGGCAAGTTTTTCGTTGCTAAGATGGATCCTTTCTAGAGAAGAAGTTTCTCTCGAAAGAAGTGAGTGGGAGGAAAGTAGAACTTGATGAGGTAATTGTACCTTCTCCTTATTGGAAAGTAGTTCATCACGTAAATCAGTTCGATGATTCCTACACCAATTAGTGAGGAAGTTAATGATGATGATCATGAAACTTGAGATCAAGTTGCTACCAAACCTCGTAGGTCTTCCAGAATAAGATCCGCACTGAGTGGTACGGTAATCGTGTTCGGAAATCATGTTACTAGACCATGATGAACCTATAAACTATGAGGAAGCGATGATGAGCCCAGATTCCGCGAAATGGCTTGAGGCCATGAAATCGAGATGGGATCCATGTATGAGAACAAAGTATGGACTTTGATGGAGTTGCGGATGATCGGCAAGCCATGTTATATAAATGGATCTTCAAGAGGAAGACAGATGTTGATAGTAGTGTTACTATCTACAAAGCTCGACTTGTCGCAAAAAGGTTTTCGACAAGTTCAAGGTGTTGACTACAATGAGATTTTCTCAATCTGTAGCGATTCTTAAAGTCTGTCCGAATCATGTTAGCAATTGCCACATTTTATGAAATCTGGCAAATGGATGTCAAAACTACATTCTTTAATGGATTTATTAAAGAAGAGTTGTATATGATGCAACCGAAGTTTTTGTCAATCCTAAAGGAGCTAACAAAATGTGCAAGCTCCAATGATCCATCTATGGACTGGTGCAAGCATCTCGAGTTGGAATAAACGCTTTGATAGTGTGATCAAAGCATATGGTTTTATGAGACTTTTGGAGAAGCCTGTATTTACAAAGAAGTGAGTGGGAGCACTACAAGATTTCGATAAGTATATGTGAATGACATATTGTTGATCGGAAATAATGTAGAATTATTCGCAAAGCATAAAGGAGTATTTGAAAGGAGTTTTTCAAAGAAAGACCTCGGTGAAGCTTCTTACATATTGAGCATCAAGATCTATTGAGATAGATCAAGACACTTGATAAGTTTTTCAATAAGCACATACCTTGTCAAGATTTTGAAGTAGTTCAAAATGGAACAGTCAAAGAAAAATTCTTGCCTGTGTTACAAAGGTGTGAAATTGAGTAAGACTCAAATCCCGACCACGGCAGTAAAATAGAAAAGAGAATGAAAGTCATTCCCTATGCCTCACCATAGGTTCTATGAAGTATGCCATGCTATGTACCGGACCTATTGTATACCTTGCTCAATTAGGCAAGGAGTACAATAGTGATCTAGGAGTAGATCATGGACATTGGTCAAGAACATCCTTAGTGAGGACTAAGGAAATATTTCTCGATTATGGAGGTGATAAAAGAGCCCGTCGTAAAGAGTTACATCGATGCAAGCTTTTTACACTGATCCAGATGACTCTAAGTCTCAATCTGGATACATATTGAAAGTGGGAGCAATTAGCTAGAGTAGCTCCGTGCGAGCATTGTAGACATAGAATATTTGCAAAATACATACGGCTCTGAATGTGACAGACCCGCTGACTAAAAGCTTCTCTCACGAGCAAAACATGATCATACCTTAGTACTCTTTGGGTGTTAATCACATAGCGATGTGAACTAGATTATTGACTCTAGTAAACCCTTTGGGTGGTGGTCACATGACGATGTGAACTATGGGTATTAATCACATACGAGATGTGAATATTAGTGTTGAATCACATGATGATGTGAACTAGATTATTGACTCTAGTGCAAGTGGGAGACTGAAGGAAATATGCCCTAGAGGCAATAATAAAGTTATTATTTATTTCCTTATTTCATGATAAATGTTTATTATTCATGCTAGAATTGTATTAACCGGAAACATAATACATGTGTGAATATATAGACAAACAGTATGTCACTAGTATGCCTCTACTTGACTAGCTTGTTAATCAAAGATGGTTATGTTTCCTAACCATGAACAAGGAGTTGTTATTTGATTAACAAGGTCACATCATTAGTTGAATGATCTGATTGACATGACCCATTCCGTTAGCTTAACACTTGATCGCTTAGTATGTTAATGCTTTCTTCATGACCCATACATGTTCCTATAACTATGAGATTATGCAACTCCGTAACGGAGGAACACTTTGGTACTACCAAACGTCACAACGAATCGGGTGATTATAAAGGAGTACTACAGGTGTCTCCAAAGGTACTTGTTGGGTTGGCGATTTCGAGATTAGGTTTTGTCACTCCGATTGTCGGAGAGGTATCTCGTGCCTTCTCGGTAATGCACATCACTTAAGCCTTGCAAGCATTACAACTAATGAGTTAGTTGTGAGATGATGTATTACGGAACGAGTAAAGAGACTTACCAAGAACTAGATTGAACTAGGTATTGGATACCGACGATCGAATCTCGGGTAAGTAACATACCGATGACAAAGGGAACAACGATGTCGTTATGCGGTTTGACCGATAAAGATCTTCAGAGAATATGTAGGAACCAATATGGGCATCCAGGTTCCGCTATTGGTTATTGACCGAGAATGGTTCTAGGTCATGTCTACATAGTTCTCGAACCCGTAGGGTCCGCACGCTAACGCTTCGATGACAGTTCATAATGAGTTTATAAGTATTGATGCACGAAGGTTGTTCGAGTCCCGGATGTGATCACGGACATGACGAGGAGTCTCAAATGGTCGAGACATAAAGATTAATATATTGAAGCCTACATTTGGACATCGGAAGTGTTCGGGTGAAATCGGATTTACGAGTACCGGAGGTTACCGAACCCCCGGAAGTCTATGGGCCTTAATGGGCCATGGGAGAAGAGGAAGGGCAAGCCAAGGTGGGCTGCGCCCCTCCCCTCTAGTCCGAATAGGACAAGGAAGGGGGGGGCGCCTTCCCTCTTCCCCTCCTCCAATCCTAGTCCAACTAGGAGGGGGAGTCCTACTCCCGGTGGGAGTAGGACTCCTCCTTGCGCGCCCCTAGGGCCGCCACCTCCCCTTGGCTCCTTTATATACGGGCAGGGGGCACCCCAAGACACACAAGTTGATCTACGGATCGTTCCTTAGCCGCAGCGGTGCCCCCTCCACCATATTCCACTTCGGTCATATCGTCATGAGCTTAGGCGAAGCCTGCGCCGAAGAAGTCATATCGTCATGAGCTTAGGCGAAGCCCTGCGTCGGTGGAGCATCAACATCGTCACCACGCCGTCAGGTCGTGGAACTCATCCCCGACACTTTGCTGGATCGGAGTCCGGGATCGCCATCGAGCTGAACGTGTGCGTAACTCGGAGGTGCCGTGACGCTCGGTGCTTGGATCGGTCGGATCGTGAAGACGTCGACTACATCAACAGCGTTGTTATAACGCTTCGCTTTCGGTCACGAGGGTACGTGGACGGACACTCTCCCCTCTCTGCTATGCCATCACCATGGTCTTGCGTGATCGTAGGAAATTTTTGAAATTACTACGCTCCCCAACAAAAAATGGCAGCTAATCTCGTGAGCGCAAAATTTCTGTTTTTTTACAGCAAGATCACATTAAATTTCACCCAAGTCTTCCCAAAGGTCTTACTTGGCACTCTATTGAAACAAAAGCTATAAAACATGATTAATACAGTAGCTTAATCATGTAAACACACAAAAACAGTAAGGGTAAATATTGGGTTGTCTCCCAACAAGCGCTTTTCTTTAATCCCTTTTAGCTAGGCATGATGATTTCAATGATGCTCACATAAAAGATAGAATTGAAACACAAAGAGAGCATCATGAAGAATATGACTAGCACATTTGAATCTAACCCACTTCCTATGCCTAGGGATTTTGTGAGCACATAATTTATAGGAACAAGAATCAACTAGCATAGGAAGGCAAAACAAGTATAACTTCAAAACTTTAAGCACATAGAGAGGAAACTTGATATTATTGCAACTCCTACAAGCATATATTCCTCCCTCATAATATTTTTCAGTAGCATAATGAATGAATTAAACAATATAAACATCACATAAAGCATTATTTTCATGATCTACAAGCATAGAAAATTTTCTACTCTCCACATAAGCAAAATTCTTCTCATTCGGAATAGTGGGATCACTAATTCCTAAAGTTTACACTCTTCCAAACCTGCTTTAGATGATAGTATTATTCATACTCCAAAAGATATAAGTGAAGTTCATGGAGCATTCTACAATTAATATAGACTAACCAATATCTAAGCTCAACATATATAAGTGAAGCAATGAAGCATTCTATAAAACCATACTCAAAAGATTTAAGTGAAGCACAAAGAGCAATTCTATAAGATCATACTTAAAAGATATAAGTGAAGCACATGAAGTATTCTATAAATCAATGAAGGTCTATATCATACTTGCATGGTTCTTGTTGGGGATATTACTACTGGGCGTAAACCGGCCTATCTGGGCCGGGTTAACTTCATCAGTAGTTCAACGGTGTAAAAGCCCAAGAGGCATGAAAGTAAGGGCCCAAGGACTGTAGTCGATTTAGAACATGTAGCCGTAAACTGGCATGGTATGTAAACTTGTATTGTAAGTTAGGAATAGAGAGACCAACCCGGATACGAGTATGAACCGGAGATTGGGAGTCTCTGAACCGACGGGCGTCATCCGTGTATATAAGGGGACGACCCGGGACGGTTCAAGGAGACAACAACAACTCGAGGCCTAGGCGAAGCTTATTTGCTCCCTAGTCATCGAGACCACATCAATCCCATCACAACTAGACGTAGGCTTTTACCTTCATCGAAGGGGCCGAACTAGTATAACTCTTGTGTCTTTGCGTCCGCTTTAACCCCTTCAAGTTAACCCGTAGCGATGGCTCCACGACTAAGTCCTTTCATGAGGACATCTCGCCGTGACAAAACCACGACGCTTGGCGCCACCGTGGGGCTATCGCATGATGGTTTAATGATCTTGGAGGGCAAGTTCAAGGACTCGAAGGCTATCTTGTGGGCCGGATGACCAAGAGTCGTTGCGGCAAGCTCTACATCGACGATGCAGGCTGGGGCCCCGAGGCCGGCTCGATTGAGTACGGGTACCGGGTCCCATTTGGTGGCATACACGTTTTCATCGGCAAGATTGGTGAGCCAGGGCCTGAGCCGGACATCTGCACCGACCTCGTCGAGACGGCTCAGCGTACGAGATCTGCCCAGGTTAAACTGGTCGTGAAGCGTTCCTTTGTGGGAGTCATCCACGGAGGAAGTTATGAGGACGGATCAGAGTCTGGTGGCGAGACCGTCGTCTACTCCGACGACGAGTCGTCAACCGGAGAAACTGAATCTCTATATCAGCTACAAGATGGCGGATTGGGGCTGTTCCGATGGTGACAGATTCGGACCCTCCGATCTGCCCAACCGGGTTGGAATATTCATGGCGGCACACAAGCAAGACTTCACTCTTATTTGCTGCGGCAATGATTGCCGGTTCAACGATGGCGACGGCTGCCGGGTAGGAGGCTCTGGCGCCCGCCGCTCAAGTTTTATCGATCTGTTCGATCGTTAGCTACGCCATGGCGAGGTTAACCCGCAGACCAGACGCCATAACGCGGAGATTGCGAAGGTGAAGGAACAAATCACTCAAAGCTAAAGCGGATCTAGCATTGCAGACGCCAGATGACGGCAGAGCAGGCCGCTTTAGATGCGCAGCTTATAAGCTCATCTTTGGATTAGAGCGCGTCACATGAAGTCATGAAGAGGAAATACAGATCCGTTTGCCTTCGCCGAGGAAGAGACCTCTTCAACACCCTCGAGCGGGAACCAAGAATCCACGGTGGTAAATCGGGCGAAGCACTGGGACGGGCGCCACGGTTCAGCCCCGCAATAGATCTACTCGCCATAATGCCGGTCGCCTCGGTGTGAAAACACCTCCGTGTCACTACTCCAACCCGATGGATAACCTTGTTGTAGCTGCGGCACGGCTGGAGGCTATTCCAATTGAAGGCGATTCACCACAGCAGTAGAGGCGCCGGGTTAAGGAGCTCCTTAGGACAGCTTTGGTCCAACAGAAGCATATTAAATGCAACATGATCGAATCCACTCTACCCCCCAAGCCGAGCTATAGCAGCACGTGGATGAACCGCCAGATCAAGTAATGCACGGCGTGGTGCGCCGTGGCAACAACCCGGCGGTGGCGTCGATAATGCCGGAGGTGGTGGACCGGCCCGAGCACGCAGGAGGCCGAGTTAGCAAAGACAAAGATCGGGCTTATCACCACGCCGGTTCGTCTGACCATCTCGGTCGAGCACGGGTTACCTCTAGCTCTTTGGGGGTGCCTTGCCTCGCCCCGCTTACGCAATGTGCGCTTGCCCAAAGACTTCAAGGGTCCGCGAAGGTGCCAAATTACACTGCCGATTTAGCTCGAAGCATGGATAGAAAGTTATGAGATGGCCATGGAGATGCTGGATGTGGATGAGGCGGCGTGTGCAAAGTACTTCACCATGATGCTCAAGGCACGGCCTGCATTTGGTTGAAGAGCTTGCGACCCAATTCTATTAGTTCATGGGCCCATTGCGGACCCGGTTTATCCGAATTTCAAAGATACCAGAAGCAGCCCAAGTCCATAGTGGACTTGGCGGCTTGTGTCCGTGGGGAAGGGAGTCAACAACCCATTGGGTACGTCGCGCTTTTGGAAATCTTGCACTGCGTCGCACCAGATCAACGCCGACTCTGCGATCTTAACCACGGAGGGCAACCGCGGTTTAAGCCTTTAAAGTTGAAGTTGAGGCGCATGAAGCGGTTTTGTAATGACATGGGCACTCTCATGGGCGCTTTAGTGAAGTATGGTGATTCTGATAGTACCAAGGATCCCGAGTCTGACGATGATGAGACAGGAAGGAAGGAAGAACAGCAACTCCAAGGGCCAAGAACATCCTCGGCGGGTAATGGTGGAGGCAAGCGTAAGCGAATGGCAACATGGACTTCAGAGCCAACACCAACGCTAGCAGGACAAGGGCCAGCAACGCAAGGGTAAACAGCCGAATCGAAGTGGAGCGCCTAATCCCAATCCGGACCGCTTGAATTATATGTTGAATCAACCCTGTCCGAAGCATGGGACGAAGGAGACGCCAAAGAAACCACCTCTGGAAGGATTGCTACATTATGCAGGAGTTCAAGAGTTCTAATGCTTTCCAGATGATCAAGGTTCCGTGGCGGTTCAGATCCGGGCCGGTTACGGTGGAGGAAATTTTGGTTCAGGATTTAATGGTAATCCGGGCGGACATAATAATCAGAACAATCAGAATAACCAAGGTGGTTACAACCAGCAGCAGCAACAGTCGGGTTATCAGAGCAACCCAAAGCAGTTGAATAGTATGCAATACCATGTCTTCACCACCATCTTAGACAAGCGAGACCGGAAGCTTTAGAAGCGGGCAGTCAACGATGTTGAACCGGCCGTGCCTCATTACCTACGCTGGTCAGAGCAGCCCATTGTATGGAGTAGAGAGGATCATCCTCCCCGGGTTGACAATCCGGGTCAGCTAGCCCTGGTGGTGGCACCTCAGGTGGGAGGTTATAAGTTCACCAAGGTACTCATGGACGGAGGGAGCAGAATTAACATCCTGTACTATGATGTTGGGGAACGTTGCAGAAAATTAAAATTTTTCCTACGGTTTCACCAAGATCCATCTATGAGTTCATCTAAGCAATGAGTCAAGGGAGTGAGTTTGCATCTACATACCACTTGTAGATCGAGTACGGAAGCGTTCGAGGGTGTGGTGATGATGGAGTCGTTCTCAACGTGATTCCGATCACCGATGACCGAGTGCTGAACGGACAGCACCTCCGCGTTCAACACACGTGACGTGCACGGGCAACGCCCCTTCGCCTTGATCCAGCAAGGAGGAAGGAGAGGTTGAGGAAGATGGCTCAACAAAGAAGACGACGGCGTGATGATGGTGGAGTCACATTCTCGGCAGGCTTCGCCAAGCGCACGCGGGAGGAGGAGAGGTGTTGGGAGGGAGGGCTGCGCCTTCAATTGTGTATGCAGCCTCCCTCACCCCTCTATTTATAGGGAAGGGAGGAGGGGCGGCCCCTCTAGATGCATCTAGAGGGGGGGGGAGGGGGCTTGCCCCCAAGCAAGGCGCGCCTCAGGGTTCCCTCAACCCTAGGCGCATGGGCCAAGGGGAGGGGTGCGCCCAGCCCACCAGGGGCTGGCTGCCTCCCACGCAGCCCAGTGGCCCCGGGAGGGGTGGCCCTCCCGGTAGTCCTCCGGAACCTTCCGGTGGACCCTCCATAATTCGATATGACCGAAACTTTTCCGGTGTCCGCTTGACAACTTCCCATATAAATCTTTACCTCCGGACCCTTCCGAACTCCTCGTGACGTCCGGATCTCATCCGGACTCAACAACATTCGTAATCACATACAAGTCTTCCTAGTAACCCTAGCGCCACCGAACCTTAAGTGTGTAGAACCCACGGGTTCGGAGACACGAACATGACCGAGACGGCTCGTGTCAATAACCAACAGCGGATCTGGATACCCATGTTGGCTCCTACATGCTCCTCGATGATGTCATCGGATGAACCACGATGTCGAGGGTTCAAGCAACCCGTATACTATTCCCTTTGTCGACGGTATGTTACTTGCCCGAGACTCGATCGTCGGTATCCCAATACCTCGCTCAGTCTCGATATCGCAAGTCACTTTACTGCATCAGAATGCATGATCCCGTGACGGACACTTGATCACTTTGAGCTCATTATGATGATGCACTACCGAGTGGGCCCGGTGATACCTCTCCGTCATACGGAGTGACAAATCGCTGTCTCGATCCGTGTCAACCCAATGACACTTTCGGAGATACCGTAGTGCACCTTTATAGTCACCCGATTACGTTGTGACGTTTGGTACACCCAAAGCACTCCTACGGTATCCGGAGTTACACGATCTCACGGTCTAAGGAAGAGATACTTGACATTGGAAAAGCTCTAGCAAAACGAACTACACGATCTTTGTGCCATGCTTAGGATTGTCTTGTCCATCACGTCATTCTCCTAATGACGTGATCCCGCTTGTCAATGACATCGATGTCCATAGTCAGAAACCATGACTATCTGTTGACCAACGAGCTAGTCTACTAGAGGCTTACTAGGGACGATTGTAGTCTATGTATTCACACGTATTACGATTTCCGGATAATACAGTTATAGCATGAATAAAAGACAATTATCATGAACAAGGAAATATAATAATAATGCTTTTATTATTGCCTCTAGGGCATATTTCCAACATATGAGACCTTCCGTCGTATGGGGTTAACAGATAAACATCTCAAACCGTCCAATACGGTGTTCCATGGTGTGGTACCGCAAGTCAAGATATCCGTTGGTAAAATAGCTCGAAGTGGCCTTTGGTGAAGAATATGACTCCAGATCGGAAACATTGACATTTGAAGTGGTAAAAATCCAAAGTCCATATCACGCCCTCTTTGGGCGGCTTATGCCAAGTTCATGGCACGGCCTTGTTATATCTATTTGCAGCTCAAGATGCCGGGTCACAAGGGGACAATAAAGGTTCATGGGAGCCGCAAGTTCGCTTTGGAATGTGAGGAAGGTGATGCGGCTTACGCAGAGTCGGTTTGTGCCACCGAGGAGCTGAAGTATTATAAGGACAATGTTGATCCGCGGACATGACTCCATTGAAGAAGCCAACTACAGAGCATGATCCGCCCTGAAATTCAAATCGGCAATGAGACTAAGCTTGTTGACTTCGTGTCGGCGATTCGTCCAAGCAATTCAGCATCGGTGCCAACTTGATCCGAAATAGGAAAGCGCGCCATCGAAGTTCATCCATGAGAATCGGGACATTTTGCATGGAAGCCTTCGACATGCCGGTGTACCGAGGCAACTCACCGAGCACACTCTTAATGTTGATCCCAAGTACAAACCGTGAAGCAGCCCGCTGATTTAACGAAGAAAGGCGCAAGGCCATTGGAGAGGAGGTGGCGGGCTCTTAGCAACTGGTTTTATCGTTGAAGTCTTCCATCCGAATGGCTTGCTAATCCGTGTTGGTTCTTAAGAAAACGGCATGGCGCATGTGTGTGGATTACATGATCTTAAAAAGGCTTGTCCGGCAGATCCTTTTGCCCTCCCCGCATTGACCAGATTATTGATGCCACTGCGGGTTGTGAGCGCTTGAGCTTTTAGGATGCATATTCGGTATCATCAGATCAAGATGGCGTTAAGGACCAGGAGAAGACGGTGTTTATCACTCCCTTTGAGCCTTCGCTATGTATCTATGCCTTTTGGGCTCAAGAGCGCCCAAGCAACTTATCAACGCTGGTACGTAATTGCTCGTGATAAACAGATCGGCCGTAATGTGCACGCCTATGTTGATGATATTGTGGTCAAGTCAAGGAGAAGGAGACACCGATTGACGATTTGAAGGAAACCTTTGACAACTGCGGGTTTACAAGATGATGCTCAACCCGCCAAATGTGTCTTTGGTGTTCGGCAGCAAGTTATTGGGTTTTCGTGTCCAATCGGGAATTGAAGCTAATCCGAGAAGATTACGGCTATTATCTCCTGGCTAAACCGAAGTGTATTAACGATGTCCAGCGCTTATGTGCCGGATTGCCGCTACCGAGCCGGTTTATCAGCCGCCTCGGAGAGAAGGCCATCCCTTTGTACCAGATGCTGAAGAAGATAGATCAGTTTGTCTGGAGTCCAGCCGCCAATGAAGCATTGGAGGACTTAAAGCGGCAATTGGCCAACCCGCTTCTGCTATATGTTGCTGCTAACGCCAGGGCGGTCAGCGTGGCCATTGTGGTGGAGCGGAAGGAGGCAGGGAAAGAGCATCCGGTTCAACGTCCAGTTTATTATATCAGCGAGGTACTTATTGAATCTAAGCAAAGGTATCCGCATTGGCAGAAGCTGGTGTATGGAGTTTTCATGGCAAGCCGGAAGTGAAGCAAGATTTCCAAGGCACCCCATCACGGTGGTCGATTCGCTCCCTTAGGCGATATCATACAAAACCGAAGCGATCGCCGGATTGCTAAGTGGGCTATAGAGCTTGGGCCGACTGATCAAGTACGTGCCTCGGACGGCATCAAGTCTCAAGCACTTGTGGATTTCATTAATGATTGGACGGAGTTGCAAGCACCTGAAGAAAAGCCGGATCACACATATTGGACCATCCATTTTGACGGATCCAGGCAATTGGAGGGCTCGGGGGCTAGAGTCGTATTAACTTTCCCACGAGGTGACAAGTTTTGTTACGTTCTCCACTTAATGTTCCCTTGTACTAACAATGCAACTGAGTGTGAAGCCTTGCTCCATGGTCTCCGGATGGCTAAGGAGATAAATCTAAGCCGGGTTAAGTGCTTCGGTGACTCGGACCTAGTGGCTCAACAGGTGTCTGGCACTTGGGATTCAAAGGGCCCGCTCATGGCTGCATATCGTCGTGAGGTGGATATTGTCGCATGTCATTTCAAGGGCTATCAGATGGACCACGTGGACTGTCGGAAGAATGAAGCGGCGGACGCTTTAAGCCGGTTGGGCTCTCAACGCAAACCGGTCCCGCCTAATGTTTTTCTCGACGTCCGCACAACCCGTCGGCCAAGCTCCCGGTGAACCGGATTTGGCTATTCCCGATCCCGAGGCTCAATTGGTGGCAGCTCTTCACGCCACTCCGGATTGGACGCTTCCTTATCTTGCGTACATGAACCGGGCGAAGTTACCGTAAGATGAGACGTTGGTCCGGCAGATAGTTCGGCGATCTAAGTCTATGACCATTGTTAATGGCGAATTGCATCATTGCGAGGTGTCGGGTGTTTCAACGCTGTGTGTCCCCCGAGGAAGGCTGTGAAATATTGCGTGAGATCCACGGGAGATTGCGGTCACCACGCCGGTTCAAAATCCTTGGTGGCTAAAGCGCCCGCCACGGTTTCTATTGGTTGTTGCTCATGCCGATGCGGAAGATCTGGTCGACGATGTGATGGTTGCCAAAAGTTTTCCAGACGTGCTCATGTACCGCCCAAGAATTGAGGATGATTCCAATTACTTGGCCGTTTGCACTGGGGCTGGATATGGTTGGGCCTTTCAAAAGGTCTAAGGACAAGAAGACCCACCTACTGGTGGCGGTCGACAAGTTTACAAAATGAGTAGATGCAGAACCTGTTAGCAAGTGTGATCCGCCACACGGTTCGGGTTCATCAAAAGTGATTTTCCGGTTTGGCTTTCCACAAGATCATCACAGATAATGGTACCAATTTGTCCAAAGGTGCCATGAAGGAGTTCTGCGAATGTGAGCACATCCGCTTGACGTTTCTTCAAGAGCTCACCCACACCCAATGGCCAAGCGTAAAGGGCTAATCAAGAGATCTTGAGAGGCATCAAGCCCCGCTTATGGTCCCTTTGCAGAGGACACGGGTTGTTGGGTAGAAGATCTACCGTCGTGTTATGGAGTATAAACACTACGCCTAATAGATCCACGGATATACACCGTTCTTTATGGTCTATGGAGCGGAGGCGGTTCTCCCAAAGGACATCCGTCATGACTCACCTCGTGTGGCAGCTTATGTTGAAGCGGCATAACGAGACGGCACGGCAAGACGCTATGGACCGTTGGATAAGGAGCGTGACATAGCAGCTGCCCGCCGACGATTTACCAACAGGATCTTCGTCGTTACCATAGTCGCCGGTCGTAACCGTAACTTTTCAAGAAGGAGATTTGGTGCTTCGCTCATCCAAGACCGCATCGATATGCACAAGTTATCCCCACCTTGGGAGGGACCTTTCGTGGTCAGCAAGAATCTGCACAACGGGTCGCATTTATCGATCGATATTCGAGAGCATAAAGACTCACGACGTTAGAGGAGGAGACCAACAGCACCATGGAACATAGCTCATCTTCGCCTTATTATACCCGAGCCATTGGCTCTACTTATGTACATATTATGACAAGGTATATATTATAAATAAAGTAATAAACCGGAGCCTCGGCTAAAGCGGGTATCTGCTCATTACATCATGCGTGGTTACATGGAGTTGTTCTGTCTTAAAGCGGCCTCGGTTTACCCCCGAGTTTGCTTTCCAAAAGCTTTGTGATATCACTTGGGGTTTGGTCGTGTCGAACCAATGCAACACCTTTTGATAGGCGAAAGCCACCAGATCACTTGGGGACATGGTCAAGTCTGAACCGACCACGCCTCTTGATCGGCCTAAGGCCATAGAGTCACTTGGGGGCTTGGTCGAACCCGAACCATTGCCACGCCACTTGATCGGCATAATGCCACGGTTTCAGTTGGGGACCTGGCTGACTTGAACCAGGGCTACACCTTTATTGGGAGCTTGGTCGTGTCCGACCATGGTAACACCATCTGATCGGCTCAGTATAGCCTTTGTTTGCAAACGGTTTTATCATTACCTTTGCTTCCATATTTTTTTTCATAACTGTTATTTGGTCTTTGTTGCGTTTATTAAACCGGCAACATTTTTAAACCGGTTCAAACTGTCAATTGATAGAATTCGGTCCATTTTTAATCCGGAGATAATTTTTCCTGGTTTCACTTTTTCTGTTAACATCCCATTATGGAGTAACAGGGGGCTTGTCATAACCTAGCACGGTTTACATGGTAAACCGGCATTATAAATACATGAGCTGTTTTCTCCTTTGATGGTAAGGGTTTATACAACCTCCGCTTCAAGATTGGCTAAGCCAACTTTATGCCCAGCGATGGCAGGTATTTTGTATCACAAATTTTGATTATATACCTCAATATTTCATTTCATATGAACGTCACAAGCCGGCTGGCGGCACAAACCACCGTGGCGGTTTAAGATTTTGTGACTGCAGGCAATATAGATTGAAAGTTTCGATCATTCAAGGAAAAGTATCAGCACCTATGCATGAAGGCATATTAAAAGCAAGAGTGTTGGCTATCCTGTTACAAGGCAACATGGTGCCCAAATAAGATCATTGTTTCTTGGCGGAATGTAATGAAGTAGCTATTCAAATCGGCTTCCGGTTCATGCTTGCTCGCCTCCCCGGTCTGATGGTTGTGGGTCGTCCTGCGCCGCTTCAGCTTCTTCATCTCTACCCAGCGGCTGGAAGTCAACAGTGGTCCAGTCGATTCCCATTAAAGATTGAAAGACAGCCACCTCATGGATCGGGAAGATGGTTCAATATCGAGCGTAAGTATGCTTACGGATTGAGGATCAGTTCTCCGCTTGTGAATAGGTGCAGCTACTCGTTTGTTCTGATCGTCATATTGAGCTTGATAATGCGACAAGTTTGCCTCTTCGGCCAATTGGCAAGCCAGAGGGCGCACCGCCTGGTTTATCGCTCTCAGATCATCTTCGTTGAACTCTGAACCATCTTCCTTCAGACTGGGATAGCCCTGAGCTGCCTCAACAGGATCAAAATCTGGCACCCATGCTTTTGCCCGGATTAAGGCGTTAATGGCGCCGGTTCGAGCAGCAGATTTCTTCAGCTCTTCAATCCGGGCGGGAAGCATTGACAACCTCCTAAGAGTATCTTTAATTAAGGAGGGTGCTGGATTGTTATGTGATGCAGTGGAGATGATCCGCTGCGCTCCAGTGTACAGCTGCTCTATTAAAGTGTAGGCAGCTTTCAATTTCTTCCGAACATCGACCCCAAGTGACCAATGCGTGTGCCTACAAAGATTGCAAGAGAAATCACAAACCGGACTTATCATAAGAAGGCTAAGATTATCACGAAGCCAAAGGAAGCTTACCTAAGATGGCAGAAATCATGGCATGCACTTGCCGCTTCACGTTGGTCACTCATCTACCACCGGTTTAAGGGCAGCTTCACATTTTCAACCTTTTGGTTAAAGCGGCCTTTTCAAGATCCCACCGCCCGCTCAGACTTGAACCACTCCTTGAGCTGCTCCATGGTAGTCAAGGCGGTTTCAGCTCATCCTTGGCCTTGGAGGTTTCTCGCTTGTTGAGACTTGATTTTCTTGAAGATCATTGATTTGTGAGGCTTGTTGGCGATCTCACTCTGCAACAAAAGGGAGCATGTTAATATCTTCATTGCAAGTCCCAAATGCATAACCAGGTCATACACATGGCACTTGGGGGCTAATGCATATTTGATCTTAATCATCAATAAAATCACAAAGTCCCAAGCTCAATACAGGTATTCAACTTGGCACTTGGGGGCTAATGGCTATTTGCTCGAACATGTTCTGATGCGGCGATATAAATTACAGTCCTGGTTTAACTATATTAAGTTGAACCGGCCCTTGGGGGTTACATCAGTGGATTCTGAAGCATTAAGTTTATGTTAAGTCCCGGTTTAACTATACTAAGTTGAACCGGCGCTTGGGGGCTAGGAGAGTTAACAAAAATTGAAGTATCCTAGCGGGAAAAGAACATGGAGGTTACCTCGAATTTTTCTTTCATCATCTTCACCAGGCCAGCTTCATAATCGCGGCTGGTATACAGCCGGTTCAAGTAGCCAGAATGAAGGTCTTGGGGGTTCAGAGCGGCGTAAGTTGCCAGATCAACATCCCACTTGCCCTTGCTCATAGTGGCAAACTCTTCTTTGGCAGAATGTTTGGATAAAGCGACCGGATTACCCTGTTCGCTGTGGCCAAAGCCAGTAATCACAACGTCATCGTCCTTGGTATCACCGGTTTGACCAGGACGGTCGGTTTGTCTGCAGGCGGATTGGGTGGTGGATTTTTCAATCCGTGTTGGGCTTACGGGCTGGTCGGCAGGAAGGAGGTGTCAACAGCCTTTCTTCAAAGCAACAAAATCGTCATCTTGCAGTGCGGATCATTTGGCGTATCTTCACAGATAGCCGCTTCAAGACTTGGGGTGCTGTCCGGTTCAGGGGCAGTCTCTTCATCGGCTGCTTTATCCAGACGAGCCTTTTTGCTCGGCCTAGGCTTGGCCCTGAAAAGGCACAATAACAGTCAAATACGGCATATACTACACAATGATGCAAGAGAAACAATATGAAAGGTATAACTTACCCAAGCACCGTTTTAAGTGGTGGCGGTGAGTGGTGATGACTCGCCAGATGAGGAATGGGAAGTGACACGATAATCGAGTCGACGGATTAAGGGGTTGATGAAAACAGCCTGCTTTAGGATAAGCAATCGACAAGCAAATTAGAGACCTCGAACGATGTTTCCGAACCGGATTGTTCGGTAAACCGTGGAGGTAACTACCGTCATTGTCTTGCCGAAGTTGTGCGGCGAGCTTCATGTTGTTGAGTCTTCATAAGAAATTTGGGATCCAAGTAAGCAAGGGGATGAGAAAATTTAATTTTCCGGTTTGCCTCGACGGATTTTTAGTGAAGGCAAAGGATTTGAGTCAAGAGAGAATAGTTACCTCTACAACATCAGCATTCTGGTTTGAGATCATCCCGACAAATATCATCATTAATTAGGCGTGTGAAAAGTAAGCCAAGTGAATCAAGTTCTACCTCAAGGTCCGGATTACCCACATCATCATCCACACCGGATCAAGATGCGGTGGTTTTCCTCTTATGAGCAGTCTTCTTGACAACTTTGGTCTTTTGCGGATTGGTTTTTCCGGTTTGTCCGCTTCTCTGGTTTCTCTTGTGGACGTTTCTTGCTCGAATGGATCATCACCCCGATTAAGCAGCAGTTGATGTTAAAAATGATGCCGAAATAGCAGTAATATATTCAGTAAAAAATAGTCAGAAGTCTTACAGATGGTGGTTTGTTGGTAGCACAGAAGGGGAGCAGACCGGTTCGAGCACAGAGGTGTTCCGGTTCATTCAACATTTTCTTCACAGCCCCGGTGACCTCATCATCGGTGAGCTGGATATTAACGTGTCGGAGGGGGTCGTCGACACTACCAGTGTACTCACACATTAAACTGGAGCGCTGGGAGAGGGGCAGTATGCTCCATGATATCCAACAGCGTGCAAGATCAATTCCGATTAAACCATTGGCCATGAAGGCTCTGAGCTTGGAGAGTCCAGGAGCGTATTTACTTCTCTCATTGGCGGTTAATCTTTGCGGAAAGGGATGTGTATTATCGAGTCGCTCGGACGAAAACCGGGCAAAGGATTCTCATAAGGTGTGAAGTGTCTCGCAATAAAACCATGTTTGATTCCATTCCTTGGGGTGGCTGTGCAGTTTGACATGAGGATAAGTGACCTCCTTTCTTTTTGGAATCGCCATGCCACCCAATTCTGTGTTGGGCCCGTCGGTGAATTTACGTGCGGCGGTTTAGATGGAAGCGATCTCTAAACAGTTCAACTGTGGGTTCTTCTTGAAAGTATGCCTCACGAGCACTTGGAAGTGACAAATGTTGGTAATGTAATTGGGGCCCGTGATCTCATGGATGGAGTTGAAAATTGGCTAACACATCCCGGTAAAATTTTGAACCGGGTGGGTTAAAACCCCGGGCTAAGTGATTTGCGAAAACTACAATCTCTCCTTCTTGAGGTGTGGGTGGACATTCTTTGCCAGGAACCCTCCAATGGATAGTATTTTTACTGCTTAAAGCACCAGTCAGGACCAGATTGTGTAATTGAGTCTCGGTGACACGGGAAGGAGCCTAGTTGCACTCATATACTTGTTTGGCCATCTACAAAAAATATAAATCCGGTTCAAGAAATGTGTTGGGACAAAGAGAGAACCGGTGTACAATGCTAAATCGGAGACAAATACATCTAAACCGGAGTTCTATGAAGCGGCGATTGTGCGGTTAAGGAGTTCGCGGTTCAACAGGGGACTAATGGTGTATACGGTTTATTTAATTTTTCTATGTTAAGTTAAACCACCTGGTCTAAATATGGAAAACAATTGAGGTTGCGAACAGCTAAGTGTGCAGAAACAGGTTTCGCAAGATTTCTCTACAACGAAGGATCCGAAGCGGATCGTAAAAGAAGAAAAATATCCAAAAAAGAATAAAGCAGAGCAAGATTGATGCAATGAGCAGGAGATAATGTGCGAGATCTATGAACGTGAGCACGGGACTACAGGCGGATGCTAAAAGCTACTACTAATCGAGCAAGGTGCCACAGATCTATCCAGAGTCCGGTATGAGCATGAACAGTTAATGGAGCATCAGAAGAACAAGAAACCCTAGAACGAATCTAGGTCGAGGGGAACCGAGGACCTACCGAGTTGAGGAGATGCGGAAGAGTGCGCGTTTCTCGGTGCGTTCAGGTTGATGCAGCGGCTCAAGACGGCAGAGGTCGATGGCGCGGCGGAGCTCCGAGGCTAGCGACGCGAGGAAGACGAAGAGAAAGGGACGGAGGGAGAAAAGGAATGACCCTTCGGTCCTATTTATAAGGCAAGATACCTGTGTCAGGCGCGTGAATCAAGGAGCCACAGATCTAGGAAGCAGAGTTGTCACCTCGATTATTGCGGATCTGTTAAACAAAGAAGATATCATGAATGCTATCTTTATGGGGACGTCATGCCGATTTACAAAGAACCGGAGAAGGTGACATCACGGCGGTTCAACGATTTCAATAAGGTATTGAAGATGAAGGTTTTATCAAGGATTGACATGAACCTGCTCAAATCAACTGGGCCTAATGTTAGATATTACTATTGGGCGAAACCGCCTATCTGGGCGGGTTAACTTCATCGAGAGTTCAACGGTGTAAAAGCCTAAGAGGCATGAAAGTAAGGGCCCAAGGCCTGTAGTCGATTTAGAACTCAGAGTAAACCGCATGGTATGTAAACTTGTATTGTAAGTTAGGAATAGAGACCAACCGGATACAGTATGAACCGGAGATTGGGACTCTTCAACCGACGCAGGCGCCACCGTGTATATAAGGAGACGACCGGGACGGTTCAAGGAGACAACAACAACTCGGGGCCTAGGCGAAGCTTATTTGCTCCCTAGTCATCGAGACCACATCAATCCCATCACAACTAGACGTAGGCTTTTACCTTCATCGAAGGGGCCGAACTAGTATAACTCTTGTGTCTTTGCATCCGCTTTAACCCCTTCAAGTTAACCCGTAGCGATGGCTCCACGACTAAGTCCTTTCATGAGGACATCTGCCGTGACAAAACCACGACAGTTCTTAAAGCAAAAACAAAAACACAAAGGACACAAATCATGTGAACAAAACAAAAACCGAGGTATACCGATATTTGTTGAAGAAGAAAGATGGGACGCCAACCCGGGCATCCCCAAGCTTAGATGCTCGAGTATCCTTTGAAATATTTACTTGGGGTGCCTTGGGAATCCCCAAGCTTGATCTCTTGCCTCTCTTTATTCTTCTCATATTGATAGCTCCTCGATCTTCGAACACTTCATCCACACAAAACTTTAACAAAAAATTTGTGAGATCCGTTAGTGTAATAAAGCAAATCACTACCTTTAGGTACTGTTGAAAACTTATTCCAATTTCATATTAGAACTATATCTACTGTATTCCAACTTCACCATGGTTCATACCCCCCGATACTACCCATAGATTCATCAAAATAAGCGAACAACTCATAGAAAACAGAATCTGTCAAAAACAGGACAGTCTGTAGTAATCTGGAAGTTTAGTAAACTTCTGTAACTCCAAACAATTCTAAAAAAAATATGAAAATTTGAAACATTTATACATAATTAATGTGCAAAACTTTTCATACCCATTTGTCCTTCGAGTAAAAAAATATAAATTCATGCGCTACAGCCAAAGTTTCTGTCTTTGTACTGCACAAAGTAAACAAGCAATCTAATCATCCTAAAACCAAAGCTTGGCACATTATTTTTATAATACAATGGATATATACAAGGGGATAATTATTTACAGGGAAACTTCCATGAATTTTTTTACATTGTTTCCATGAGCATGAACACAAGTGCTCAAGGTCGACCCTTATTTCTTCAATGCATAACTTTCCAATCACTTCTCTTTTTGAAAAACTTTTTAGGCATGAGAGGCAAGTAAATTTTTGTATTTTCATTCTTTCAACTTTTTTTGTATATTTCACCCACAACTAAACAGAAACAAAAAAGGAAAAACAAAATCTACTTAGTGAAGAAATCAAACAAGCACACACGAGAATATCAACCCCACGCTATTGCTCCCCGGCAACGACGCCAGAAAAGAGTTTGATAATCCCCAAGTGCAGGGAATCTTCGTAGCAATTCCCAATGGTGGAAGTGATAGTATGGAGTGTCGAACCCACAAGGAGCTAAAGGTAAGATCAATATTCTCTCAAGTCCTATCTTCCACTGATACGACTCTACATACACAGAACGTTTGCTTCCAACTAGAAACGAGAAATAAAACTACGTTGTGGGTATGAAGAGGATAACTTTGCATGGTATCAGAGAGATAAAATATAAAAGTAGGTGCTGTTATCATAAATTTAGAATATATTACTAAATATTATAAATAGCGAGTGTGGAATAATGATGGGTCGGTTTGCGGAATTGTCTTAGGAAATTAGTAACAAGACCGGTAGTCGTCATTGCAATTTCATATGAGGGAGAGGCATAAGCTAACATACTTTATCTTCTTGGATCATATGCACTTATGATTGGAACTTTAGCAAGCATCCGCAACTACTAAAGATCATTAAGGTAAAACCCAACCATAGCATTAAAGCATCAAGTCCCCTTTATCCCATACGCCACAACCCCTTACTCGGGTTTATGCTTCTGTCACTCAAGCAACCCACTATAAGCGAATCACGAACGTATTGCAACACCCTACAACGGGAATACCTCACACTTGTGTGACATGGAGGGCATAATAGGACAGCACCAAAATAAAACATACAACTGATACCAATCTAGATCATCAATCAACCCAAAGACAAAGGATATCTACTCAAAACATCATAGAATGGCAACACAACAATGGATCATAATATGTGGCATAAAGCACCATGTTCAAGTAGGGATTACAGCGGGGTGCGGGAGAGTGGACCGCGTAAAATAGATGAGGATGGTGATGATGATGGTGATGTTGATGAAGACGATCACCACGGCGATGATTCCCCTCCCGATGGCACTTGCACACCGAGAGAGAGGAGGAGAGGTTCTCCCCTTGTGCTTCCTCCTCCATGGCCTCCCCTAGATGGGGAGAGGTTCTCCTCGGTCCTTGGCCTTCATGGCGATGATGGCCCCTCAGGATCCTCCTCCATGGCCTCCGGTGATGATGGCCCCCTCGGCGGGGTGCTAGAGAGGCCTAGATTCATTTCTCATGGCTACAGAGGCTTGCGGTGGAGGAACTTTGATCTAGGTTATTTTCGGAGGTTTCGTATTTATAGGAGAGGATGGCGTCGAGAACAAGTCGGGGGTCCCGAGGCAGCCACGAGATAGGGCGCACCCCACCCTCGTGGGGCCCACGGACTCCCCTCCGATGAGATTTTGTTCCATATTTTTATATTTTCCAAAAAAATTCTCCGTTGATTTTCATCGCATTTCGAGAACTTTTATTTCTACACAAAAACAACACCACGGTAGTTCTGCTGAAAACAGCGTCAGTCCGGGTTAGTTCTAATCAAATCATACCAAAATCATATAAAACTATTGTAAACATGGCATGAATACTTCATAAATTATAGATACATTGGAGACGTATCACATTGCATCCTCATAGTTCATAGGTTCGTCATGGTCAAGTAACATGACGTCCAGAACTGGATTACCGTACCACTCTGGTGCGGATTTTACTCTGTTTCACCTACGAGGTTCGGTAGTAACTTGATTAGAAGCTTCATGATCATCATCATTAGCTTCCTCACTAATTGGTGTAGGAATCACTGGAACTGATTTATGTGATGAACTACTCTCTAATGAGGGAGCAGGTACAATTACCTCATCAAGTTCTACTTTCCTCCCAGTCACTTCTTTCGAGAGAAACTCCTTCTCTAGAAAGGATCAATTCTTAGAAACGAAAATCTTGCCTTCGGATCTGTGATAGAAGGTGTACCCAACAGTTTCCTTTGGGTATCCTATGAAGACACATTTCTCCGATTTGGGTTTGAGCTTATCAGGTTGAAGCTTTTTCACATAAGCATCGCAGCCCCAAACTTAAAGAAACGACAACTTGGGTTTCTTGCCAAACCACAATTCATATGGTGTCGTCTCAACGGATTTAGATGGTGACCTATTTAACATGAATGCAGCCGTCTCTAAAGCATAACCCCAAAACGATAGCGGTAAATCAGTGAGAGACATCATAGATCGCACCATATCTAATAAAGTGCGGTTACGATGTTCGGACACACCATTACCCTGTGGTGTTCCGGGTGGCGTGAGTTGCAAAACTATTCCGCATTGTTTCAAATGAAGACCAAACTTGTAACTCAAATATTCACCTCCATGATCTGATCGTAGAAACTTTATTTTCTTGTTACGATGATTTTCCACTTCACTCTAAAATTCTTTGAACTTTTCAAATGTTTCAGACTTATGTTCCATCAAGTAGATATACCCATATCTGCTCAAATCATCTGTGAAGGTCAGAAAATAACGATACCCACCGCGAGCCTCAACACTCATCGGACCGCATACATCGGCATGTATTATTTCCAACAAGTCTGTTGCTCGCTCCATTGTTCCGGAGAACGGAGTCTTAGTCATCTTGCCCATGAGGCATGGTTCGCAAGCATCAAGTGATTCCAAAAGCCCATCATCATGGAGTTTCTTCATGCGGTTTACACCAATATGACCTAAACAGCAGTGCCACAAATAAGTTGCACTATCATTATTAAACTTATATCTTTTGGCTTAAACACTATGAATATGTGTATCACTACTATCGAGATTCAATAAAAATAGACCACTCATCAAGGGTGCATGACCATAAAAGATATTACTCATATAAATAGAACAACCATTATTCTCTGATTTAAATGAATAACCGTCTCGCATCAAACAAGATCCAGATATAATGTTCATGCTTAACGCTGGCACCAAATAACAATTATTCAGGTATAAAACTAATCCCGAAGGTAGATGTAGAGGTAGCATGCCGACGGAGATCACATCGACTTTGGAACCATTTCCCACGTGCATCGTCACCTCGTCCTTAGCCAATCTTCGCTTAATCCGTAGCCCCTGTTTCGAGTTGCAAATATGAGCAACAGTACTAGTATCAAATACCCAGGTACTATTGCGAGCATTAGTAAGGTACACATCAATAACATGTATATGAAATATACCTTTCACATTGCCATCCTTCTTATCCGCCAAATACTTGGGGCGATTCGCTTCAAATGACCAGTCCCTTTGCAAGAGAAGCACTCGGTCTCGTGCTTAGGTCGAGTGGGTTTCTTCACTTGAGCAGCAACTTGCTTGCCGTTCTTCTTGAAGTTCCCCTTCTTCCCTTTACCCTTTTTCTTGAAACTAGTGGTCTTGTTGACCATCAACACTTGATGCTCCTTCTTGATTTCTACCTCCGCAGCCTTTAGCATTGCGAAGAGCTCGGGAATTTTCTTATCCATCCCTTGCATATTATAGTTCATCATGAAGCTTTTGTAGCTTGGTGGCAGTGATTGAAGAATTCTGTCAATGACACTATCAACCAGAAGATTAACTCCCAGTTGAGTCAAGTGATTATGATACCCAGATAGTTTGAGTATATGTTCACTGACAGAACTATTCTCCTCCATTTTGCAGCTATAGAACTTATTGGATAATTCTTATCTCTCAATCCGGGCATTTGCTTGAAATATTAACTTCAACTCCTGGAACATCTCATATGCTCCATGACGTTCAAAACATCGTTGAAGTCCCGGTTCTAAGCCGTAAAGCATGGCACACTGAACTATCGAGTAGTCATCAGCTTTGCTATGCCATGCTTTCACAACGTCCGGCGTTGCTCCTGCAGCGGGTCTTGCACCTAGTGGTGCTTCCAGGACAGACGTAATTCTTCTGTGCAGCAATGAGGATAATCCTCAAGTTATGGACCCAGTCCATGTAGTTGCTACCATCATCTTTCAACTTAGCTTTCTCTAGGAACACATTAAAATTCAATGGAAGAGTAGCACGGGCCATTTATCTACAACAAACATAGACATGCAAAATACTATCCAGTACTAAGTTCATGATAAATTAAAGTTCAACTAATCATATTACTTAAGAACTCCCACTTAGATAGACATTCCTCTAATCATCTAAGTGATCACGTGATCCAAATCAACTAAACCATGTCCGATCATCACGTGAAATGGAGTAGTTTTCAATGGTGAGCATCACTATGTTGATCATATCTACTATATGATTCACGCTCGACCTTTTGGTCCCAGTGTTCCGAGGCCATATCTGCATATGCTAGGCTCGTCAAGTTTAACCCGAGTATTCTGCGTGTGCAAAATTGCCTCGCACCTGTTGTATGTGAACGTAGAGCTTATCACACCCGATCATCACGTGGTGTCTCGGCACGATGAACTGTCGCAACGGTGCATACTCAGGGAGAACACTTGTACCTTGAAATTTAGTGACAGATCATCTTATAATGCTACCGTCGTACTAAGCAAAATAAGATGCATAAAGGGTAAACATCACATGCAATCAATATAAGTGATATGATATGGTCATCATCATCTTGTGCCTTTAATCTCCATCTCCAAAGCACCGTCATGATCACCATCGTCACCGGTTTGACACCTTGATCTCCATCGAAGCATCGTTGTCGTCTCGCCAATTATTGCTTCTACGACTATCGCTACCGCTTAGTGATAAAGTAAAGGAATTACATGGCAATTGCATTTCATACAATAAAGCGACAACCATATGGCTCCTGCCAGTTGCCGATAACTGTTACAAAACATGATCATCTCATACAACAAATTATATATCATCACGTCTTGACCATATCACATCACAGCAAGCCCTGCAAAAACAAGTTAGACGTCCTCTACTTTGTTGTTGCAAGTTTTACGTGGTTGCTATGGGCTTAGCAAGAACCGTTCTTACCTACGCATCAAAACCACAACAATTTTTTCATCAAGTTTGCTGTTTTAACCTTCAACAAGGACCGGGCGTAGTCACACTAGGTTCAACTAAAGTTGGAGAAACAGACACCCACTAGCCACCTGTGTGCGAAGCACGGCGGTAGAACCAGTCTCATGAACGCAGTCATGTAATGTCAGTCTGGGCCGCTTCATCCAACAATACCGCCGAATCAAAGTATGACATGCTGGTAAGCAGTATGACTATTATCGCCCACAACTCTTTGTGTTCTACTCGTGCATATAACATCTACGCATAGACCTGGCTCTGATATCACTGTTGGGGAACGTAGTATTTCAAAACAATTCCTACGATCACGCAAAATTTATCTAGGAGAAGCATAGCAACGAGCGGGGAGAGTGTGTCAATGTACCCTCGTAGACCGAAAGCGGAAGCGTTAAGTAATGCGGTTGATGTAGTCGAACGTCTTCGCGATCCAACCGATCAAGTACCGAACGCATGGCACCTCCGCGATCTGCACACCTTCAGCTCGGTGACGTCCCTCGAACTCTAGTTCCAGGTGAGGCCGAGGGAGAGTTCTGTCAGCACGACGGCATGGTGACGGTGATGATGAAGTTACCGGCGTAGGGCTTCGCCTAAGCACTACGACGATATGACCGAGGTGTAAAACTGTGGAGGGGGGCACCGCACACGGCTAGAGATCAACTTGTGTGTGTATGGGGTGCCCCCTCCCCCGTATATAAAGGAGGGGAGGAGGACGCCGGCCAGCCACGAGGGGCGCGCCAAGGGGGGAGGAATCGTACTCCTAGTAGGAGTAGGTTTCCTCCTTTCCTAGTCCAAGTAGGAGAAGGGGGGAAGGAGGAGGAGGAGAGAAGGAACGAGGGGCGCGCCGCCCCCTCCCCTTGTCCAATTCGGATTGGGGCAAGGTGGGGCAAGCGCCACCTCCTGGCCAGCCCTCTCTCTTCTCCACTAAGGCCCATGAGGCCCAATAGCTTCCGGGGGGTTCCGGTAACCCCCGGTACTCCGAAACTTATCCGAAACGACCCGAACCATTTCGGTGTCCGAATGTAGCCTTCCAATATATGAATATTTATGTCTCAACCATTTAGCGACTCCTCGTCATGTCCGTGATCTCATCCGGGACTCCGAACAACCTTTGGTACATCAAATCACATAAACTCATAATACCAATCGTCATCGAACGTTAAGCGTGCGGACCTTACGGGTTCGAGAACTATGTAGACATGACCGAGACACCTCTCTAGTCAATAACCAATAGCGGAACCTGGATTCTCATATTGGTTCCTACATATTCTACGAAGATCTTTATCGGTCAAACCGCATAACATACGTTGTTCCCTTTGTCATCGGTATGTTACTTGCCCGAGATTCGATCGTCGGTATCACCATACCTAGTTCAATATCATTATCGGCAAGTCTCTTTACTCGTTCCGTAATGCATCATCTCACAACTAACTCATTAGTCACATTGCTTGCAAGGCTTACAGTGATGTGCATAACCGAGAGGGCCTAGAGATACCTCTCTGACAATCGGAGTGACAAATCCTAATCTCGATATATGCCAACTCAACAAAGACCGTCGGAGACACCTGTAGAGCATCTTTATAATCACCCAGTTACGTTGTGACGTTTGATAGCACGCTAAGTATTCCTCCGGTATTCAGGAGTTGCATAATCTCATAGTCAGAGGAACATGTATAAGTCATGATGAAAGCAATAGCAACAAACTAAACGATCATAGTGCTAAGCTAAGGGATGGGTCTTGTCCGTCGCATCATTGTCTAATGATGTGATCCCATTCATCAAATGACAACACATGTCTATGGCTAGGAAACATAACCATCTTTGATAAACAAGCTAGTCAAGTAGAGGCATACTAGGGACACTCTATTTGTCTATGTATTCACACATGTACTAACATTCCGGTTAATACAATTCTAGCATGAATAATAAACATTTATCATGATATAAGGAAATGTAAATAACAACTATATTATTGCCTCTAGGGCACATTTCCTAGAAGCCAGGTACCAGGCGGCCTGTGAAGCCCGTGATGCGGCCTGGAAAAAGGAGGCGGCCGAACTTTGGGGGCGGGCGCGTCGTCGTGCCGAGGAGGTGTACGAAGACGGGTAATTCGCGAGGAAGGTCATAGGCGCTGGGTGCCTCGTCGCTGCGTGGAGGTGGGCCCATAAGCTCCAGCGTGCCACCGATGAGGAGCTCCGGTGGGCGCCCAACAAAATGGCAAGATCAGTCGCGCGCGTCCGCCAGCAAGAGGCAGATTGGTACATCAAGCGCTGCGAGGCGGAGGAGTTGGAGTACTGCCTCCAAGACTGGAAGACGCCCGCGCACTGAGGGAGCTCTTGGCGGGGCTACTGGAATCTGGCCCTGGAGGATTATTAGTTTTAGTATTGTTCGTTTTCAATTTTATGCATTGTACCTACTACCTAGTAGTTAATTATCATCACATATATGTGATGATATTATATATATATATATATATATATATATATATATATATATATGTTATGAATTCCATTTTCTATCTGTTTTGTATACTAATTTGAATCTAGTTGTTATCATCCACATATACATAATGGAAAGCATATATACACACATTGAAACAGAACATATAAGAATGGAAAATAGAGTACACACGTTGAAACAAAGCAATAAACAGAGCAATACTATGATTGCTGTGAATACATAGCTATCCACGTTGAAACAACTTTTCAAAATAAAACGCGTCCATGAGACCATGACCAGCAGCCCTTGCCTAGGGTAGCTCTTGGCTCTGCCTGAACTCGTGTAGGCGTTCGTCCAAGCGGTCGACACGCTCGTGGTACATCTGGAGCACGATCTCGAGCTCCAAGTTGGCTATTTCATCGGAGATCACCAGCTCAAGGATGCGACAGCCATGTTCCTCTACTGCGCACAGGTGGACACCTGGGCCAAGGAGGCGGTCGAGCCTATGGACCAGCACGTTGGCATCCAGCGGGCCACGGACAAGACAAACGGCGGCACCCATATGAAACGGCGCGGCGGGCGTCCGGTGCAAGTATGGTGCGGTCGGCCTCTGGTGCAAGTACGGCGCTGAGGGCCTCTGCCCACTCCTGGCGAGGAATGGGGGTACTGACGGGACGTGTACCCAGCCGCGACGCTGGTACGTCCATTTTGCATCATGCTTTTATATCGATATTTATTGCATTATGGGTTGTTACTACACGTTATGTTACAATAATTATGCCTATTCTCTCTTATTTTACAAGGTTTACATAAAGAGGAGAATGCCGGCAATGGAATCTATCAATGGAAAAGGAGCAAATATTAGAGACCTATTTCGCACAACTCCAAAAGTCCCGAAACTCCACGAAAGTCATTTTGGAAATAATAAAAAATATTGAGCGGAAGAAGTTCACGGAGGGGACCCACTGCCACGAGGGTGGGGCGCGCCCTACCCCAGTGCGCGCCCCTGCCTCATGGGCCCCTGTTGGCCCTCCGATGGCCATCTTCTTCTATATGAGTTCTTTCGTCGAGTAAAAAATCATAAGCAACCTTTCGGGACGAAACTCCGCCGCCACGAGGCGGAACCTTGGCGGAACCAATCTAGGGCTCCGGCAGAGCTGTTCTGTCGGGGACACTTCCCTCCGGGAGGGGGAAATCATCGCCATCGTCATCACCAACGCTCCTCTCATCGGGAGTGGGCAATCTCCATCAACATCTTTACCAGCACCATCTCCTCTCAAAATCCTAGTTCATCTCTTGTATCCAATTCTTGTCTCCAAGTCCGGGATTGGTACTAGTAGGTTGCTAGTAGTGTTGATTACTCCTTGTAGTTGATGCTAGTTGGTTTATTTGGTGGAAGATCATATGTTTAGATCCTATATGCATATTAATACCCCTCTGATTATGAACATGAATATGCTTTGTGAGTAGTTACGTTTGTTCCTGAGGACATGGGAGAAGTCTTGCTATTAGTAGTCATGTGAATTTGGTATTCGTTCGATATTTTGATGAGATGTATGTTGTCTAGCCTCTAGTGGTGTTATGTGAACGTCGACTACATAACACTTCAGATTTATTTGGGCCTAGAGGAAGGCATTGGGAAGTAATAAGTAGATGATGGGTTGCCAGAGTGATAGAAGCTTAAACCCTAGTTTATGCGTTGCTTCGTAAGAGGCTGATTTGGATCCATATGTTTCATGCTATGGTTGGGTTTACCTTAATACTTTTGTTGTAGTTGCGGATGCTTGCAATAGAGGTTAATCATAAGCGAGATGCTTGTTCAAGTAAGAACAACACCCAAGCATCTGTCCACCGACATATCAAATTATCAAAGTACCGAACGCGAATCATATGAACGTGATGAAAACTAGCTTGACGATATTCCCATGTGTCCTCAGGAGCGCTTTTCCTTATATAAGAGTTTGTCCAGGCTTGTCCTTTGCTACAAAAAGGATTGGGCCACCTTGCTGCACTTTATTTACTTTTGTTACTTGTTGCTCATTACAAATTATCCTATCACAAAACTATCTGTTACCACTTATTTCAGTACTTGCAGAGAATACCTTGCTGAAAACCGCTTATCATTTCCTTCTGCTCCTCGTTGGGTTTACTTATGGAAAGGACTACGATAGATCCCCTATACTTATGGGTCATCAAGAATCTTTTCTGGTGCCGTTCTCGGGGAGTGAAGCGTCTTTGGTAGGTGGAATTTGGTAAGGAAAAATTTATATAGTGTGCTGAAATTTACTGTCACTTGTTACCATGGAAAGTAATCCTCCGAGGGGCTTGTTCGGGGTATCTTCACCCCGACCAGTAGAGCAAAGAGTTGCTCCTCAACCTACTAAACCTATTGCAAATGAAAATGTTCCCTTTGAAGTTCCTTCGGGTATGTTAGAAAAACTGCTAGATAATCCTTTTGTAGGAGATGGAACAAAGCATCCTGATGAACACCTAATATATGTGGATGAAGTTTGTGGATTATTTAAGCTTGCAGGTATATCCGATTATGTTTTAAGAAGAAGGTCTTCCCTTTATCTTTGAAGGGAGATGCATCGACATGGTATAGGCTATGTGATGACACGGGATCATGGAACTATAAACGAATGAAATTGGAATTTCATCAAAAGTATTATCCTATGCATCTCGTTCATCGTGATCGCAATTATATATATAATTTATGGCCTCGCGAAGGAGAAAGCATTGCTCAAGCTTGGGGGAGGCTTAAATCAATGTTATATTCATGCCCCAATCATGAGCTCTCAAAAGAAATAATTCTTCAAAATTTTATGCTCGGATTTCTGAAAACAATCGCATCATGCTCGATACTTCTTGTGCTGGCTCTTTTATGATGAAGACTATTGGATTCAAATGGAATTTATTGGATAGAATTAAACGCAACTCTGAAGATTGGGATCTCGACGAAGGTAAGGAGTCAGGTATGACACCCAAGTTTGATTGTGTTAAATCTTTTATGGATACCGATGCTTTCCGTAAATTTAGCACTAAATATGGACTTGACTCTGAGATAGTAGCTTCTTTCTGTGAATCTTTTGCTACTTATGTTGATCTCCCCAAGGAGAAGAGGTTTAAATATCATCCTCCCATAGAAGTGAAAGTAGCTGCACCTACTAAAGTTGAAGAAAAGACTGTCACTTATAATGATCCTATTGTTCCTACTTCTTATGTTGAGAAACCACCTTTCCCTGTTAGAATAAAGGATCATGCTAAAGCTTCAACTGTGGTCCGTAAAAGCAATATTAGAACTTATACACCTCCTGAGCAAATTAAAGTCGAACCTAATATTGCTATTGTTAAAGATCTCTTAGCTGATAATATTGACGGGCATGTTATTCATTTCTGCAGTGAAACCGCTAGAATTGCCAAACCTTGTGTTAAAGATAAACATAGACCTGTGGTAGGCGTGCCTGTTATTTTTGTTAAAATAGGAGATCATTATTATCATGGCTTATGTGATATGGGTGCTAGTGCTAGTGTTATACCGCATACTTTATATGAAGAAATTAAGCATGAAATTGCACCTGCTGAGTTAGAAGGTATTGATGTTACAATGAAACTTGCCAATAGAGATACTATATCAGTAATAGGAATTGTTAGAGATGTTGAAGTTTTGTGTGGGAAAACTAAATACCCTGCTGATTTTCTTGTTCTCGGTTCCCCACAAGATAGCTTTTGTCCCATTATATTTGGTAGACCCTTCTTGAACACTGTCAATGCTAGAATAGACTGCGAAAAGAATGTTGTTACTATTGGTTTGGGTGATATGTCTCAAATATTGAATACTTCATCTATTTCCCTTCTTTCCTGTCTAACACCGTGAAGAAGAATTGCCTAGTAAGGATGAAATTATTGGTCTTGCTTCTATTGCCGTACCTCCTAGTGATCCTTTAGAACAATATTTGCTAGACCATGAAAATGATATGTTTATGAATGAAAGAAGGGAAATAGATGAAGTATTCTTTAAACAGGAACCTATTCTGAAACACAATTTGCCTATTGAAATCCTAGGGGATCCTCCTCCACCCAAGGGTGACCCCGTTTTTGAGCTTAAACCGTTGCCTGATACTCTTAAATATGCTTATCTTGATGAAAAGAAGATATATCCTGTTATTATCAGTGCTAACCTTTCAGAGCATGAAGAAGAAAGATTATTGAAAACTCTGAAGAATCACCGTGCTGCTATTGGATATACTCTTGATGATCTTAAGGGCATTAGTCCCACTCTATGTCAACATAAAATAAATTTGGAAGAAGATGCCAAACCAGTCCGTGATCATCAACAAAGGCTTAATCCTAAGATGAAAGAAGTGGTAAGAAAATAAATACTAAAGCTTCGGAGGCAGGTATAATTTATCCCATTCTTTGATAGTCGATTGGGTAAGTCCACATCCATTGTGTTCCTAAGAAGGAGGTATTACTCTTGTTCCTAATGATAAAGATGAATTGATTCCGCAAAGAATTATTACAGGTTATAGGATGGTAATTGATTTCCGTAAATTAAATAAGGCTACTAAAAAAGATCATTACCCCTTACCTTTTATCGATCAAATGCTAGAAAGATTATGCAAACATACACACTATTGCTTTCTAGATGGTTATTCTGGTTTCTCTCAAATACTTGTGTCAGCTAATGATCAATCAAAAACTACTTTTACATGCCCTTTTGGTACTTTTGCTTATATACGTATGCCTTTTGGTTTATGTAATGCACCTGCTACCTTTCAAAGATGCATGATGGCTATATTCTCTGACTTTTGTGAAAAGATTTGTGAGGTTTTCATGGACGACTTTTCCGTCTATGGATCCTCTTTTGATGATTGCTTGAGCAATCTTGATTGAGTTTTGCAGAGATGTGAAGAAACTAATCTTGTCTTGAATGGGAAAAGTGCCACTTTATTGTTAATGAAGGTATTGTCTGGGGCATAAAGTTTCGAAAGAGGTATTGAAGTTGATAAAGCCAAGGTTGATGCTATTGAAAAGATGCCATGTCCCAAGGACATCAAAGGTATAAGAAGTTTCCTGGTCACGCCGGTTTTATAGGAGGTTCATTAAGGACTTCTCAAAATTTCTCGACCTCGACTAATTTATTACAGAAAGATATACCATTTGTCTTTGATGATGATTGTGTAGAAGCATTTGAAATACTTAAGAAAGCATTGAGCTCTGCACCTATTGTTCAGCCTCCTGATTGGAATTTACCCTTTGAAATTATGTGTGATGCTAGTGATTATGCTGTAGGTGCTGTTTTAGGGCAAAGAGTTGATAAGAAATTAAATGTTATTCATTATGCTAGTAAAACTCTAGACAATGCTCAAAGAAATTATGCTACTACTGAAAAAGAATTCTTAGCAGTTGTATTTGCTTGTGATAAGTTCAGACCTTATATTGTTGATTCTAAACTAACTATTCACACTGATCATGCTGCTATTAAATATCTTATGGGAAAGAAAGATGCTAAACCTAGACTTATTAGATGGGTTCTCTTGCTACAAGAATTTGATTTGCATATCGTTGATAGAAAAGGAGCTGAGAACCCCGCTGCAGACAACTTGTCTAGGTTAGAAAATGTTCTTGATGACCCACTACCTATTGATGATAGCTTTCCTGATGAGCAATTAAATGTCATAAATACTTCTCGTAGTACTCCTTAGTATGCTGATTATGCTAATTACATTGTTGCTAAATTCATACCACCTAGTTTCACATACCAACAAAAGAAAAAGTTTTTCTATGATTTGAGACATTACTTTTGGGATGACCCACATCTTTATAAAGGAGTAGATGGTCTTATTAGACGTTGTGTACCTGAGCATGAACAGGAACAGATCCTACGCAAGTGTCACTCCTAAGCTTATGGAGGACACCACGCTGGAGATAGAACTGCACATAAGGTATTGCAATCCGGTTTTTATTGGCCTACTCTCTTCAAGGATGCCCGTAAGTTTGTCTTATCTTGTGATGAATGACAAAGAATTGGTAATATTAGTAGACGTCAAGAAATGCCTATGAATTATTCACTAGTTATTGAACCATTTGATGTTTGGGGCTTTGATTATATGGGACCTTTTCCTGCCTCTAGTGGTTATACACATATTTTAGTTGCTGTTGATTACGTTACTAAGTGGGTAGAAGCTATTCCAACTAGTAGTGCTGATCATAACACTTCTATTAAAATGCTTAAAGAAGTTATTTTTCCGAGGTTTGGAGTCCCTAGATATTTAATGACTGATGGTGGTTCACATTTTATTCATGGTGCTTTCCGTAAAATTCTTGCTAAATATGATGTTAATCATAGAATTGCATCTCCTTATCATCCGCAGTCTAGTGGTCAAGTAGAATTGAGCAATAGAGAGCTCAAATTAATTTTGCAAAAGGCTGTCAATAGGTCTAGAAAGAATTGGTCCAAGAAATTTGATGATGCATTATGGGCACTACAAAAAAAGACACATCCGCGACATTTTGGGCCGAACGATTTTTTTTCTAACATACATATGACACTTCTATGACGATAATTGTGACAAAACCCGGTACCATCATAGATGTGGTGGGCTCCTACTTCTGTGACAAAAAAAATCATGACAGAAAATGGGCTTTTCGTCCTGGGCGGGCTGGAGACGCAGCTGCATGACATTCTTTAGGCCGTCCATGACGGAAAAAACCGTGGTAGAAGCGAGGGCGAGGAAAATTTCTGGGAGTTCCCAGTTACGTGGGAGGTCGGGGGCCTAGCGATGCACGTTTCTCTCGTACACGTACGTGCGTGTGTGTGAGGCGTTGGCTCTAACTGAACCCGAGCGAGGCGTTGGGCTCTAGCGGAACCCGAGCGATTGCACTGCGGGCTACGCGTTACTGAACCCGAGCGATCGATCGATGGTTGTTAACTGAACCCGATCGAGCGATTCCTTTGCTACTGCTGCTAACTGAAGCCGATCGATTGGATGAGCGATGGGCGTTGCGGGGGGGGTTGGATGAGCGATGGCGGTGGCGTTGCCTCGGATGAACAGGACCACGTGGTGTGGTGGAGGCTAGATGAGCGATGAGCGGTGGAGGGGTGCCCGTGGAGGGTGGTTGAACAGGACCCGTGGTGTGGAGGGCTGGATGAGCATGAGCGGTGGAGGGTGGTTGAATAGTAGCCGGTGGAGTAGTCGCGATGGAGGCTGGATGAGCAGGAGCCCGTGGAGGTGGAGGAGGTCGGCGAGAGCCCGTGGAGGCTGGAGGAGGTCGATGGTGGAGATGAACAGTATCCCGTGGAGTCTCGTTTTGCGGTACGCCACACCCCTCCCGATGAACAGGACCCCCGTTTCGACCGTAGGAGGTCCGTTTCGTCCGTTTTGCGGTATGCCACACCCCTCCCGATCAACAGGACCCCCGTTTCGACCGTAGGAGGTATGTTTCCTCCGTTTTGCGGTACGCCACACCCCTCCCGATCAACAGGACCCCCGTTTCGACCGTAGGAGGTCTGTTTCCTCTGTTCTGCGATACGCCATGCCTCGTTTCCATCGCCTGTTCCGTCCAAGCCCTCCCGATGAACACGACCACGCATTCCGTTCTGACCCAGCTGGTTGGCTCCCACGCGTTCCGTTGCCTCCCGATGAACACGATGCATTCCTTTGCCTCCCCATGAACACGACACATTCCGTTGCCTCCCCATGAACACGATGACGACGTTGTTTCTCCGTTCCGACCCAGCCATGTACACGAGCCCTAGCCGTACGTATGCGCGAGTAGGCGTTCGAGACCCTGCCTGTATGTACGTACGTGGCCATATTTTCTTTCTTGCACCACGGCGGCTGACGTGCGGTACATGATACGTCGGCGCCTCTACTACGACGCGTCGGCGCCTCTACAACGACCGGTATGTACGCATACATTCGCGACCAGAATGACAACGCTTCGTATGCTTCGACCAGGTGGGTCCCATCGTTAGGCACTTCCTTGCTGCGAAGATGTAGCTGGTGGGTTCCAGCGGTCGGGGCAAATCGTTTTGGGTTTTTGCCGGACGCACTTCCTTGCGTCGCGAAGGTGTAGCTCTTTGGGTCCCAGCGATGGAAGCGAATCGCTTTTTTTCGGACGCACTTCCTTGCGTGCGAAGGTGTAGCTGGTGGGTCCCAGCGGTCAAGGGCGAATCATTTTTTTGAGCGCACTTCCTTGCGTGCGAAGATGTAGCTAGTGGGTCCCAGCGATAAGAAGCGAATCGTTTTTGGGCGCACTTCCTTGCGTGCGAAGATGTAGCTCGTGGGTCCCAGCAGTCAGGGGGCAAATCATTTTTTCGCGAAATACGGTGGCCCGTCCGGTGGGTCCCTGCTGTCAGGTGGAGGAATAATTATTTTGCGCGTAATAAGGAGGCTCTTCCTTGCGGCTGCCGTGGACCCAGCTGTCAGCCTCTCCACGTATAGTCCACGTCCGATGGAAGTCGTTCCTTGACCACGTTGACCACGCCGCGCCGAGAGCACCACGGCGGTGGACGACGGCGAGGCCTAGGAAGGGGACGACGCGGAGCCGGGGAAGACGCGGCAGTGGATGCACACGCGGAGAGGAGTACGAGGGTTCACTGGTTCGGCTGCACTATCGTCACCGGAGAATAACAGGGGGTGTGGGTGAGTGGAGGGATGGCCTGGCCAGCGGTGGGAGTAGTAGGGGGCGGTGAGGCCTCCACGGCAGCACAACCGGCCACGGGAGGCAGGAGCAGGCGGCACGACCTGCGCTGCTTTGGGCGGCTGGAGCAAGAAGACCAGAGGTTGAAGAAGCACGACGGCCGTTGGATGGACATCGTACGGTCACTGCAGGTATAATCGTTTATATTGACTAAGTTGACAAAGCCCTTGGTACGTAAACTTAGTAGGCCCACAGGTCAGCTTCCGAAATGGTGCGCCCCAGATGTCAGGGGGAGGAATCATTTTTTGGGCGGGTGAAGCTAGAATATCCGATATTGAAGAAGAAGCACGGCATCCGTTGGATGTACATCCAACGACCACTGCTGCTAGAACCGTGTGTTGACTATAAGTTGACAAAGCCTTGCATACGCTTCAACTCTGTTTTTTTAGGGGACGCATCAACTTAGTAAGGCCAGAAGTGTGTGGCAGAGAACTTATAGCCCATTTGAGATTTGTAAGAATGTGTAGCCCATTTTTGAATTCTAATGGAATTTACTACAACCCATTTACAGTTTGTTAAAAGTACAGCCCATTTGAACCAACCGTTCAAAACAGAATTCAATAAAATTTCCCACATTTTGATGGGATCCAAAATATTTTTATCCCAAAATTTCTAGTCAGATTAAATACAATTTCAATATAAATTTATATTACGTAAAAATCCAACGAAACATTGCGTCAAGAACAATTAATGAAATTAAAATTTCAATATCCAAAAATAATATTTTATAAAGTAATCACGTGTTTGGTGCATTTTTTTATAGTTACTACCTAGTTTTTATAATTACATCCCATTTATTATTTCTTAAAGCCCATTTTCTTGTCAAGCCTAATGCATCCCTCCTAGGAAAGATTTGCAGCCCAACGGGGCGGAGAATAACAACTTAACCTTGCGTGGGTATTCCTAAAAAAAGTATAGCTGGGCTAGCCATTTTCAGCTTGAAAAAAATTAATATCTGGGCTGGATATCTAGCTTTGGGCTAGGCAGGCCACAACCGCCCAGATTAATACTGCAGCGATGTTTTCGTTGTTGTTCAGAGGAGAAAAATTAATATCTGGGCTAAACATCGAAAAACTCTGCAGTGCTCACACCTCAAAAACACAAACACTGCTCGAGCTGCTTGGTCCCAGCTGTCGGCTGCTTCTTGTGCAATTCTCTCATTTATTGACTACTACATAGGTTGACAATGGTGTGGGACCGTCATGTCAGGAAACCAGGAGGAAGCAAAATAAATTATAGTTATATATATATACATATATATATATATATATATATATATATATATATATATATATATATATATATTAAGGAGGCACTTGCGACGTGAGGCTATGGACCTGGTGGGTCCCCATTGTCATCCTCTCCAAGTAAAGTCATCTCCTCGCTTGCTGCCGCCTTCCTTAAAGCAGATCGCGCGCCCGCCCAGCTTCCCGGTGCAGGCGATTGCTCCGCCTTCAAACGACAGAAGTGCCGTCCGTCTGTCCATCTGCCGCCCACATTAATGATACGCGGTTGTCGAGGCGGCTACTCCGGTGCCACACGTCCGTCCCTCCGCCCGCCCACCATTGCTATATAAACTGCTGCGCCGGCCATAGCTGCAGTCATCCGCATCCGTTCCCTTTCTCCTGTTCACACCACTACTGCCCACCATGGCTTCCTCATGCTCCAGCGCTCTTTGGGACGGGCGGACGACGGACCACAAGGAGATGGCAGCCATTGCTGCCGACTGGCTGGCCGACAGGCAGCCGGAGGACGACGACGTCCCACTGGAGAACATGGTAGTCGACGATCCGGCGCCAACCCCCTCCTCTGCGCCATCCTCGCTGGTGCATTGCACCATGACCATCGGCGAGGCCTGTGCCCAATATATGGACAGGGTGAGGCAGATGCGTGAGGGGCAGTTCTGGGAGGCGCGGGCCGACGCCGCCTACAACCACCATCTCCTCCAGGAGCACCTGCAGGCGGAGGAGCAGATTGCCGCGGAGCGGGCGGAGCAGGAGGGCTGCTCGACTCGTACCGCTCCGCCCGCAAGGGCCGCCTCGAGCGCTGGCGGTACCACATGCGGGTGGCAGAGGCTGCGGCAGCCTACAAAGAGGCTAGCAAAGAGGGCGATGAAGCAGGCGAGGCACTGTTTGGCGAGATCGAGGACGAGGAAGAGGACAATGCCGGCTCCGACGAGTCCCCGCTCCACTGGCGTCGACGAGGCCCTGCTCCGCCGAGGCCTCGCGGCGCCAACAACGAGGCAGAGGACACCGCCGGCTCCACCGAGGCCCCGCCCCGCCAACAACGAGGCAGAGGACATCGCCGGCTCAGCCGAGGCCCCACCCTGCCGGCAACGTGGGGGAGGATTTCCACTGCTCCGCTGAGGCGCCGCCAGCCGGCAATGAGGCAGAGGACATCGCCGGCTCCGCCGAGGCCCCGCCCCGCTGCCAACGAGGCCGCGCCACACAGAAAACAAGGAAGAGTAGAACACAGTAGGTCGCCACCGCTCGGGTCCAAGTAAGGCCACCGCTGCTACCCTCCGGTTGAAGCCAAGCTAGGCGGGTTGACCATTGACGGCGGTTAGCTTCTTGGCGGCGGCGTGGAGTCGGAGAGCTGCGTTGGAGAAGAACGCTGCTTCTACTTAGCTTCGTTGGTGCGATTGGTCTGATCGACACGTGGGCCCAACAGGCCACATGTCGATTCTGAATCGCACCTGCAGTTAAATCACCAAGCTTCTGTTTGGCTCAGCGGGACACAGTGGGTGGGTAACCGGTTGATTAATTATTGATGTATACTACGCAACCTTCTTCTTGTAGATGTTGTTGGGCTGCAAGTGCACAGTTTGTAGGACAGAGCAAATTTCCCTCAAGTGGATGACCTAAGGTTTATTAATCCGTGGGGCGTGGGATGAAGATGGTCTCTCTCAAACAACCCCGCAACCAAATAACAAAGAGTCTCTTGTGTCCCCAACATACCCAATACAATGGTAAATTGTATAGGTGCACTAGTTCGGCGAAGAGATGGTGATACAAGTGCAATAGGGATGGTAGATAAAGGTATTTGTAATCTGAAATTATAAAAACAGCAAGGTAACTAATGATAAAAGTGAGCGTAAACGGTATTGCAATGATAGGAAACAAGGCCTAGGGTTCATACTTTCACTAGTGCAAGTTCTCTCAACAATAATAACATAGATAGATCATATAACAATCCCTCAACATGCAACAAAGAGTCACTCCAAAGTCACTAATAGCGGAGAACAAACGAAGAGATTATGGTAGGGTACGAAACCACCTCAAAGTTATTCTTTCCAATCAATCCATTGGGCTATTCCTATAAGTGTCACAAACAGCCCTAGAGTTCGTACTAGAATAACACCTTAAGACACAAATCAACCAAAACCCTAATGTCACCTAGATACTCCAATGTCACCTCAAGTATCCGTGGGCATGATTATACGATATGCATCACACAATCTCAGATTCATCTATTGAACCAACACATAGAACCTCCAAGAGTGCCCCAAAGTTTCTACCGGAGAATCAAGACGAAAACGTGTGCCAACCCCTATGCATAGGTTCATGGGCGGAACCCGCAAGTTGATCACCAAAACATACATCAAGTGAATCACGTGATATCCCATTGTCACCACAAATATGCACGGCAAGACATACATCAAGTGTTCTCAAATCATTAAAGACTCAATCCGATAAGATTACTTCAAAGGGAAAACTCAATCCATTACAAGAGAGTAGAGGGGGGAGAAGCAACATAAGATCCAACTATAATAGCAAAGCTCGCGATACATCAAGATCGTGCCAAATCAAGAACACGAGAGAGAGAGAGAGAGAGAGAGAGAGAGAGAGAGATCAAACACATAGCTCTGGTACATACCCTCAGCCCGAGGGTGAACTACTCCTCCTCGTCATGGAGAGCGCGGGATGATGAAGATGGCCACGGTGAGGATCCCCCTCCGGCAGGTGCCAAACAGGTCCCGATTGGTTTTGGTGACTCTGAGAGGCTTGCGGGCGGAACTCCCGATCTATTCTCTGTTCTGGAAGTTTTACGATACGTTGGTATATATGGGTGCAGGGGGTACGTCGGTGGAGCTTCGGGGGCCCCATGAGGCAGGGGGCACGCCCCCCACCCTCGTGAGCACCTCCCGTATCTCCTGACGTAGAGTCCAAGTTTATCCGGTGGCTTTCCTTCCAAAAATAACTTCTCCAGATGATTTCGTTCCGTTTTGACTCCGTTGTATATTCCTTTTCTTCGAAATATTGAAATAGGCAAAAAACAGCAAATCTGGGCTGGCGTTCCGGTTAATAGGTTAGTCCCAAAAGTAATATAAAAGTGGAAAATAAAGCCCAATATTGCCCAAAACAGTAGATAATATAGCATGGAGCAATAAAAAATTATAGATACGTTGGAGACATATCAAGCATCCCCAAGCTTAATTCCTGCTCGTCCTCGAGTAGGTAAATGATAAAAAGATAATTTTTGATGTGGAATGCTAGTTGGCATAATTTCATTGTAATTCTTCTTACTTTTGATATGAATATTCAGATCCGAAAGATTCAAGAGAAAAGTTCATATTGACATAAAAATAATAATACTTCAAGCATACTAACAAAGCAATTATGTATTCTCAAAATAACATGGCCAAAGAAAGTCATCCCTACAAAATCATATAGTCTGGCTATGCTCATCTTCACCACACAAAGTATTTAAATCATGCACAACCCCGATGACAAGCCAAGCAATTGTTTCATACTTTAACATTTTCAAAACTTTTTCGATCTTCACGCAATACATGAGCGTGAGCCATGGATATAACACTATATGTGGAATAGAATGGTGGTTGTGGAGAAGACAAAAAGAGGGGAAGATAGTCTCACATCAACTAGGCGTATCAACGGGCTATGGAGATGCCCATCAATAGATATCAATGTGAGTGAGTAGGGATTGCCATGCAACGGATGCACTAGAGCTATAAGCATATGAAAGCTCAACAAAAGAAACTAAGTGGGTGTGCATCCAACTTGCTTGCTCACGAAGACCTAGGGCATTTTGAGGAAGCCCATCATTGGAATATACAAGCCAAGTTCTATAATGAAAGATTCCCACTAGTATATGAAAGTGACAAAACGAGAGACTCTCTATTATGAAGATCATGGTGCTACTTTGAAGCACAAGTCTGGTAAAAGGATAGTAGCATTGCCCCTTCTCTCTTTTTCTCTCATTTTTTATTTTTTTATTTCATTTTTTATTTCATTTTTTTATTTGGGCCTTTTCTCTCTTTTTTTATGGCCTCTTTTTTTTTGTCCGGAGTCTCATCTGGACTTGTGGGGGAATCATAGTCTCCATCATCCTTTCCTCACTAGGACAATGCTCTAATAATGATGATCATCACACTTTTATTTTCTTACAACTCAATCAATTACAACTCGATACTTAGAACAAAATATGACTCTATATTAATGCCTCCGGTGGTGTACCGGGATATGCAATGAATCAAGAGTGAGATCTATGAAAGAATTATGAATGGTGGCTTTGCCAAAAATATGATGTCAACTACATGATCATGCAAAGCAATATGACAGTGATGGAGCGTGTCATAATAAATGGAATGGTGGAAAGTTGCATGGCAATATATCTCGGAATGGCTATGGAAATGCCATGATAGGTAGGTATGGTGGCTGTTTTGAGGAAGGATATGGTGGGTGTATGATACCGGCGAAAGGCGCGCGGTATTAGAGAGGCTAGCAATGGTGGAAGGATGGGGAAAGTGCGTATAATCCATGGACTCAACATTAGTCATGAAGAACTCATATACTTATTGCAAAAATCTACAAGTTATCAAAGCAAAGTATTACACGCATGCTCCTAGGGGTATAGATTGGTAGGAAAAGACCATCGCTTGTCCCCGACCGCCACTCATAAGGAAGACAATCAATGAATAAATCATGCTCCGACTTCATCACATAACGGTTCACCATACGTGCATGCAACGAGAATCACAAACTTTAACACAACTATCTCTCAAATTCACAACTACTCAACTAGCATGACTCTAATATCACCATCTTCATATCTCAAAACAATCATCAAGCATCAAACTTCTCTTAGTATTCAACACACTCATAAGAATTATTACAAATCTTGTATGCTTAGAATATTAGGATTATTTAAGAAAATTACCATGCTATTTAAGACTCTCAAAATAATATAAGTGAATTATGAGAGTTCATCTATTTCTTCAAAATAAAACTACCACCATGCTCTAAAAGATATAAGTGAAGCACTAGAGCAAATGACAAACTACTCCGAAAGATATAGGTGAAGATCAATGAGTAGTCGGATAATTACGCAACTATGTGAAGACTCTCTAACATTTAAGAATTTCAGATCTTGATACTTTATTCAAACAGCAAGCAAAACAAAATAAAATGACATGACGCTCCAAGAAAAACACATATCATGTGGTGAATAAAAATATAGCTCCAAGTAAAGTTACCGATGAACGAAGACGAAAGAGGGGATGCCTTCCAGGGCATCCCCAAGTTTAGACGCTTGGTTATCCTTGAATATTACCTTGGGGTGCCTTGGGAATCCCCAAGCTTAGGCTCTTGCCACTCCTTATTCCATAGTCCATCGAATCTTTACCCAAAACTTGAAAACTTCACAACACAAAACTTAACAGAAAACTCGTGAGCTCCATTAGTGAAAGAAAACAAAACACCACTTCAAGGTACTGTAATGAACTCATTCTTTATTTATATTGGTGTTAAACCTACTGTATTCCAACTTCTCTATGGTTTATAAACTATTTTACTAGCCATAGAGTCATCAAAATAAGCAAACAACACACGAAAAACAGAATCTGTCAAAAACAGAACAGTCTGTAGTAATCTGTAACTAACGCAAACTTCTGGAACTCCAAAATTATAAAATAAATTGGTGGACCTGAGGAATTTGTCTAGTAATCATCTTCAAAAAGAATCAACTAAATATCACTCTCCAGTAAAAAGTTCTATCTAATCTCGTGAGCGCTAAAGTTTCTGTTTTTTACAGCATGATCATAAAGACTTCACCCAAGTCTTCCCAAAGGTTCTACTTGGCACAAACACTAATTAAAACATAAAACCACATCTAAACAGAAGCTAGATGGATTATTTATTTCTAAACAGAACCACAAAGCAAGAAACCAAAATAAAAATTGGGTTGCCTCCCAACAAGCACTAACGTTTAACGCCCCTAGCTAGGCATGATGATTTTAATGATGCTCACATAAGAGATAAGAATTGAAACATAAAGAGAGCATCACGAAGAATATGACTAGCATATTTAAGTCTAACCCACTTCATATGCATAGGGATTTTGTGAGCAAACAACTTATGGGAACAAGAATCAACTTCCATAGGAAGGTAAAACAAGCATAACTTCAAAACTTTAAGCACATAGAGAGGAAACTTGATATTATTGCAATTCCTACAAGCATATATTCCTCCCTCATAATAATTTTCAGTAGCATCATGAATGAATTCAACAATATAACCATCACCTAAAGCATTATTTTCATGATCTACTAGCATAGAAATTTTATTACTCTCCACATAAGCAAAATTCTTCTCATTCGGAATAGTGGGAGTATCATAAGAGACTTGAATACTATAAATTGTTTCCACATTAAAAGAGTAATGTTCAGAGAAAGGGTACTCATAATCATGAAAAGTTTTATAAATATAATCATCACTACTCTTTATAACATAAGTTTTATCACAATAATCATCATAAGTAGCAACTTTGTTCTCATCATAATCGATTGAAACCTCTTCCAAGATAGTGGATACATCACTAAATAAAGTCATGACCTCTCCAAATCCACTTTCATAAATATTATAAGATTCAACATACTCCAATATTGTGGGATCACTACTTCCTAAAGTTGACACTCTTCCAAACCCACTTTCATAAATATAATCATCATAGGTAGAAGGCATGCTATCATCATAACTACTTTGCATATCAAAACTTGAGAGGCTAAAAATATCATCATTATTAAACGTAGCATCCCCAAGCTTGGGACAAACATTAATTGCAGAAAATATATTCTCAAATATGTCATCCTCATCAAACATAGCTTCCCCAAGCTTGGGCCTTTTCATATCATAAGCATAATCACTCTCATCATTAATAGTATGGATAGCACCAATAGTATAGCAATTATTATATTCTTCCAAGCAAGTGCCAAAAAGATTTTCAAGATCATAAGAAGTATCATTATCTTCCCAATCATAATCATCACAACAGGCAATAGGCATAACGAGATCATCGTCAAGTGTATCATCTTCATTTTCATGAGGCACAACAATAATAGGAGCAACTTTATTTGGGAGAGATACCTTTTTACCTCTCTTCCTTTTTCTTTTCTTCTTCTTCACCTCATGTGTGGGTTCAATCCTCTTTTTGGAGCTCCTTATTAATGAGATTGGTTGCATAGAAGACTCCTCCTCGTTACCTGATTCATCATAAGAAACAGTAGGAGGATATTGGGAAGTCTCTTCCCTATCGTTAGCATTCTCTTCATCATAAGGATTTTCAATACAATTCACCGCACAATACATATAAATCTTCTCTAGATCAAAATCAAGAATTCTATCAAGATTAAACTTTGGAATACCCTCAGTTATACGTTTCATTTCTTCATAACCCAAAAGAAGACTAAGCTCTTTATGATGATCAAGGGTAATCAAATTGTCACAATATTTGGACACGATTTGATCATGAAACAAATAGCATTGGAGTTTTAAATGACCATGTCATTGCAAAGTTCACAAGGAGCGTGAAAAATATTGAATCTTTCAGCACATTCATCTAGCTCTTCTTGCAACAATTTGGTTTCTAAGTACTTATGCCTCTTGCAATATCTATCTTCCCTATTTTGTGTGTACTTACAAACCCAATGCACTCCACAAAAATTGACATGTTTAGAGGAGACATTTTCATCATAACTAGTGCAATCATCATTAGCATCATGGATATTCAAAGAATTCGTACTAACAACATTGCAATCATGCTCATCATTCAAATATTTAGTGCCAAACAATTTAGAGATTTCTTCTTCTAGCACTTGAGCATAATTATCCTTTCCATCATACTCACGAAAGATATTAAAAAGATGAAGCGTGTGAGACAAACTCAATTCCATTTTTTTGTAGTTTTATTTTATAAACTAAACTAGTGCTAAAACAAGAAACAAAAAGATTCGATTGCAAGATCTAAGGATATACCTTCACTTACCTAGCCTCCCCGGCAACGGCGCCAGAAAAGAGCTTGATGTCTACTACGCAACCTTCTTCTTGTAGACGTTGTTGGGCCTGCAAGTGCACATGTTTGTAGGACAGTAGCAAATTTCCCTCAAGTGGATGACCTAAGGTTTATCAATCCGTGGGAGGCGTAGGATGAAGATGGTCTCTCTCAAACAACCCTGCAACCAAATAACAAAGAGCCTCTTGTGTCCCCAACACACCCAATACAATGGTAAATTGTATAGGTGCATATAGTCAAAAAAATTGTATAGGTGCACTAGTTCGGCGAAGAGATGGTGATACAAGTGCTATAGGGATGGTAGATAAAGGTATTTGTAATCTGAAATTATAAAAACAGCAAGGTAACTAATGATAAAAGTGAGCGTAAACGGTATTGCAATGATAGGAAACAAGGCCTAGGGTTCATACTTTCACTAGTGCAAGTTCTCTCAACAATAATAACATAGATAGATCATATAACAATCCCTCAACATGCAACAAAGAGTCACTCCAAAGTCACTAATAGCGGAGAACAAACGAAGAGATTATGGTAGGGTACGAAACCACCTCAAAGTTATTCTTTCCAATCAATCCGTTGGGCTATTCCTATAAGTGTCACAAACAGCCCTAGAGTTCGTACTAGAATAACACCTTAAGACACAAATCAACCAAAACCCTAATGTCACCTAGATACTCCAATGTCACCTCAAGTATCCGTGGGCATGATTATACGATATGCATCACACAATCTCAGATTCATCTATTCAACCAACACATAGAACCTCAAAGAGTGCCCCAGAGTTTCTGCCAGAGAATCAAGACGAAAACGTGTGCCAACCCCTATGCATAGGTTCATGGGCGGAACCCGCAAGTTGATCACCAAAACATACATCAAGCGAATCACGTGATATCCCATTGTCACCACAGATATGCACGACAAGACATACATCAAGTGTTCTCAAATCATTAGAGACTCAATCCGATAAGATTACTTCAAAGGGAAAACTCGGTCCATTACAAGAGAGTAGAGGGGGGAGAAGCAACATAAGATCCAACTATAATAGCAAAGCTCGCGATACATCAAGATCGTGCCAAATCAAGAACCAAGAGAGAGAGAGAGAGAGAGAGAGAGAGATCAAACACATAGATCTTGGTACATACCCTCAGCCCAGGGTGAACTACTCCCTCCTCGTCATGGAGAGCACGGGATGATGAAGATGGCCACGGTGAGGATCCCCCCCGGCAGGTGCGGAATAGGGTCCCGATTGTTTTTGGTGGCTCTGAGAGGCTTGCTGTGGCGGAACTCCCGATCTATTCTCTGTTCGGATGTTTTACGACACGTAGGTATATATGGGTGCGGGGTGCGTCGGTGGAGCTTGGGGCCCCACGAGGCGGGGCGCCCTAGGGGTGCCCCCACCCTCGTGAGCACCTCCGTATCTCTGACGTAGAGTCCAAGTCTATCCGGTGGCTTTCCTTCCAAAAATAACTTCTCCGATTGATTTCGTTCCGTTTTGACTCCGTTTGATATTCTTTTTCTTCGAAATACTGAAATAGGCAAAAAACAGCAAATCTGGGCTGGGCCTCCGGTTAATAGGTTAGTCCCAAAAGTAATATAAAAGTTGAAAATAAAGCCCAATATTGCCCAAAATAGCAGATAATATAGCATGGAGCAATCAAAAATTATAGATATGTTGGAGACGTATCAATTATACCTCCAGCGCACCCCTTTTTAGTTGAAGAATGTATGAAATGTAATGAAATCCGGCATGTTTATATGAAATCCGACCGTGTATGAATGAATTTATTTCGATTAGTTCGAATTCCTATGTCACTGGCATTGGATGAACATGCAAAACAATACGCACTGGCATTATTCCCAGGGTGATCACCTCGTTTGCAGCAATTTCACATGTACTCCCTCCGGTCATTTCTAGTCTGCATACAAGTTTTGTGTGCAGTCAAAGTATCTCTACTTTGACCAATCTTATGCACTTTCACAATGTAGGAAGTAAAAAGGAACAGAAGGAGTACAAAGAGTTTGAGCAGCTTTTTTGCGTTTCTGTACATTGCAATCAAACTCACGGGCCTGGCAATTCATAGAGAACATTCAAAACAATCGATGATTATGCATCTCAGCGACTCACATGTCAGAGGCAATATTTACTTCACAACTAAAGAATAAAGAAAAAATTGATCGACGCTGCTGACAGCAAAGGGCGTCCCATTCAAAAATATCAAACACATGTCTTGCTAAAATCAATGAGCAAAATTTGACAAGGTTGTCCCATTCCAAAATATCAAATGCCTACGATTGTGGAATGGGCAGGGTTTGCCATCAGTTCGGACATTGACATGGCACCTCGTGCTAAATAAACCAGCTGTTCTTTTTGTGCAGTTCCATCAAAATCAACCAAATTCGCCGTAGCTTGTATGATTTCGCCCTTATATGTTGCAACGCCTTGAACTTATCGGCACCTCCTTTCTTGTGGTGGAATTGAATGATTCGATGTATTCATGAACATTTTGTGCAGTTCCCATTGAAATCAAGATGAGCACCCCTGTTTGCACAAATACAAAAAAGTGATTAGTATAAAGAAAACTATACTATGAATTGACAGTTTCAACAGGCACATACATGGTCCATGTAAAGCACACTTTTAGAAAAATGGAACTCACCAGAAAGAATCCTAGAACAACATTGTACTCACGCATCACAACAAAAAATGGAGATTTGTCAGTCCTTCTAAGCTGAAGTTAGTTTGGTCTTGTGGGGAGTAATGTAACCATCCTTCAACTGCTCCTTCTGATGAGAAGATAGACAAGGCTTCTTCATCCTGGCATAATCGGAACTTGTCACTTCACGTACTCCATATTCTTCTTCAGAGGAAGATGATCCTGTTGTGCAAAGACAAGAGGACTACTAAATGCTAGCATCCTTGTTTGCTCGAAAAAAAGGAAAGGAAATATGTAAAACAACACAGATGAAGCACTTCTCAAGGACAATACCACTTTTTCATGACAGTATCTAAACAGTAGCACAACACCAATAGAGATGACAAATCTCAATCATATGGATGAAATCAGTGGGCGAGTACCAACCTTTGTCAGGAGGCTTATTGTGTAGAGCATACAGATGAAGCACTTCTCCGGAACCATCTGTTGCTATCTACGGTGGTGTCCATGTTTACTATATACTCCTCGATTAGTTTAATGTTTCCAACATCTTCTTGTGCAGTTCCACTAAAATATATGGTATCTTCAAAGAAGATCCCTGTTTGCACAAGTAGATATAATTACGTATTACATTAAGAGTGGCATCAAATCAGTGGCAAAACAATTGCTCGTTCCAGCCATAGCAATAAATTACGATGCAAAACTATATCATTACTTGTGTCATCACAGTTCCAGTTCTTCATTACAGCACCGGGAGTTGATTTTTGTTTTTCTTCCGCTTGTTCTTCCCCTCATCACTTGGTTCAATAACAGACAAGCTTCGCCTTCAATGTAAGATTTGGCATGTCAATTAGGGAGCACAAGTATAGTACTAAACTTAATTTTCTGATGAAAGTGGCAAAATACAGGCTAGCAGTTGTGAAATACCCTTATCTTACCTCAATGGGATATTACGGTGCACATACAGATTGGAAGTCTTGTCTCCATTTGTGCAGTTCACTAAAATCAAGCAACATTATCGTACAAGTAGCACAACATATGAAAGCACACTGCAGAATCATGCGAAAGAAGGCTAATCTTGACCTCTCATGATGCGAATTCAAACAACTCACAAGAAGAAGATCTGAACCAAATTAGCCTTAACGGATAGGAAGTAAGATCTCCTCTTGTGCAGTTCCACTAAGATCAAGCAATCAAGCAACGTTGTCGGTGTGACATTTTGGTTGAACTGCACAAAACACTCTTAAAACAAAAGTGTTTTGTGCAGTGCAACAAAAGGTCACAATGGCAACGAGTTGAAGTAGATAACCCTGTTTACACAAAGGTGCAAAGGAAGCAATTAGTGGTCAATAACGATGGATGACACAGAAGCCAACAAAAAGAAGCATCTACCTTATCTAAACGGGAAAGAAAGCAAGACAGTAGCATTTCTCAAACGGTGGCATTTATTAATATTAACATAGAGATTATATTAACAATAATATTCGTTAAACATGTAATTTGCTTTTAACTGTGGCATTGCATCAATTTTCTAGCGGCATTATTAGAGGGTGTTTGTTTACAAGGACACTTTGTTGTAGGGACTAAAAAAACTCCGTGTCAGTCCCATCTAAACCAAACAGGAGGGACTTTTAGGGACTAAAAGTGGGCATTTGGGACAAAAGAAAGAAGACCCGAGGAGTCTTTTGGGACTTTCCAACAGTTGCCCCTGCCATGAATCACACCTTGTCTCTATTAGTTCATTACTAGGGGTAACATGGTCTTTTAGCATGTCATTTAATAACCTCTAGTCCATGTTTAGTCCACGGAACCAAGCAGGTAGGGACTAGGAGTTTTAACCAAACAGGGCCTTAGATTAACAACAACTAATGAGTTGCAGGGACGATGGGCGCACCAGCACCATGTGCATCTACCGATGTCTTGTGGTCATGCACATCTGTTGCGACAAAGAACAAACAACCAAGGAGCATATTTGTGTTGGTCCCAGTTTTGTTATCTTTAGACACCTTTCCCTATGTGGCGCAGACAAATCTAGTCTGCTCAAACTCTACAACCTTGTCCCTTCCTTTCCTTTTTGAACTAGTACTTTCGCCCCTTCCTTTCCTCTTTGAACCACGTCCTAGATTTATGCGATACAACTTTCCCCACTACTTTCCCCCATTCCTTTCCTCTTTGAACCACGTTCCTAGATTCATGCTATACAACTTTCCCCCTTCATTTCCTCTTTGAACCACGTCCTAGATTCATGCTATATACAACTTTTCCCACTACTTTCCCCCACTCCTTTCCTCTTTGAACAACGCCCTAGATTCATGGTATACATGCAGCTAGAGCAATGCATGTGGAGTAAGTAAATTATACCTTAAGGTTCTTGGGGCATGGTTAGGTGGGCGGACAGGACAGCGGCGAAGAAGAAGGGTCGGAGGCCCTCCAGCGCGCTTGTTGGGTGGAAAGTGAACAGCTGCGCCAGTAGTCCCTCACGACGGCGACAGCGTTAAGCCTCCTTCCCTTCCGGCGGACGGATCCTGCCGGCTCTTTGAGCAGCAGTGAGGGGAGAGAGGCCAACGAAGTCTTGTTTAGATCTGGAGAGGCGAGAGAGTGTGAAGAGAGCAACTTCAAGCGTTGAGGCTCCGGCGTGTATATATATCTTTGGAGAGAGAGTGTGAAGCGTGCAAACCCTAGAAAACATTTTGACCAGTCAAAGAATCCTCCTGGCACAAATTATGCTCAAGTGTAGTTATCGAACCCGAGACCTCAAGTTTGATGGCGAACAGGCTAACCAGCTACAACCCTCCGTTATGTTCAACGAGAGGAAAATGACCTTTATACATTCTGCATTAGTGTGACAAGCATGCCGTGTTTTTGTTTGTGTGTGGGAGTCATTGGGATTTCAATCATAATCGTGTCATGTGGCTTTGGTGGTAAGACTATCCACGAGTGGTGCAGAAATAATGCAGCCTTAGTCACCTTACCTCTCTCCATGTAGTACGTTGGGTCCCACCAGTCGGAGGGTGAAACAAACAAATTAATAAGAAAAATTAAAAGCGCCCGGTGTGTATCTTACCTCACACATCTCGCTCTTTGCTCGGGAACTTTGTCCAATTGATCCCTTTGTGCGCTCACATACTATTTTAAGTGAATCCTTATTATAACATGCACACAAATTTTGGGCACTTGTACTCGACTTAAGTCAGTGGGCCACCGTATCTCGTATACTTACTACTCCCTCCGTCTAGGTGTAATAAGTCATGTTAGAAGGTGCAACGGGACCAAGGTGCGTGCGTGTGCGTGTGTGTGTTTAACAACATGTGTGTGTTAGAGAGAGCGACAGATGGACCTACTCCTACAGAGAGATGGTGTGTAGCGTACGATTTTAGCCGCGAGAGTCGGTGCATCCTCTCGTTTCAGGCGTGTCCGTGCAGACATGCGGACAGCTGCCACGCCCGCTCGACCAGCTGGCCCACCCAAAGCCCTCCATCGCCCGCGGCGCTTCCTGCCCAAGCAGTCGGTGCCGCTCCAAAGAATCGGTGCCGCATTCATGCCCGAGCAGGCGGACGCGACCTCTCACCTGGCGCAAGAGTGATGGTTGCTTCGTCCGTCAACTTCTTGCTGGGTCTATGTGATTTGACGGCTCATTGGTCTTTATTCTTGAGGTGGTAGGACTGCTGGATGTCCCATGCTTTCGTGAAAGGAGGTACTACTACTAGATTACAATTTTCTCCATTCTTACAACGGAGGCCTGCAAGAGCAGTGAAAACACGCAGGCTCAGTGATTACATGGCCCACCTCACACTATCACCGTGCGACACCTAAATCTTTACATAGTACTCCCTCCGTTCCTAAATATTACTAGATGAGTCCCCGCGCGTTGCCGCAGAACAGTGGTATATCTCTCTGCGCAAAATTATCGATTTCATAGAACTAAAAAAAACTCTATAACTGCATGACAAATGTGGTAGCCAAACTAAATAAACTCCATTCATCAGTTAGATCATCCCACGTAAGGAAAAAAGATCAGCCAACTCCTACTGCATAATGGGATTATATTTTTCTTTTTGACATGTTAATGGGACTTAAAAGCTCACTTACATGCATGCTACCAGTGCATTCTTGCATGCATACATGTTGATGTGATTTAAAACCCACTCACATGCATGTGCCACGGTATTTCTGCATGCTTGCATGTGGCTTAGTGCGGAGCCTCTCAACGTCTAGATCAGACGGCTATTATGGACTGATTTACTTCATCTAACGGCTACATCAATTTTGATGATGTGGCTCAAGGAGAGGATAAAGAATTCCTAGTAGTGGGGGCTAGCTATTACTAGTAGATAAGTCTTTGTAGAGATTCCACTACATACGAAACAAAATGAATGAATCTACACTTAAAATGCATCTATATACATCGCATGTGGTTCATGGTGAAATCTCTACAAAGACTTATATTTAGGAACGGAGGAAGTACTAGTATAGTACATCTTGTAATTTATCAGTGAGATAAATTTGTACAATGCTATGAAGCTTCCGACTTACATTACATGTATCTTCGTCCAAGGTTGCCCGTTGCAACATTTCATCAAATACAAAGGAGACTAACATGCATGCTATTGCATCTCAATGATTGATGAGATCATAGCAAATATGTACTCCCTCCGTTCCAAAATAAGTGTCTCAACTTTGTGCAAACTTTAGTACAAAGTTGTAGTACTACTAAAGTTGACACTTATTTTGGAGCAGAGGCAGCTAAAGAAAAAAGATCCATGCAATCCCTAGCCCTTGAACCATGAACCACGACCAGGCTTCAATTTCTTTGCAGCGTTCGAGCTTTCTAATAAATGAAGTTTGCAACCTTTTGACCATCGGATCATTTTGTGCAGTTTCACCAAAATCGAGATGAGCATCCCTGTGGCAAAGAAATTGAAGAAGCGTGATTAGAATAAGATTCTTGGGACTAGTTGATGAGACATAAACTCATCACAAATATAATACGTAGAAGCCGGTAGAGGTATGTGCGGGGCAAAGAAGTAGAGAAATATCCAAAGGGAGTGATGTGGGCATTTGGAGCGATGGTGCAAGCCGGCTGTAAAGGTAGTTGTACACGAGGGACGTAGCTCAACCTTGAGGAGGCGCGGGGCGGCAAGCGCCCACGTCGCGGCGATGAGCAAGGGATGAGGCAACCTCACCGGCTTTGTGAGAGAGAACGGCGGGGACCCCTGATCGGGGACGTGCCGGCGGTGGGTTTCGCCGTCGGCGGCAGCCACCGCATCTACACTAAGCATCCACCCTTCCCCAAGCGGGCGTGATCCGCCGGGATGTTAGAGATGTGGCCACGATCGTTTTGTGCGAGAGAGTGTGAAGAGAGCAACCCGACAAGCAACCGTGTAGGCTGGCCCATCGACTATGTATATAGTGGAGCGGTTTCCTTTTCTCTCCATATGAACCTATCATATTGCGACGTGCCCTTGAAGAAAAAAACTTTATTTATAAATGACGCAGCACCTACTATTCGTTCTCCTATAACCTTGCGCTTGGCATCTCCAAAATATTAACCTTGCGATTGGCTCTTAGCCTCTTGGAAGTCGAGCAATAATGGTAGTCAGAGTATATATCGTTACGGCTATATGAGACCGAATGAATTGCTGCACGTCCACCACGTGGGAGAGGGTCGAGGGGCGAGGGAGAGTGCTACATACGGAGCAAAATGAGTGAATAATATACATCAGTGTTTGGCGTATGTACTAGTAGGTCATATTGAAATCTACTAATGGACATATATATTCCAAATAATATGATATAATCTCTATAACCAAGGTAGTAGGGACGAGGAGTAAACGGAGGGAGTAATAAATTTTTCTCCTCGTCCTGCGAGCCACCGCGCGCATGGGCGAGGGAGCGGGCGTAAGGCGGAGCAAGCTTCACCTCATCCTGCGAGCCACCGCGCCCGTGGGCGGGGGAGACGGCGTACTAAGCAAGCTTCTCCTTCTTATGTGAGTTGACGGGACACATCAAAAGTACTCCAGTGTATAGAGCCTTGCCTCTAAGGTAGGCCCCACATGGTTTGCCTCTTTTTTTAATTTAACATAACGCGTCAAGTCGCAATTTGTTTGTTCACCCGTGGTAGGCGATCCTCCCTCCACCAAGTGGACAACGATTACGTGCCAAATTACCACGTGGGCTGCCTTTTTCATATGGAAATGAGCTCCACCGTGTACCAGCGGGTGTGGTTGGGAAAGAGGCGGAGTACGTGCGCCGTGCATGCACCTCTTCTCTTCGCACGTCCCCCACCTACGTGGGTGTGTGTGAGAGATACAAACCGCATTCATGAGTGTTTTTGTTTTGGGGTGGGGGTGGGGGTGGGGTGGGGGTTGATTTCGTGAATTATTTGTGGGAGTATGTGTTGATGACATCTCAAACAAAATTTGCATGCAATGTGTGTGAAATGGAGGCCTATCCATATCATACATAGAGGTCGGGTAATCCACGAGAAGAGAGGGAGGGTCATAGCTATCGATAGAGTCAAGAGAGGATAAAGTGGGTGGGTGCGAGATCGATGAAGAGAGCCATCGAAATGTGTGTGTGTGCACGTCAAAGATATAGGGCGGTGGCCCACGGAGCGTTAGAGGGCACATGTCAAGTTTGTGTGTGGCGGGGAGACATGACTAGCGCTCGATGTATCGGTGTGTGTGGGGGAGGGGTGGGGGAGGGGTAGGCAGAGGCCTAACTATAGAGGTAGAACGACTCATATATGTGTTGAGAAGGAGAGACCCAGCTATGTCTTGAGGGAGATCGGTCGACATCCATACATAACTGAAGGACGGGAAATATGATGGGATAGAGAGAGAGGAGAGAGAGAGGGGTAGAGTGCTGGATGGGTGATGGAGTTGCTTCTCGAAGATGGTGGGAGAGGCCTACTAGACAAATTGAGGGTGGAACTGCAATGTTATCAATAAGAGTGGGGATGTGTTTCTGTGTGTGCCTGTGCATGATAGATCTGTCGGGCGCATCCATGGATGACGAAGGGGAACCATGTGTTTGGTAAGCAAACCTAACTAGATCGGTAGATCAATTGTTGTTTGTCGGAGGAAGGGAGAGACACAACTAATGAGGTAGATCGATCGACGTGTGGCTAAAAACGAGTTATAAGGATCTAGCTAGCTATAAGTATAGAGAGAGATTGGTCGGTGTACGTCCATTTGTTAGAGGCAAATAAGGCCCAGCGAGACGGATAGACAGATAGAATGGAGCTAGGAGGTGGTGCGAGAGGCCCAACTACTAGCTAGATAGGGGGAGGTGTGTGCGGTTGTGAGATCGATGAAAAGAGGGGCGAGAGTTTACACGTGTGTCTGACCGTATGAGAGACACGAGGCAAGGACACATAAAGGAGGAGATTGAAGGTGTGTGTGTGTGTGTTGTAGGCAGGCATCGCTGGAGAGGTTTATCGATCGGTGTGTGTCGGAAAGGAGTTGTGGAGACTCTGGGAGAATGACCTAAAGAAAAAAAAGAATGTGCCCGGTGGATAGAATGCCGAGGGAGGGGGAGGGCGAGGAGGGCGTGTGCATGCACGAGAGAAAGTTAGTGGTAGCTACAAAGGTTAGAGGATTGTGTGGGTGTAAGAGACTAACAAAGATCATAATTTGATATGAAAGCAGATTCATATATTTGAATAGGAGATCATAGTGTTTTAAACATTGCATGCATGAATATAGCGGTGATACACGTGTTGTGCACATGTTATACCATAATGTGATAATGCATGGTGTTTGCAATTCACAGCTAAATGCCTAACAATCTAAACCATATATACATCAAACAATCTCACATTTTATTTGAATTTGTGATAATGTGTGGCATTTGCAGCTTACAACTAAATATCGAACAATCTAAACAATACTATATATCGAACATTCTCACATTTTATTTGAATTTGTGGTAATGTGTGGTGTTTGCAACTCACATCTAAATACTTGTAGGCGTAGGGGGCGGGGCACCATACATAATGTGATAAACACATTATACATATGAGACACGGTTTAGATTATGAAGATCTAGCTAGAGCTAGAAATGTAATGTGATTTGAAATCAAAATAAAGTGGATTCAAAAAATCTAGTTTGAGTTCATATAGTACACATAATTCATATGTAACTCGAGACTAATCATGTGGTGTGTTGTGAAGATAATACACAAACGATGGTTTAACTTGACAATAATGATGATTGTAGATCTTATTAAAACAGAGAAACGAATTCAAATGCGTTGAATTCACAACAATCATTATTGTAGATCTTATTCAAATAGAGAAACGAATTCAAATTTAGTTCATATTGAAGCGGTAGTATATACGTTTGGAATGCACTAAAACGTTCATTTGAGTAGTAGGTTGCATGCATTATACACGTAGAGAAATATTTTAATTGAACATAACATGAATTCAAAGTTTTGAATGACATTTGTAGTCGCATTGATTTGGTACGATTACACGTTAGGCTTGTCCGGAAATTTCAACCAGCGCCTTGTTAGCCCGAAATATTTAAGATATATCTTTGTCTCGTTGTGCTCTGACAATTCCCTCCATCTCAACCTGCGCCTTGCTATTCCGAAATTACAACACGCGCGAAAACTCCCACCTCCTGTGAAATCCCAACACGCGAAATGCCCGTGGTACCCGTGAACCGAAAGAACCGGCTCAAATCAGTGTGGGTACTTTCGTAACTTACCCCACATTTCGGACAAGCGCGTCTCTAAGCCATGGTTCCCCACTGCCATCCCATCCGCCCATCCATTCATACACCGAGGCCGCGAAAACCCGCGACGAAACCCCACACCCTGCTCCATCCGCCACCCAGCCGAAGCCTCTTCCCCGATGACAATGTCCACAGCAACACCTCGACGTCCCTCATCCACCGTACCGCATGAGGATCGGTCGTCGATCTCATCATCCCGCCGGTTCAGCAACCCCGTCCTCCACCTCCAAGGAGCTGCCCCGACGTTCCCCTTGTATTTCGCGCCACCTCCATTCCCACATCGCCGTCTTCACCTGCACCACCGGAAGAGCATCATCATCACCGTTTCCTCGGATGAAGTTGCGGCCTAATCGGCACCACCAAAAAGGTTGTACACTAATCGCCGCATTTTCTTCTTGATTCGATCTCACGGTGCTGCCGGCGCTCGGTCCCGAGCCAACACGGCGCGGCTCCATCCACGGCGGCGTCGCCGGCCACTTCCTCCACGGCGTCGCTACCTCGGCGGCGACGTCCACATCAGTAGGAGCTGCTGCTGCTTTAGCTCTCGCTCTCGCTGCTGCTCTGCTCTTGCTCTCGGTCCCCTGCCTGGTCTGCTCTTGCTATTGCTCTTGCTCGCCTGCTTTGCTCGCTCTTGCTCTTGCTTGCGATGCTGCCGATTAGCTACACTTGATCGATTGAATCGACTTTTGGGTCGATCGATTTTCAGGGTGGGGTGGTGGGGGCTCACGGGTGAAGGAAGAACCAGCCACAATGGGGGGGGCTCGTCGGAGAGGTACCCCACTATCTATCTTAGGGTTCAGGATGGGGGCGGTGGTCGCCGGCGCTGGCGGGCGGTGGTGGGGCGATGGCGTGGGGATCACGGAGAAAAGCTTGGCACGGGGGTCCTAGAGGATGGCAGGATGGTGGTGGACCGGTGGTGGGGAGTGTTTTGGGCGGGTGGGGCGGCGCACCGCCGACATGATGGCGGCGGGGGCTGCTGTTTGGCCGGTGGTGGTGGCGGCTCGGGGTGGAGGTGGAAGATGAACCGCAGCCCTTGATTTTGTATCCAACGGCTGCAATATCGGTGACGAGAGATGAAAAAGCCATCGACCGACGTGTAGCCTCACCTTGCTAGTGCGTTCGGCCGACGGCAAAATTCAGTTTCGATAGCAAAATTCAGTTTCGACGGTTAAGTTCAGGCCGACGATTAAATTCAGTTTCGACAGTTAAGTTCAGAGATGAGCGGCTGATGTATTTTACATCTAGCACTTTGTGGTTATGTATTTTCGTCATGTATTGGAGATGTTATTAGAATTCCACTCGAGTTAACGTTGTTCGTTGTCTCTCTTGTCTGCTTCAGCCTCGGCGTCGTACAACTCACGGAGCTGCTCCAACGCGAAACCCTCCATCACAGCGGAGCAGATACCTCGGGCTCCATCTCCAGACGCCTAAGATCTTCTTCCCCTCCTCTGACAACAAAGTCAGCAGGAGCATCCTCACCGGCCAACCCAATCACGCTGAGATCGACATGGCTTCGCCAAAGAGGTTGTACAGTTGTGGCATCTCTTTTTTACTCTACATGTTATATATATATTGTCCACTGAGCACACGGATTTGTTCCTTTAGTGTCTCCTTGAAAGAAAAAACGTAGGAATTTTAATTTTTACTTGTCCTCCTTTTCAAATTCCTATTCATGAAGCACAAGACTAAGAGATAGTAGCATAATAGCATTATAACTGTACATTTTCTTGTGGTTTGACTTAATCTCACCATGCTTCTTTGCATCCTGTGATCTTCCAATTGTTGTGAATCAAACACCCAGTTGGCGAGAAATCCTGTGTTTTAAATTCTCTGTTTTGCACGTGCATTCCTATCTATTCCTGTCTATTTCCTATCCGTGCATTGTTGGAATCCTCCAATTCAAATGAGCCCTTACAGAATTACTTCTCTTACAGATAGTTGTCAAAGAAAACCTTGCGTGGTTTGTCCCGCTCCTGCTGCGCCGTCATCCACCCCAGCTCAGCTGCTCCAACGACAGAAGGGTCCAGCACAGCAGGAATCCGGCCTCCAGACTGTCTTTCGCCGCCTCGAGATCTTCTTCCCACCGGCAGCCATGAAAACTGCATTACCATCATCAACCGAGCAGATGACCTCGAGGACTACACGGGTCCGCAAGAGAGGTCGCACTCTTTCATGCCTGCTTACGTTATGCATCGCTGAATATAACATGCTACTTTATCGTCCTGTTCACCGATTAGACTCTGAGTCAGCTCCAAACTAATGGTTAAACTTTAGTTTTTAAATGGTTGTGGGGTACATATCGGGGCCGCTATCAATAGTATCTATCTACTATCTGGTTAATCTCCGGTGTCTACTATGAGTTTCATGTTGGGTGGGAAACAAGCAAGAAAGAAGCCATTATCGTATTTTTCTCTGAAGCCATTATCTGGCTGCTATTATTGGTTTTGGGTCTATCCACAGGTTGCTACCATCACCCTAGATTTCTGCATGCACTCCTTACATAATCTCACTATGTTTTATTCCTATGCATGACAGTTATTGCAAACAATGGAACTGAACATGTAGAGCAAAAGAGACGAGCCTTGCTTGGCAATAAAATTTCATGCAGACGTCGCTCAATGGTAGGCGCAAAGGCAGCCCCCCTCCATGCATTTCGGATTGTAATCGAGAGGAAGATATCTGTTCTGAGGGGGATTCAGAAGGAGAAGACAACTCCTATTTACCCCTTGAGGTCTTCGCTCTAACTTGGCATGTTGATGTTGGTTATATCATGCATATGGTGTCTTGCATTGCTTACTTTATACATCAAATATGGCATCTTCTTAGTTTAGACATCCTTTGTGCGAATGCCATCTGTTTAGTTTATTCATCGTTTATGTGAATTATGCAACGCCATCTTGTTTAGCCAGGCATCATATATGTGAATTTTGCAATGCCATCCTGCTTAGCCAGTCATCTTATATGTAAACTATATCAGACCATCCTTTTTTTCGTTACATATTACATTTGTCAACAATGTTAGTACATTCGACTGCTCTTCGTGTGCATCAGCCATTTGACACGGTGATGGCAAATTCTGGAGTGAAAACAAGGTCTTCAGAGCAGACTATGCTATCTGACGAAGCGCATATCTCGCTGGTTACGGATAGCTCCTCAGAGGAGGATTCAGAGACAGATGACCAGTCCTATCCCCCCCCCCCCGAGGTGTATGCTCTCACTTGGCAGGGTTATGTTGCTCGTATCGTGCGTACTGTGCCTCGCATTGCTATGTCATTTGATTAGTTTAGACATGCTTTGTTTGAATGCCACCTGTTCAGTGTCTAATTACCATATATGTGAATTATGCATTGCCATCTTGTTGCAAGACATTATATATGTGAATTATACAATGCTATCTTGTTGCAAAGGCATTATATATGTGAATTATGCAATGCCATGCTGTTTAGCCAATCATCATGTATGTGAATTATATCATGCTATCATTTTTTGTATTACGTGTTCCATTTGTCGACAACATTTGTATATTCAACTACTCTTCCTGTGCATCAGCCATTTGAAGCGGTGATGGAAGTATCTGGAGTGAAAACAAGGTATTCAGAGCAGACAATGCTACCTGCTGAAGCAGACATCTTGTTGATTCTGAGAGCTCCTCGGAGGAGGATTCGAGGCTGATGACTAGTCCTATTTCCCCCATGAGGTCTATGCTCAAACTTGGCAGGGTTATATTACCCATGTCATGCATGTTGTCTTGCATTGCTTAGTTTTTACATCATATATGGATTCCCATCTGCTTACTTGCTTACTATATAAATTATATATTTGAATTATATCATGACATCATGTTTACATAGTACATACACATCATCTATCTGAATTATGGCATGGCAACCCATTTAATAAAGACATCATATAGTTATATCATCTCATCCTGTTTAGTGTTTACAGTCATCATATTTTGAATTATGGCATTCTATCCGTGAATGTATGTGAATTATGGCATGCCAACCTATTTAATAAACACATTATATAGTTATGTCATCTCATCCTGTTTACATAGTCTCATATTTTGAACTATGTCTTTCCATCTTTTTTAGTTAGCCATCATAATGTGAAATTGTGTCATGCTATCCTATTTAGTTAGCCATCATATATGTGAAATTGCGTCATGCTATCTTGTTTGGTTAGACAACATAAATATGAATTATTTTATGCCTCTTTTATTCCCCACTATCCATTGCACCTGTCTATCATACAATGTCTATACTTTCAATTACTTTTCTTGTTTATCAGCCATTTGAATTGGAGAGCGTGATGGCGTATCTAAGGGAGTAACAACACGGTCTTCGAAAAGATAGTGCTACCGGTTGATGCAGATAGAACCACGGTTGTACTTGCCCAAGGACCAGATCCACACACATAACCCAGCTCTCATGATTGTACCCCTACCCAGTTGGACAGAGAACCAGCTACACCCTTCTAACCCCAACCCGGCAGATAGTAACCCAGCCCAGTTGACACAGCACCGTCTCCACCACAGAGCACCCAAACACGGGCAGTTAGTAAGGAACTGCATTGCCCAAAGCACGAGGACCACCACTTCGAATCCCAACTCAACGCTTAAAGGAGAAGAAGATTTGTTCTCGAGGTCAGGTTACGTAGCTATGGTTCATACTCCTTTGCTCTTGCATTCTTGTATTTATCATACCAACTATTTTCAAATTTGAAGGATGGAATTGAAACTCCAATGGCGCATAGCAGGTATGTTTTAAACCTGTTTCTTTAACTGGTTTTTGTTGTAACCTGCTCTATGTTGATTTCAGTTTCAATTGAATAAACAGTTATGTTCTCATGTCATGCACATTACAAGTGTTGTTATTGCTCTATAGTTACCCACACTTATATTCTGTCTATTCTCGCTTTGTCTTGAACAAATATTATTTGAACTTTGTCTCTATCTTGATTTGGCAACAAAAACTAGAATGATATAGACCATAAAGTGACCATGGTACATAGATATATGGTTGTTTCATGCTGTTATCCTGTCCACTTTACTACTGAACTCATTTACCAAAATGAGTTTCATATACAACATGGTAAACATGTGATGTGTCTGCTTATTTCTCTTTGAGAATGCGGACAAAATATTGGAGAACAGTACCGCGTTATCTAATGGTAAAGGAAGTAATGCAGATAAGGTTCAAGATAGTGAGACATCCCCGTTGGTCTCCAAGAAAGCTGATAAAAACTATCTTGACGACAGTGAGGGAACCCAAAAGTCCTGTCTTGATGTAGTGTTCGAGTTACTGGCCACTACTGCTGCCACAAGCTCTTCAAACTCGCTGCCTGAATCAGTTCGTCTTCTTGAGTCTCAACTTCAAGTTGAAAGACATCGATCAGATGTCTTGCATGACAGAAGTGAAGGACCGAGGAAGTCCTGAGAATTCAGATGCATATTTTTTGGTGCAACGACAAGAAGTTTGGAGGATTTAAGCGCCAAACAAGAGAAAGTTAATAAGATTGCTAAGCATCTTGCCGCATTATGGGTACCCAGATATTGTTTGTTGAGATCTTACGAAGTGGTTTCATTCTGGATTTGTTTTTTGCGGCGTTTATTTGTCTTTGGTCGCCCACTTTGACAACCGGTGTATATGATATGTTGCTTTGTTCCCTATATTTGCCTTGGTGGCGAACTTTGATGCCCAATGGATGTAATATGTGTAATAGCCGTGATAGCCTAGCGTTAGTTGCTTGCTTATTTATTTCCTTGTTGTCTTGTTTATTTGTTTGCTTGTAGTCATTGCAGTTCTTTTTCCGCGGTTAGCTAGTGGCTGCAATAACCTATTTTTAAAAAGTAGGCCACAATAACCATGAGCTATATTTACTGTAGTGACACCGGGCCTCCTACTGGTCGTAGAAACAGTAGGCCTTCTACGGGCCGTAGAAACAATGGGCCTTCTACGGGCCGTAGGAACAATGGGCCTTCTGCGGGCCGTATCATCGATGAGCCTTATACGGGCCATATGATCGATTGGCCAAACATGGGCCAAACAGACCGCATTATGGCCGTAAACGGGCTAGAGTTAGAATCGTCCGTTCATGGGCCGACCATAACGGGCCATCGTTAATAGGCCGTATTTGATGATGCTATGAAAACGGCCCAACGTGTTAACGGACCACAAACGGGCTGACTGTAACCACGGGCTGAATTTGGCCCACAAACAGAAAATGATAGTAACGGGCCGTAAGTAAACGAATGCTGGAAATGAGCCCAAGAATAAATGGGCTCTAAGAAGGCCGAAAGATAACATGGGCTGGAAACGGCCCAACGGAATAACTGGCCGTTAACGGGTATAATGTGATACACTGTTCATTACGGGCCGTTAATGGGTGTAAAGTGATACACTGTTCATTAAGGGCCAGTTTCACCACGGGCCGTTAATAGGCCAAGAGTTACATAGGGCCTCATATGGGCCGAAAGACGTCATGGGCCATACATGCGCCAGAAGTGAAAACGGGCTGGAATCATATTGGATGGCCCAGATGACGCTACTGGGCCTAATTCGGATAGGGCGTAATGGGCCTTGGGTTAGCGGGCTATAAATGGGCTATATGCGAACAGGCTGTTAACAGGCTTTTCATGGGCCGGCCCGCCACCTTTTGACCAAGTCAAACGGGCCGGCCTTTTCACAGGAATGGGCCTCTGTTGGGCTGTGCCACGTGTCGACGTATCATAGGCGCCTTCCGTCCAATGAGTAGATGACATCTGTCCCAACAATGAGCCGACACGTATTTCCTCCAGCCAATGATGATTTTACACGTGGAAAATCCCCATTGGTCGGGGCTGTTAATGGGTTATTGGATCCAAAACCCGAACCGATAGCTTAACGGCGTTCCATTACGGTGGATGCCACGTGTCGGTCACCCTTGACGAAAGCACTTCTGTGACGCGCGATTTATCGTCATGGAAGTGGACACTTCCGTGATGATAATTTTGGTAATGTCATGGAACACTTCTACCACAGCACAGGTATGACTATCTTGATTCTGTCATAAAATCGTCATGGATGTACATGCATGACAAAAAACGCGACCTACTGTGACAAACACGTATCATCACGGAATTGTATTTTTTGTAGTGGGGCCTATAGAACTGCATATAAAAATCCTATGGGTATGTCTCCATATAAAATGGTTTATGGGAAAGCATGTCACTTACCTCTCGAACTAGAACATACGACATATTGGGCTATTAAGGAGCTCAACTATGATTTCAAACTTGCCGGTGAGAAGAGGTTATTTGATATTAGCTCACTTGATGAATGGATAACCCAAGCTTATGAAAATGCCAAGTTGTTTAAAGAAAAAGTTAAAAGATGGCATGACAAAAGGATACAAAAGCGTGAGTTTAATGTAGGTGATTATGTATTGCTATACAACTCTCATTTAAGATTTTTTGCAGGAAAACTTCTCTCTACATGGGAAGGCCCTTACGTTATCGAGGAGGTCTATCGTTCCGGTGCCATAAAAATCAACAACTTCAAAGGCACAAATCCGAAGGTGGTGAACGGTCAAAGAATTAAACATTATATCTCAGGTAATCCCATAAATGTTGAAACCAATGTTATTGAAACCGTAACCCCGGAGGAATACATAAGGGACACTTTTCGAACGTTTGGACTCAAAAGGAATAGGTATGTGGTACGGTAAGTAAACCGACTCCAAAACAGTTTTTAAGGCAATATTTCTCCGTTTTGGAATATTTAGAAAAATAGAAAAATAAGTAGCAGTCCGGAAAGGACACGAGGGATCCACGAGGGTGGAGGGCGCGCCCTACCCCCCTGGGCGCGCCCCCCTACCTCGTGGGCACCTCGTGTGCCTTCCGTACTCCGTTTTCTTGCACGATACATATTTCGGTCGGTAAAAGTTCATTATATACTCTCCCGAAGGTTTTGACTCCTGTATCACGCAAATATCCTCTGTTCTTGTTTCGAGCTGTTCTCTGTTAGGGTTGTCAAGGCCAGACATCATGTCGTCCCCCTCCTCCAACAATGGTGACAACGATGCTTGGCTAATGAAGATAGAGCTGAAGAAGGAATAACTCATGGAGATCAACAAGGATGAAGGGATCAAGAAGGCCATGGAGGATCAAGCTCCGGCAATAGACGACATCCTTCAACTTGATCACAATCTTCTTACCCCAACTGAGATCGAAGCTTTCAAGATGATTGAGTTAGCTCGTATATAGAACAAGTATCTCACACATGAAAATATTTTGTTGAAGTAGCATATCGTTGCACTTAAGGGCATTATCCGCAAGCTGGAGGATCTCTTACGCTCGATGTGCGACTATCCATCATCACCACCTTCTTCACCATCAACAAAGAAGGAGACATAATCACATGGGTATGGGCACTCCCCTTGGCAACTGCCAAGCTTGGGGGAGGTGCCCCGGTATCGTATCACAATCACATCTCCTACTTTACCGTTTTTCTTAGTTCAATCCTATTTAGTAGTATTTTGATCTAGTAGAATAAAGTTTATGGCATGATCTAGCTTTGAGTTTTGCTTTATGATCTCCCTATGTAATCGAGTCTGTGAGCTACATAATAAAGATTAGTGTTGAGTCAAGGGCTTGATTATTTTGCCATGATCTTGAGTGAATAAAAGAAAAGAGAAAGGAATAAAAGAAATAAAGAGTTCATATTGATCTTATTGAGAGTAATGACTTCACATCGAAAGAGTATGATGATTAAAAAATTGTTAAGAGTTGACAAACATAGCTTTGGTCATAATTGCAATTAATAGGAAGTAATAAGGAAAGAGAGGTTTCACATATAAATATATTATCATGGACATCTTTTATAATTGGGAGCACTCATTAAAATATGACATGCTAAAGAGTTGAGGTTGGACAAGGAAGACAACGTAATGGGTTATGTTTTCTTATACCCGAGATAAAGTATATTGTCATGGATCATCCAACATGTTGAGCTTGCCTTTCCCCCTCATGCTAGCCAAATTCTCAACACCAAGTAGAGATACTACTTGTGCTTCCAAAAACCCTTAAACCAGTTTTGCCATGAGAGTGCACTATACCTACCTATGGATTGAGTAAGATCCTTCAAGTAAGTTGTCATCGGTGCAAGCAATAAAAATTGCTCTCTAAATATGTATGACTTATTAGTGTGGGAGAAAATAAGCTTTATACGATCTTGTGATGTGGAAGAAATAAAAGCGACGGACTGCATAATAAAGGTTCATATCACAAGGGGCAATATAAAGTGACGTTCTTTCGCATTAAGATTTTGTGCATCCAACCATAAAAGCGCATGGCAACCTCTGCTTCCCTCTGTGAAGGGCCTATCTGTTACTATTATCTTCTACCTTATGCAAGAGTCATGGTGATCTTCACCTTTCCTTTTTACATTTTGTCCTTTGGCAAGCACAGTATGTTGGAAAGATCCTGATAGATATATCTAATTGGATGTAGGGGAGCATGAGCTATTATTGTTGACATTACCCTTGAGGTAAAAGGTTGGGAGGCAAAACTATAAGCCCCTATCTTTCTCTGTGTCCGATTAAAACTCCGTAACCACAAGTACTGCGTGAGTGTTAGAAATTATGAAAGACTAAATGATAGTTGAGTATGTGGACTTGCTATAAAGCTCTGACATAGACTCTTTCTGATGTTACGATAAATTGCAATTGCTTCAATGACTGAGATTATAGTTTGTTAGTTCTCAATAAAGTTTCTGATTCGTACTTTTGCATTGTGAATAGATTATTACTTGAGCATAACAAATCATATGACAATATCTATATATGTTGTTGTTATGAAAATAATCATGATGCCTTCATGTCCGTATTTTATTTTTATCGACACCTCTACCTCTAAACATGGGGACATATTTATCGTTATCGGCTTCCGCTTGAGGACAAGCGAGGTCTAAGCTTGGGGGAGTTGATACGTCCATTTTGCATCATGCTTTTATATCGATATTTATTGCATTATGGGCTGTTACTACACGTTATGTTACAATACTTATGCCTATTCTCTCTTATTTTACAAGGTTTCCATAAAGAGGGAGAATGCCGGCAGCTGGAATTCTAGGTTGGAAAAGGAGCAAATATTAGAGACCTATTCTGCACAACTCCAAAAGTCCTGAAACTCCAAGAAAGTCATTTTTGGAAATAATAAAAAATATTGAGCGGAAGAAGTTCACCAGAGGGGGACCCACCTGACCACGAGGGTGGGGGGCACGCCCCCTGCCTCGTGGGCCCCCTATTGGCTCTCCGATGGCCATCTTCTGCTATATGAGGTCTTTCGTCGAGGAAAAAATCATAAACAACCTTTCGGGACGAAACTCCGCCGCCACGAGGCGGAACCTTGGCGGAACCAATCTAGGGCTCCGTGAGCTGTTCTGCGGGGACACTTCCCTCCGGGAGGAAATCATCGCCATCGTCATCACCAACGCTCCTCTCATCGGGACAGGGCAATCTCCATCAACATCTTTACCAGCACCATCTCCTCTCAAAACCCTAGTTCATCTGTTATATCCAATTCTTGTCTCCAAGTCCGGGATTGGTACTAGTAGGTTGCTAGTAGTGTTGATTACTCCTTGTAGTTGATGCTAGTTGGTTTATTTGGTGGAAGATCATATGTTCAGATCCTATATGCGTATTAATACCCCTCTGATTATGAACAAGAATATGCTTTGTGAGTAGTTACGTTTGTTCCTGAGGACATGGGAGAAGTCTTGCTATTAGTAGTCATGTGAATTTGGTATTCGTTCGATATTTTGATGAGATGTATGTTGTCTAGCCTCTAGTGGTGTTATGTGAACGTCGACTACATAACACTTCACAATTATTTGGGCCTAGAGGAAGGCATTGGGAAGTAATAAGTAGATGATGGGTTGCTAGAGTGACAGAAGCTTAAACTCTAGTTTATGAGTTGCTTCGTGAGGGGCTGATTTGGATCCATATGTTTCATGCTATGGTTAGGTTTACCTTAATACTTTTGTTGTAGTTGCGGATGCTTGCAATAGAGGTTAATCATAAGTGGGATGCTTGTTCAAGTAAGAACAGCACCCAAGCACCGATTCACCCACATATCAAATAATCAAAGTACCGAACGCGAATCATACGAACGTGATGAAAACTGGCTTGACGATATTCCCATGTGTCCTCGGGAGCGTTTTTCCTTATATAAGAGTTTGTCCAGGCTTGTCCTTTGCTACAAAAAGGATTGGGCCACCTTGCTGCACTTTATTTACTTTTGGTACTTGTTGCTCATTACAAATTATCCTATCACAAAACTATCTGTTACCACTTATTTCAGTACTTGCAGAGAATACCTTGCTGAAAACCGCTTATCATTTCCTTCTGCTCCTCGTTGGGTTCGACACTCTTACTTATCGAAAGGACTACGATAGATCCCCTATACTTGTTGGTCATTAGATGCCGTGTCGACAGCAGGCAAGCGCCGATGGATCCGCTCTTGCTGTGCGGCGCGCCGCGCCTCTCGCTCTGCGGGGCTCCAACAGTCTCGTCGTGCGGCGAGACGCAGCCTATTGGCGCGGACACGCTTAGCTTGCTCTGTGGCGCGCCATAGATCATGTTGTGCGGTGAGCTGCAGCCTGTCGGCGCTGACATGCCTATCTTGATCTGCGGTGCTCAAGCGCCATCTGCCAAAGGTCTGCTCAACCCTGGCGATGACGTGCATCACAGCGTCATCCATCGCGTTGCCGGGGAGCACCTCGGCCTCGACAGGCTGTTGCGCCTACTCGTTTTCCTCGTCGACGAGGTTGATGGCAGAGGCGACGCTTTGGTGAGTTGGCATGCTTGGAAAAGATGGATGTGCTACAGGCTGCGCTTGTCACCTCCATACGTCGTGCGCCGCCGATGCACAATATAGCTGGGTGGCGGGAAACACGTGAGGAAATGGCGGGAAACGGTGGCGTGTTCATAAAACGCCATCAATTAATGGAAACTTAGCATAGAAGGAACATCGAGCTAGCATAAGAAGTAGATAATGATCAGATGAACATAGACCACACTAGGGAACCCGTCGGTGATGAATTCATCAATCCCAAACGGTTGAATACTAGCAAGCATTTTCCCACAACACACACGGCCCATTCCATCACAAAACAGGTTGGATGGATCAACTGTATGCCACATATCACATATTGTCAAAAAGTAATGCGGTAGACCTTCTTTAACATGTGTTAAAAAATAAAAAATAAAAACAAGGACCTCGAGGTTAGATTAACTCATGGGATGGGTCGTATCAGTCATTTAATTTGACAGATATGACCCATCCTATCAGTTAATTTAACATCAACACAACTTCCCATCCAGTCACCCATCTCATGGCTGCTCCAGCCTGAGCACACTTAACTTGGGAGTTTTCTTACATGATATACTGGTGGAACAGCTAGTCCTTGCTGATAGGATGCCTCTTCGCGTCCTTATGGCGTATCCGGATGACCGCCCGTCCCCCAATGGCCAATAGATGTTGTATAGACAGAGCATATCACACACGTCTTATTAGCCGCAATCATCTGCGTTATTATCGGTCTTCACACACATTTCTGATTACAGATCTGTTTGCTGCGTATCACACACATCTTGTTATATTGAACCGTTTCTGTTCTCTTGTCTCAACGCAAACAGTTCATCTGAGTGAACCGCATGCCGTATATCGCACACACCTTCATCTGGCTGACCGTTTCTTTTGTGTTGCCTAATCACAAACAGTTCATCCGAGTGAACCATATGTTGTATATCGCACAGACCTTCATCTGGCTGCCCGTTTCTTTTGTCCCTCCTCATCGCAAACAATTAATTGAGCTGAACCATATGCCCTGCATCGCACATGCAACTAAATTCTGAACCGTGTTTGATGCATCCTCCATCGCAAACATTTTGCACCTTTTTTTACGGTTATTTTACACCACCGTTTGCGATTATGGCATCGCACACAGTTTCGTCGAAGGGTCTCCGATCGTAGTGACGCGTTAGCAACAACCTACAGTAGTGTTACCTGCATCCTCATCATCATCTTCATCATCATCATGTCTACCTCTTGGTTGTTGCACAACCGGCCAAGGGACATCACGTTTAGGTAGTTTCGGGTGCCAACCAAGCTCCCCCCTTGGGTAGAAGAGTGGGTAAGAGAGCGGGTCAGACGAGCCAGCCGTCACATGTATACTATGCCTCTGGTTCTCATTCCCGCAAAGTGTAATCCTACGATCGAACCTCTTCGCTAGGTCAGTGCCCTCCACCCAAATTGCAGCGACCTCAGATGACAGGGGTCTATTATACTTCTGTTGGTCTAGTCTCTGGTCTGTGTTGAGGTCTATCCTGTAATCATTGAGGTTGTCCCTGTGCGCATGATATGTCTCCAACGTATCTATAATTTTTGATTGTTCCATACTATTATATTATCATTCTTGGATGTTTTACAAGCACTTTACAATCATTTTATATCATTTTTTGGGACTAACCTATTGACATAGTGCCAAGTGCGAGTGGTTGTTTTCTACTCCCTCCGTTCCCAAATATTTGTCTTTCTAGCCATCTCAAATGGACTACAACATACGGATGTATGTAGACATGTTTTAAAGTGTAGATTCACTCATTTTGCTCCGTATGGAGTCATTTGTTGAAATCTCTAGAAAGACAATTATTTAGGAACGGAGGGAGTATGTCGGTGTACTAGAGTAGGGGTACCCTAGTACCCCGAACTCGTCTGCAGACGATTCTGGCATACGGCGGGCGGCCTAATGGCCGCTAAGATCCTCGATAGCTCCTTGGAGCCATTTCAAGAACAAAACAGTCAAGACCCGGCAAGAGGAGCTTGCCGGGAAGGCCACGAGCGCAAAGGAAACAAGGCCCGGCAAGAGGAGCTTGGGAAGGCTTGGCGGCGCTGAACCCCCAAGCGACAAAGGTTCCCTTGTGACAAGGCGCTTGCCGGGCGGGCGGCCTCTCTTCTTCTCGCTCAGCTCACCCGCCAAGCGTGTCACCACGGGCTCTCCCAAAATCTGGCGTGTCGACGGGCTGTGCAGCCAGCGGGAGTAGCGACGAGCAGCGCTGACAAGTTACCATCATGGCGGACGGAGGCGCACTTGACGGTCCCTATTACACTGTTCGAGGCGATCGAGGCGGGCATTGATGACCCTTGTCCCTTGCCGTCGAGTTAGGTATAGATTATCGTACCTTTGCATAAAGCGGTGTACCAACCTAGGTTTTTACCATTGTGACCTTGTCTACTTGCCACATGTGGTAACCCCTTGTGCCTATAAAAGGAGGCCCAGGGGCAACGTAGAAGGGGTTCGGCTGGTTTTCAGTCCAGCTCCAACTTAGTTCATCACACTCAAGCTAGGTCTTGTAGCCAGCATTGCTCCCTAGCAAGAACACAAGATAATCCACAAAGCAGCAGTAGGAGTATTATCTCTCCGGAGAGCTCCGAAGCTGGGTAAATCCGCTCGTGTGCATCGCCTCGATCCGCTCTTTGCGCAATCTCCGCCCCCCTCCGAACCACAAGGGACCCAGGTCCCGTAGGTGCTCGTGGGGCACGATCAGCCACGCCCCCGACATCTTTGGCGCGCCAGGTAGGGGGGTGCGTCGAGGCCGTGTGAACCCGATCCGGCGGTCGCACGAGCAACTCCATCGACATCTTCGTCGGCATGGCGCCGAAAAAGAAGCCTTCGGCAGCAGCTGAGCCGTCCGCGTCGAACCCACCACCGCCGGAGCCATCAGGCGGTGGGGGAAACGCTGGCGGAGGGACCGGCGTCGCCGAGAGAGCCCACGAGGCCGCCAGGTCCAAGGACAAGGTGGCGCAAGCGTCGGCGTCCGAATCTGCACCGCGTCCTTCGCAGGAGGCGCAGGACCGACAGCGCCATGATACTCGCGGCACCAGACGCTCATTGGATCAAGGCCAAGCTGGAGGATCCCGAGGCCCTCGAGACCCGCATGCACCCCGGCATGCGATGCGAGTGGGGTATGCGGTCGTGGGGCGGATGCTGCTCCTCCTAACTTGGTTAGGAGTCCGAGCACATCCCGTTCTTCGCTCCGTACGCCGTTGCCGCCAACCACACCAACGGAAGCCTTGGCAAGAGCTCAGTTACTACTGGATTACCCTCCGACGGCCGATAAGGTCGACGAATGGAGGGCCGCAATTCAAAGTCTCATCGGCTTCGCCAACGGCGATGTCCCACGACAACCAAGTGCTTCGCAACCGCGACGGGGCGACAAGGCGCGAGCCGATGGCGACGAGACTTGCGGGGGTGCACCCACCGTACACTCCCCTTCCCGAAGGCCAAGATCGCCGACTCGCCGGATCCACCTCGACAGCGACTCCACGGCGTCGTCGGATCCGCGAGCTCGTTGCGACCAACGCCAAGTTCTTCGAGCGGCAAGAAGAGGCGCTTCGAACCCGTATCGAAGGCCAAGAGAAGCGCGCCGTCAATCGACCAACGCGCGGGCCCATTGTCGATATGCATGCGCCAGGGAACCAGCGACTTGTCGTCGTGTAGGTTGCCCTGCGTTCACTCGTGAGCTACGGCAAGTCCGGTGGCCCGACAAGAAAAACTTCAAACCAGACGTGCGGAGAAGTACGGCGGTAGGACACACCCATCGGAGTTCCTCAACATCTACACCATCGCGGTGCAAGCTGCGGGGGGACGAGACGACAAGATCCTCGCCAACTACTTCCCCTTGGTGCTCAAGCCAAACGTCAGATCTTGGCTCATGCACTTGCCGGATGGCTCTATTTCTTCTTGGGCAGATTTGTGCCACCAGTTTGTTGGCGCCTTCACAGGCGGTCACAAGCCTCATGGCCAGGAGAGTGATCTCCACCTACTTGCCCAGAAGGAGGGGGAGTCTCTGCGCAAATTCATCCAGAGATTCAGTCGAGTGCACTACAACATCCCAGACGTCCACCCTGCTGCAGTGATTAGTGATTCCATCAGAATGTACGAAATCGCAGGATGAGGGAGGAGATGGCGATGTGCAAAGTAAAAGACGTCGTGAGCTCACATACTGGCCGACAAGTGTGCCGAGCTGAAGAAGGAAGAAGGCTCCCGTGAGAGAGTGTGGGAGCAGAGTCGACGATGAGGGACCGCCCGGCAAGGAATAGCCGTGGCGGAACAATAGGAGGAAGAAAACCAAGAAGTACTAGTTGTCGAGCAGTCCGCAAGGATGGTGCCGCCAACAAAGCCAAGGCGGTGGCTCCGGCAAGGAGGTTGCCGTTGGCGCCGACCGCCAAGCTGTGGCGGTTACCGACAAGCCCGACGGCTCCAACAAGCGATCTTGTAAAATCCACCGCACTAAGGGCCACGATCTCCAAAGCTGCAAGAAAGTCGAGCAGCTTGTTGAGCTACAAAGAGCTGAATACGAGCGGCGAGACAAAGAGAAGGCCCAAGAAGGTGCAGGTGCAGCAAGTAAAAGGAGACCCGGTCGGGGAGGACGCCGCGGCAAGGCCAAACAGCGGCAAGGAGACAGACCTCCCCGCGGCCGCGACAAGGAAGAAGATGAAGATGAAGATGACGAGGACTATGAAGACGATGAAGCTGATGAGCATGAGTTTCAAAAGGCGACAGAGGTCCTTTGCGTCGATGGTGGTGCGTCTCTGCATACCTCGCACCGCCAACTCAAGCAATGGATGCGTGAGGTCAATGCAGCAGAACCATCCATAGAGTCACGCAAACCTCTGAAGTGGTCCAGCACGCCCATCATGTTTGACATTGAGGATCACCCTGATCGCATCACTACGGTCGGGTGTTTGCCGATGTTGGTCTCACCAACCATCCGCAACCTCAAGGTCACGAAGATGCTGGTTGACGGCGGGGCTGGTCTGAATTTGATCTCCTCTGCAGTGCTCCAGAAACTTCAAATCCACGACAATGAGCTCAAGAAGCTGGTACTTTCAAGGAATCAACCCAGAAGGAGCAAGCCCAAGGGAAGATCGCGTTGCGGTAACATTCGACAACGAGCTCAACTTTCGAGCGAGAGGTCACGTTCGGCGTCGCCGATTTCCCATTGCCCTACAATGGCATACTTGGCCGTCGGCACTCGCCAAGTTCATGGCCGCCTCTCATTATGCTTACAACCTACTCAAGATGCCCGGCCCGATAAGCGTCATTTCTGTCCATGGCGACAAGAAAGATGCACTTATCTGCGCCGACAAGATTTACCGGGATGCAGCAGCCGCGACGGATAACAAACCACTTACATTTGAAGCTCCGGGGAAGAAGACCACTAGGTCCGGCAAGAGCTCTGTTGCCCACTCCGGCAAGCGCACCTCTCCGGAGTGCTGCGCTACCGTCGAGGACGCACCATCGAGCTCCACCGGCAAGTGCAACAAGACGATGACAGCTCCGCCAAAGACCAAGAAAGTGCCGCCAAGGAGGACGGCAGCCGGTGGTACCTTCACCATCGGTGCCACGCTTGATCCTAAATAGGAAGGCGAGCTCGTTGCTTTCCTCGCGGCGAATGTCGATGTGTTTGCATGGCAACCATCCGATATCCCGGTGTTCCCGGAAAGTAATTGAGCACCACCTAGCTGTCTGTCCTCACGCGGCCCGTCAAGCAAAAAGTTAGGAAGCAGGCGTTGGGCGCCAAGAGTTCATAGCGTAAGAAATCAAGAAATTGGAAGCAGCAGGGCTTGTCAGAGGAGTCCTCCACCCCACGTGGTTGGCCAATCCGGTGGTGGTACGCAAGGCTAATGGGAAATGGAGACTTTGTATTGACTTCACAGATGTTAATAAAGCTTGTCCCAAGGACCCATTTCCCTTGCAGCGATCGACAGATTGTTGACTCCACGGCGGATGCGATCTGCTTTCGTTTCTTGATGCATATTCAGGATATCATCAGATCTTCATGGCGAAGAGGATGAAGAAAACCGCATTCATTACACCATGTGGCACGATCGCTTTATACGGATGCCTTCGGTTTGAAGAATGCTGGTTCAACCTTTGCAAGGGTAGTCCATGATGCTTTTGGACCACAGATACACAGAAATGTAGAAGCCTACATGGATGACATAGTGGTCAAGAGCAAAGACAAGGCAACCTTGGTTCAAGATTTGGATGAGACGTTTGCAAACCTGCGCAAGATCAACCTCAAGCTCAACCCCAAGAAGTGCGTGTTTGGAGTCCCTTCCGGCAAGCTTCTCGGGTTCTTTGTATCTCAGCGGGGAATTGAAGCCAATCCCGACAAGATCAAGGCCATTGAGCAGATCGAAGCACCAAAACGCGTCAAGGATGTCAGGAGGCTTGCCGGTTGCGTGGCTGCTCTCAGCAGGTTCATCTCTAAATCTGCTGAGCGCACCCTGCCGTTTTTCAAGATTTTGAAAAAGGCAGGTCCAATGAAATGGACTCCCGAAGCGGAGGCTGCGCTGCAGGACTTGAAGAGATACCTGTGCTCCACTCCAATACTTGTCGCACCTAGGCCACAGGAGAAGTTGCTGCTATATATAGCAGCGACCAATCAAGTGGTTAGTGCTGCGTTAGTAGCGGAGAGGGAGGCGGATGATGAGCCGACAACCGAGGCAGGTGCGTCCCGCGACAAGCGGGGGGCTTCGCCGTCAAGCTCCGGTCCCGACAACGACGGATCAGCACAGGGTTGCGACAAGATACGGAAGAAGATGGTGCAGCGCCCAGTATACTTTGTCAGTTCCCTTCTGCAGGGGGCTAGATCGAGGTACTCCGGTGTGCAGAAGCTGCTTTTCGGCCTGCTCATGGCCTCGAGAAAGCTGCACCATTACTTCCAAGCACATGAGATAACAGTTGTCACTCGCTTTCCGCTAAAAAGGATTTTGCAAAATCTAGAAGCAACAGGCAGGATTGTTGAGTGGGCACTGGAACTGTCAAGCTTTGGTCTCAAGTTCGAGAGCACTTCAACTATCGCAGCAGTGGCATTGGCAGAATTCATAGCGAGTGGACGCCAACGCAGGATGAAGAGATTCCGAGACGAGCATCCTCGTCAAGGAGGCAAATAAAGAATGGCTGATGTACTTTGACGGTGCCTTCTCGCGCAAGGCGCCCGGTGCGGCGCGTTGCTTATCGCACCACCGGGAACACCTCAAATACATAGTCCGAATGCACTTTCCCAAGGAACAAGCAACAAATAATACTGCAGAATATGAAGGCTTGCTTGCGGTCTCGGGATTGCGGTGGACCTTGGGATTAAGAAGCTCATTGTCGGGGAGACTCACACTTGTCGTCCGCCAAGTAAATAAAGACTACCAGAGTCCGTTGATGGAAGCGCACGTCGATGAAGTGAGGAAGCTGGAAGAGCACTTTGAAGGCTGAAAATGGAACACGTTCCAAGAGAACATAACGATATAGCTGATGGCCTCTCCAAATGTGCGCACTTAAGTTACTCGTGGAACCAGGGATTTTTGTGCTCAAGCGACTCAACCAACCCCGACACCATCAACAGGACAAAGCAAGAAGAGAAAATTGGTTTCGGCGACTACTTTCCGCAGAGCTCTCGAAGCCGCCGCCAAGAAGGTCCCTAAAACCAACGCAAATATCACTGAGGAGCAGTCTGCTCCGACAAACCATGCAGTTTGTATCGTTGAAGCAAACGCTCCCGACAAGCTTAGCCCCGGCAAGCTTGACGGGGATCAACGAGCTCCGGCTCAGTGATAGATGAGCCTTTAGTCCTTGTTGTCGAGCCACAGGCTCCAACATGGGCACAGCAGATCGTCCTTTTCCTTCAGACAGGAGAACTTCCTGAAGAGCAAGAAGAAGCGGAAAAAGTAGCCCGGCAGTCAAGTATGTACCAGTTTGTTGACAACATCCTGTACAGAAGAAGACTCAACGGAGTGAAATTGAAGTGTATTTGCGGGAAGATGGACGAAGCTGTTGGCGGAGATACACGAGGCATATGTGGTCACCACATTGGCGCAAGAGCACTTGCCGGCAAAGCTTTCCGGCAAGGCTTCTTCTGGCCAGAAGCCCTCCAGAATGCAACTGCGCAAGTAACCAAGTGTGAAGCGTGCCAGTTCCATTCAAGACAGATACACCAGCCAGCTCAAGCTCTCCAGACGATCCCTTTATCCTGGCCCTTCTCGGTCTGGGGGCTCGACATCCTCGACCCTTTCCCCCGAGCTGTCGGGGGCTTTGAATACTTGTACGTCGCAATCGACAAGTTCACAAAGTGGCGGAAGTGGAACCAGTGAGGAAGGTGACAGACAAATCACCGCCAAGTTCTTCAAAGTCAATTGTTTGCCGCTTTGGGATTCCTAACTGGATCATCACCGACAACGGCACGCAGTTCATGAGTCGCACCTTCATGCAAGACGCCCAAGATCTTGGCGCCAAGATTTGCTTTGCTTCCGTTGCTCATCCGAGAAGCAACGGTCAAGTAGAGGGCAAACGCTGAAGTGCTGCGAGGACTCAAGATCGAGAACTTTCGACAAAGCTGCACAAGTGCGGAAGGAACTGGATCGAGGAGCGCCGGTGGTTCTTTGGTCGATCAGACGACGCCAAATCGAGCCATCGGCGGACACCCTTTGCTCTAGTCTCACGGAGCAGAGGCGTTCTCCCACGGAACTCATATACGGGTCACCTCGAGTGCTCGCTATGATGAGCTTGAGCAAGAGCAGCTGCGACAAGATGACGCTGCTCCTCAAGGAAGATCGTCTCAAAGCCGCTGCACGAGCTGCTCGTTACCGACAAGCTTTGCGCCGCTACCATAGCCGCAAAGTTAATGCCAAAAAGCTTCAAGGAAGGCGACCTTGTTCTTGGCGCGCTCAATCCGCCAAGAATTCCAACAAGTTGACGCCAAGTGGGAAGGCCCTTATCGGGTAAACGAGTCACAAGGCCCGCGCTGTCATCCGCCTTGAGACCAAGACGGCTTTCCGGTGAGCAATTCCGGAACATAGAGCATCTTCGCAGTTTTACCCATGAGTAGCGCGGTTGCCGGAACCTGTTCAAGCAACCACCCTTTTGTACAAGTCTTGCCGCTGTTGCATGTAATCCTTTGTACAAAGCCGCATGAGACCCGTGCATCATAAAGCCTATGGTTGCGCACATTTTGTTAATACATGCCTTCATAATCAAATGTGCATGTGTTTACTAACATCTTGTGCAGCACCCGCACCCGTAAGATAGCGATAACGAGCCGTTAGGCTCCACAACTTTCTTTTCTCTTCTTTCTTCTCAAACAAGAAGAAGGTTCATCCACCCACAAGTTAACCGGGGAGAGGAGGAGATAATGGTGTGGGCCGACAAGCGTCGCTCGAGGAACTGTCGCCTTGCCGGAAGACGGACAACAGAAAAGCTAAGTTGCTAAGTTTAAACGGCCAGTTTTAAATTTTCAAGTTATCTTCCTCGAACGATAGTACTTTGTATGGAAAACCTGTGCGCGGAGGAACCAAATCGTGACTGGTCGCGCCCTTACTTTGTTTCGAGTCCGCTCAACAACTTAAGCGAGCTGTGGCTAGTCCTTGACGAGGTTGCTTGTCGGTAGCGACCCCGCCAGCAGGCTGCTGAACTTCCGCACTCGGCGCTCGCGGCAAGGGTGCCTGCACCGGCAAGTTCCCCTGAAAGCGTAGGGTAAAAACATACAAGGGAAGAAATCGAGTAAAGGAAATAACATTGCATTCGACGGCCTAAGATAGTGTATATTACATAATAACTTGTCGCAGATCTAATAGGTTTTTCTCATAAAACATGATCTACAGCGACAAGAAAAAGATAGACTTGGCGGCCTAGTCCACGCGGTCGCCCTCGAGCCTCTTAACTCCGCTCACCCTGTCCACAATGGGTGCGACAAGGGTCTTGAGCGCTTCAACATCGGCGGAAGGAGGCAGGGACTTGAGGACCTTGGAGAAGTCGACGCCTGGGTTGCGGAAGGCCACCTTCATCAACACCTTCTGGAGAGCCTCGGCACAGACTTGGCGTGATTCCTCCGCCGATTGCTTCGAACCTCATCCGAAGCCGCGAATACCCGCCAACACGCCTTTGAAGAATAGGCTGAGCTTGACGCTGGGTTGGAGGTTCTCGTCGGTGGAATATCCAAGATCTGTCATCCCCAACTCTATCAGCTCATTATGGATGCCGTGGCGGTGTCCACAAGACCTTCTGTCCAATGCATTATGCTGTCCGAAGATTATTCAGGCGGTCACGGCATTCGGCAAGCAACTCCTCGGTGGCCTTGATTTTCTCCAAGAGGCCCGTCTCCGCCTCCTGGCGCCGTTCAACGTCTCCGTCAAGGTGGTCAATTTCAGCTCCAGATCCGCCTTGACATCCTTGGCGGCATCGATCTCCTTGATCTTTTTAGCCAAACGACCCTGCAGCTCGCCGAGGGTGTAAGCGTCCTTCTCACGCTCGCGCTTCAACCCGGCGACCTCCTCGGCACTCTTCTGGAGGGTGGACTCCAGCTGAGCCACCCTCGTCTCCAGTTCCCCTTTGGCGGCCTCGGCAGCCGCGGCAACATCTTTTGCCTCCTGGAGCGGCCCGTCAATCGTTCGCTCACGCGCGGCGAGATCTTCTTCAAAGCTGTCGAGGTTGATCTTCCGCTGAGCCAGCTCACCTTCTCTAGCGGAGAGTTTCTCACCGGCAAGCCTCTGCTGCTCCTCAACCTCGCCCTTCTCCAAGATGAAGGCCGTGCGCTCCTCAGCAAGCTGCTCCCGGGCCTCTGCTATGTCCCGGAGAGTCTCTTTGTTGGCGCGTTGGAGCTCTTCCGCACGTTTCTCCAAGTCAGCTCCGCCCTCGCGACAAGCGCCTCCACAGACTCGGTTTGGCTTGTCAGCGGTAGAGCGACAACAACCTCCTTAGCTGCTGCTCCTCCTTGGGTTCACCTGCGCTGCTGCTCGAGGCATCAACCAGCGACAGACCTGCATGGAGGCAAGCAGCTCCGCATCGAAGGTCTCCCCTTGGTGGCGCCACGAGCTCGATGCCCATGGGAGCTTGATGAAGACACCCTCACCGGCTTTCGGTAGGCGCCGGGCTGGGGCTCCTCGGGTCAGTGCGGCATCCGTGGGCGGGGATCGGGATCGGCGCATGGCGCTGGCGCTCCTGCGGCCTCGGGCCGTCAGTCTCGATCGCGGGTCCCTCCCCAGCCTCGCGCCGCCTCTCGGTAACCTCCTCGGCCGCGAAGCTTGTCAGCGCCAGTTTCCTCCTCCTCCATGTTGGCGGCGTCGACATTGTCGCCGCCGGCGTCTTCCTCGCCGGCAGCCTCGGTTTCCATCGGGTCTCCGGCAGATGGATCTGATGGTCAGAAGGAGGAAGCACAAATCAAACAGATATTCGAAAGAGAGAAACGGAAGAGCAGAACCCAAGGAAAACTATCAAGACAAAGAAGATTACCTGCAGTAGGGCCTGTAGCCGCGGCCTCCACCACCGGAGGGTCGTTGGCGCCAGTCCTTGTCGGGGAAGCTCCCCTTGTCGGAGAAGCCTCCCTGCCGGAGGCGCTCCTTGGCGGAGAATTCTCCTTGGTGGTGTAGTTGAAGCAAGCAGAATTTCGAACGGCCTCCGGGGCCTCTGATGAGGCTGGACCTCGGGGTAGCCACCGGTGCTCCATGATGTGGCTGCTCTGCTCCTACAAAATCCAACAAACCAGATATAAATAACGAAACGCACCCAAGGCGCTTAACCACGGGAAGCATACCAGATACTTACGCTGGGGGCTGTCTTTGGGGCTGCTCTGTTGGAGGTTGCGGATCCGGCAAGGAGTCCCTGACGTGCCCCTGTTGCTACGGGAAGTCGTCTCGAGGCAGCGACCACCGGCGTCTTGGCCCTCTTGGCGCCTCTCTGGTGGCATACAAGAAGAGAATTGAGTGGAACCAATCGGATATAAGATAAAGCAATAAATTGGAAGACTACAAGTAGCAGCGGCAAGATCTTACTCTTCCTCTTCTTCCTCGGATTTGAGGCGGAGAGATCGAACTCTGCTCCAGCCTTGACGGATTGGGGGAAGACTCCCTGGGCGCTTAAGCGGGTGCGAGGGCCACGGCTCGAAGGCCTGAGTCCGTCGCCGTGGCGAAATGAGGCGCTCAGCTGCATGATAGATTGCCGCGGTGGAGCGCGTCGGGCGGCGAGGCGGCTGTTGGACCGTATGCTCCCCACCATTTCTCCGGTCCTCGGAGCGTCTCCTTGGCGGGCGGCGAGCTCCTCCTGCGGCAAGCTACTTGGACCAGCGGAGGAGAGGCACCCCGGCAGGCTCACTGGGTCGTTGTCGAGCTCGGTCTGCTCCTCCTCACCGATGAACTCTTCTTGGTCGGCAAGGCTTGCCGCCTCGGCCCCTTTGCCTCCTCGATTTGTGAACCCAAGCCGCCGCGGCAGTGACCTCTGCAGCCTCCTCCAACCTTGTGGCGTCGCGCCATCTCACGAGTAGTGGTGTCGCGGGTGAGCCGCCTCTTCTCGTCGGCGCGGATCGGCACTTCGGACAAGTTGTCGAAGAACTGCTGCACTATGTCATCGGCGGGCTCTGCCAAGTTGGAATGATCCCATGGGAATCGCGACAACGGCATTATCGCCCGGATCTTTGTCAAGCTGACGAGTTGTTACACAAGGCACAACTCCCTCGGCAACATGCACCATCGGGGTTATCCGCTTGAGCTTGAACAGCTCCGCAGCATGCCGTCAAGCTCCGTGGTGGTGAAATTACAATTCAGACACAGGACGCAGCCTCATGATATCCGCGCGTTCTGGAATTCCCAAGCAGTCTCCCTTTCTCCTGCAAGGGTGCAATGCGGCGGCGAAGGAAGTCGCGCCAACTGCCCTACGGTAAGCCACGCTTGCGGGCGCAAAATCCTAGTCGTGGCAATCTTCAACTTGTCGTCCTCCGCGCCAAGTTACTCCAATCGTTACCGCGAACTATGGGGGTCTTCTTGCAGGCGTAAAAGGTTGTAGCTCCTCCTCTAAGATCCAGCACCGATCAGCCCTCCACTCCTCCCACTTGCTGCGCAACTCTCCATCAAAATACGCTTCCTTCTTGCCGATCCTAGAGGTCCATGCAATTCCTCCGAAGCGGCTCTCCTCTCTCTCTGCTGGGTGAAAAGTAGTGGCGGAAGAGGCGACATTTGGGTGGACCCGACAAAGTTCTCGCAGAGATGTGCAAACGCCAAGGTGAGGGCGGCGTTGGGGTGAAGTCAAGAAAGGCGGAGGCCATAGGTGTTCATGACATCACGAGAAAAATTTAGAAAAAAGCAGCGAGCCCGCACTTTAAGAAAATCGCGAAGAAAGGGTACCCGATGGAGACCTTGGCAGATGTGGCGGCGGAGATGACCCTCGTCGCTGGATGCGCCGGGTCACCGTCGACGTAAGAGGTAGTACATATCTCGCAGCTCCTTCTGTTGAGCGGGGTCAAGAGGGCCGCTCTTTCGCAGCGCCATGAGCCGCTCGCCTCGGCGGATTTCACGCCTTTCCCTTATCGGCCTTGAGCCATAGGGAGTCGCGGTGAAGGAAGCCGACGGCGTGGGTGGCACCGGTGGCGATGGAGGCGGGCGTCGCTCTCTGTGGGCTTGAGAAGGAAGGAAGCGACGGGGGTTTTCCGATGTGACAGCGAGGGCAAGTGGGCGTCCTGCCCCGGTTCCCCGCTTATAAAGGGAGAGGGGACGGGCGTTCCGATTTTTCCCATTAAAGAAAGCCCCACGATCTCCCCCACGACGCCACGTCCGACGCATGCCGTTCGTGGGAGACGTGGTGGGTCCAAGGCAAATAACGGCGTAATCAAGACCACGCAGCGCGTGCTTTGTTTGGGCCCAACAGAGCTTGGCGCCGTGTGTGGCCGAGCCGGGGCTCTGTCCGGTGTACTAGAGTAGGGGTACCCTAGTACCCCGAACTCGTCTGCAGACGATTACAGCGCCACGGCGGGCGGCCTAATGGCCGCCAAGATCCTCAGTAGCTCCCTTGGAGCCATTTCAAGAACAAAACAGTCAAGACCCCGGCAAGAGGAGCTTGCCGGGAAGGCCACTCAGGGCGCAAAGGAAACAAGGCCCCGGCAAGAGGAGCTTGCCGGGAAGGCTTGGCGGGCGCTGAACCCCAAAGCGCGACAAGGTTCGCGCGGCAAGGCGCTGTCGGGCGGGCGGCCTCTTCTTCTCCGCTCCACTCACCCGCCAACGTGTCACCACGGGCTCTCCCAAAGCACTGGCGTGTCGACGGGCTGTGCAGCCGGTGGGAGTAGCGACAGACGGCGCCGACAAGCTACCATCGTGGCGGACGGGCGCGCCAGCGGTCCCTGTTACCTTTGTTGAGGCGGCCGAGACGGGCATTCATGACCCTTGTCCCTTGCCGTCGAGTTAGGTATAGATTACTGTACCTTTGCACAAAGCGGTGTACCAACCTAGGTTTTACCATTGTGACCTTGTCTACTTGCCACATGTGGTAACCCCTTGTGCCTATAAAAGGAGGCCCGGGGGCAGCGTAGAAAGGGTTCGGCTGGTTTTCATCCAGCTCGACTTAGTTCATCACACTCAAGCTAGGTCTTGTAGCCACATTGCTCCCTAGCAAGAACACAAGATAATCCACAAAGCAGCAGAGGAGTATTATCTCTCGGAGAGCTCGAAGCTGGGTAAATCCGCTTCGTGTGCATCGCCTCGATCCGCTCTTGCGCAATCTCCGCCCCCCTCCGAACCACAAGGGACCCAGGTTCCGTAGGTGCTCGTGGGGCACGATCAGCCACGCCCCCGACAGAGTACTTGTTTTTTACACCGCAGAAAATCAATATCAAACGGAGTCCAAATGCTGCTAAACTTTTGGAGAATTTTTATGGACGAGAACACCCGGGATGGGCGAGCAGCACACAGGGGTGCCACGAGGTGGCACAACCCACTGTGGCACGCTGGGCCCTCAGCGCGCCAGTGGGTTGTGCCCACCTCAGTGACCTCCCGCACCCCCTCTTTTCCCTATAAAATCCCAAATATTCCAAAACCCTTGGGGGTAGACCTAGATTGGAAGTTGCACCGCTGCAAGCCTTTGTAGCCACCAAAAACTAATCGGGAGCCTGTTCCGGCACCCTGCCAGAGGGGAAGATCATCATCGGTGGCCATCTTCATCATCCCGGTGGCCACCATAATGAGGAGGGTGTAGTCCACCCTCGGGGTTGAGGGTTTGTACCAGTAGCTATGTGTTTAATCTCTCTCTCTCTCTCTCGTGTTCTTGAGATGCACAATCTTGATGTTTCGCGGGCTTTGTTAATGTAGTTGGATCATATGGTGTTTTCCCCCCTCTATCTTGTTGTGATGAATTGAGTTTTCTCTTTGAGATTTCGTTGTTATCGAATTGAATACTTATATGGATTTGAGAACACTTGATATATGTCTTGCAATTCAATACTCGTGGTGACAATGGGGTATCATATTGATTCACTTGATATATGTTTTGGCACTCAACTCGCGGATTCCCGAGGTGACATTGGGGTAATCTATGCTTAGGGGTTGATGTAGTTCTTGTCTTTGTTTCTCTGGTAGAATCTTGGGGCACTCTTTGAAGTTCTTTGCGTTGGATTGAGTATTATGGATATGAAATTATTTGGTGTTATTTTATTACGAACTCTAGGATAGATCAAACGGAAAGAATATCTGTGTGTTATTTTAGTACGAACTCTTGAATAGATCGAACGGAAAGAATAGCTTTGAGGTGGTTTCGTACCCTACAAAACTTTTTGTCTTATGATCTCCACTAGATAGGAACTTTGGAGTGATTCTACGTTGCACGTTGAGGGATGGTTATGTGATCCAATTATATTAGCATTGTTGGGAGATTGCACTAGTGAAAGGACGGACTCTAGGCCTTGTTTTCAAGCATTGCAATGCCATTTGTGCTCACTTTTGTTACTTGTTACCTTGCTTTTTTTTTATTGTTCCTATTACAAAAACCAATATCTACTATCCATATTACACTTTTATCACCATCTCTTCGCCGAACTAGTGCACCTATACAATTTTCCATTGTATTTGGTGTGTTGGGGACACAAGAGACTTTTTGTTATTTGGTTGCAGGGTTGCTTGAGAGAGACCATCTTCATCCTACACCTCCCACGGATTGATAAACCTTAGGTCATCCACTTGAGGGAAAATTTCTACTGTCCTACAAAACTCTGCGCTTGGAGGCCCAACATGAGTCTACAAGAATAAAGTTGCATAGTAGACATTAGCGCACCCAAACTCCTAAACTGCTGGGAGTACGGGTTTTCCCTGAGTATGTCCACTAACTTTCTGACGACATCCTGGTCTAATTGGTCGGTGGTAGCCTTGTGATGGGTTAGGCCTGGGTCATCGTCGTAGAAGTACAACTGTAGATGCTCTGGACGGGATGTTGGCCCGAAGGAATGAACGTTGTGGTAGATGGTGTCGTGCGCCCGGAACGTGTGTCGGTGTCAAAATCGGCGGATCTCTGGTAGGGGGTCCCGAACTGTGCGTCTAAGGTCGATGGTAACAGGAGATGGGGGATACGATGTTTATCCAGGTTTGGGCCCTCTCTATGGAGGTAATACCCTACTTCCTACTTGATTGATCTTGATGAATATGAGTATTACAAGAGTAGATCTACCATGAGATCGTAATGGCTAAAATCTAAAAGTCTAGCCTTTATGACTATGAGTATGATTCTTGCCTCTACGGACTAAGCCCTCTGGTTTATATAGACACGGAGGGGACTAGGGTTGTACAAAGTCGGTTACAGAGAAAGGAATCTTCATATTAGGACGCCAAGCTTGCCTTCCACGCCAAGGAGAGTCCTATTCAGACACGGGAGAGAGCCTTCAGACTTTGTATCTTCACAGCCCATCAGTCTGGCCCATGTATCATAGTCCGGACGCCCGAGGACCCCTTAATCCAGGACTCCCTCAGTAGCCCCTGAACCAGGCTTCAATGACGAGGTGTCCGACGCATAGACTGTCTTCGACATTGCAAGGCGGGTTCCTTCTCCGAATACTCCTACATAGTCTTCGGACACAACGAACGTGTCCGGCTCTACAAAACAAATACCACACACCACCATAGATAGCATAATATTTTACGAGTCCAATCCGCTGACAACTTTTTGTAGGGTGACGTCACATCACCGCCCGGTGTTTATATCGAACCGTTTTTTAGCCTGTCGCTCCATGTTCCGAGACGCGGTTTTATTGGCACGTCTTGTCGCAGTAGAAATCGTGTCCCCTTATTACGGGATCCTCATCAACACGGGCGTGGGTATTTGATACGGAGCATCCCACGTTCATCTCCATGTACACCTTCATAGCACATCAAGCCCCAAGCGAACCTTCCGGACTTAAGGTGAACCCGCTCCTCTTCAAGATTTACATGAATATCCATAGGACTTGGCCGCTACATCACCACGGAACGTTGTGCATCTTCAGGTTCGAGGACGACCGCCGCCAAGCAGCTAAGGAGCTTCCCGGAGGCCAAGGAGAAGGACCCCAAGGCCACAAGGAAGAAGATGGAGTCCAACCGGAGCTGGACAGGAGGTCCCAGGCGACCCCGTGCGCACGGGCCCCCGTGACCCCGTGCGCACGGGCTACTCAGAGAGTTTGCGCTGGAGCACCCCGTGCACACGGGCCTGTACCGTGCCCACGGGACCCCCGTGCGCACGGGCCCAACTTACCCCGTGCACACGGGCTCTTCAGGATGGACGGCTGTGATCTCCACTCCGAGCCCCTCTTCCTCCACTTCGTCCCCAAGACTATATATACCGTGCCTAGACCATTTGTTAGGGTTAGAAAAGGATATGTTAGACATATGAGAGCTTTGCTCCATGGATCCACTCCACTAGGAGGTCAAGACCTCCTCTTGGAGTGACCTAGCTCAAGACCCCCTCATGGGTGGCCCCTATCAAGACCTCCTCACAGAGAAGAACCCGGTTACCTCTTGTATCGTCCTTTGTTGATCGTGGATCGTGTATATCTCTTTGTGTTCATCGTTCTAGCACATGTGTAATCGAATCTTGTTGGTTTTAGTGATTCTCTAGTGTTTTCCCCGTGATTTCCCTCGTGCTCGTCCGCTCATTCTTCGTGTTCATCGTAGGGATCCACTCCAAACGTGAAAGATCATCCCCATAGGGTTCCACCCTACATCATATGGTATCATGAGCCACGTTGATCACGTTTTTGGAGCCCCTACCCCGTGTTTTCTAGCTTGATTTTGTTGTTTTTGTCCTAAATTCGAAAAATCCCCACCAAAAATAGCCCCAAAATATTTTGTGATTTGTTGGTTTAGTGTGATTTTGTTGGATTTGATCCATGGATTTGCTTGGTTTCAAGTGGATCTAGCCTTCCTCCATCTTCCCCTACCTTCCACCCCTTGATTTTGACCCCAATTTCGAAATTCCCCACGGATTCGGAGCAGTTCGTTCGCTCTCAGAGGACCCCGTGGGCACGGGCCATCGGGACCCCGTGCACACGGGCCCCCGTGCACATGGGCCGGCCAGACCCCGTGCGCACGGCCCTTCCAGTGCGTTTCTTCCCCTGTCCCTTCGTCCTCCATACCACCCCCTACCCCCCACCTCAACCCCAGCCACGAGATCCATCCATTTGGAGCCCAAATCGCCAAGAAATCCGCCAAACCCGCGAGTCCCAGGTGACCCCGTGCCCTCGGTGTGTGTACCGTGCGCACGGGACCCCGTGCCCACGGGCCCTAGACCCCGTGCGCACGGCCCCCCCAGGCCAGCCGCGAGCAGTTCACCGTTTTGTCCATAACTTCCACATCCGGAGTCCGATTTTCGCGTTCTTTAGCTCGTTGAGTAGCTATTGACATCCACCATACACCTAGTTAGGTTCCAACACCATTTGACAGTCACTAACGTAAAAAAAGTAGAAAAAGCACCAATTTCTGTACCGGCATCAAAATTTTGACATTTTGGTATCCTTGCCTAGGGTTTCCACCACATCATCCGCATAGCCACCACCATAGCCTTCCGCAACTTAACCCAATTTTGTTTGAGCTTGTTTGAGTTGTGTATTGTGTCTCCTAAGGTGTTTCCGCTACTTAGGGACGGCAACTTCAACATTGACTCGCATAACCCATCATTCCACTTCCGCATTGCCTAGTGCAACACCTCCGCTTCCCGCTACCACCATTTGACTTTTGTCCTTGAGATTTTGAGTTTGCGGTTTTTCCGTTTCCTAAGGTGTTTCGGCTACTTAGGGACGAGTCTCCATCATCTTGGTATCTACATCAAGAACACCGCCACTCATCATCGCAAAGGACGGTAACCTCGACGACACCATTGTATAATCCCCTTGCAATTGCATTGATAACCCATAGCCCATTTTGCGTTACTTGCCTATTGAGACTAGCCATTTGAGTATTGCCGGGCCACGTTACTTGTGCACATTAGAGATCATTGGTCCATACCTTCCATTGCATACATACCATATCATATTGGTATCATCATATCATCTCTTGTGTCACAAGATTGTTCCCGCATATACACAATTGCTATCTTGGTTTGTGCATTGTGCAAATTGGCCAAAAAAAAGAAAAAAAAAGAAAGAGAATAAGCTTTTAAGCAAAAGAAAAGAGAGCAAAGAGCTTGTAAGCAAGTGCCATAGCGTCATACCCCATTGCATATAAGATTGTCATATCCGATCATCTTGGATCAAACACCGGGAACCATACATACATAGCATACTTGGGTTAGAAGTTTATCCATTTTGCATCTTATAGGTTGTGCACAAGTGTCATATCCGCCTACTAAGCAATCGTGCTAGCGTCTCTCTTGAGTTGTGCAACACGAGCGTTTTGGTGGATTCCACATTTTGAGCTCATTCCTTGGTTGCACGACCCCATTTATCTATCCGTGTGTGTGTGTTTCCGTGTGCCATTCTTTGCTATTGGTCTACTTGTTTCACTTGCGAATTTGTGAATCTTTTCCAACATTATTGACTCTTGCTAACATTTTGCATTACATTTTTGTGCCACTATCCTCACCGAGCTCCACCATAAGCCTTATTTGTGCAGGTGTGAGAAACCGTCAAGAATTGGTACCAATTGTGCTATTTCCTTGTTACACATTGAGTGATCATTGATCCATTTTCAACATCGGTCAAGGTACATTTGGTATAAGTTCTTCTCTTTCTCCCACTCATATTTGCTCGAGTCTTGTGATGGATAGGCAAGGCATTTCATCTCCGGTCTTCGACAACAACGACGGCGTGAACAACTACATCACCAAAAGGTCCATCTTTGTACTACAACACGAAATGCAAGGAGCACAATCCACCTTGCAAAAGCGCATCGAGAACTTCTCCATCGACATTCATCTCTCCGAAGCAAGGAAAAGGGACTACATCGACAACAAGCTTGCCGCACAAAAGGAGGAGCAAGATGCGAGGATGGAAGAGATTCGGGCCTTGATCAAGTCTTCTTCCCCTTCGTCATCTTCAAGGCGGCGATGTTCAAGCCACAAGTCTTCGGAGCGCCCAAGCGATGCAAGAGCAAGTCGTCCACATCCACATCTCCATGGCGACCATCATCACGTTCGTGATCCACATCGTCATGAAGGGCAAGTCACCTCCAAGCATCATGTGCACGACGACGACGAACAACATCTCCTACGAGCTCAAGCACGACAACGACATCATCATCATGAAGATGCTCCACAAGCACAAGTACACAAGTCCCAACAAGCCCTACTTCACGCCAAGTCCAAGCTTCAAGAGCACAAAAGAAGACCGCGAGATGACCACCACCAAGACGATGCTACGGCTACATCAACCACTTCGGCATCTTCGCCAAGTGTTCTCAAGGCATCTTCGCCTTTGGACGTACGGCATCTTTGCCTACTTCCCGTGAGTTCGCCTACATCGACAACTTCAACAACAAGGCGACCACCTACGAGCGAGGGCGACACTTCCATCTTCGGAAGCCCCTCAAGGAAGATGGCTGAGCATGGGACATTCCCTTTGGTCATGGAGACGAGCTATGAGGTGCCACATCATATGGGCCTCCAACAACAAGACGGTGACAAGAAGGTTGAGCATGGGACCATCCCTTCAACCAAGGCGACGATAGTTGTTGAGCATGGAGACATTTGCACCAGCATATCTCCGACACCCACATATCATGAGATGACCCAATTGCCATGTGAGGAGAGCCACCAACCCATGAGTGAGATGAGTGACTCCACCATATATGACATTGAGTGCATTTCCTATGAGAGGATGAGTGTGACCACTACTAGCCCCACAAATGAGAGCATGACACACATCCTATGCGAGGTTGAGCCCCATTTGAGTGACTCCACCAACCATATGAGTGAGAGCATCTTTGAGGGAGTGAGTGAGCCACCACACTTAGTGAGTGAGGTAGTTGACACGGCATGTGAGGCCACTATGACTTCTAATGACTTGACCTCTACTCCGAGTGTGTTTTCTTCTTTGGTGCTAGGTCTCCTACATGACGACATGCCTATCCTTGATGAGTCCATTCCTCCATTGGAGACGACGATGGCCATGATGGACGATGATGCACCCCCCACATGGTTCCATCAAGATGAAGATGACAACGAGTGGATCTTCAACACCTCACCTACAACACATGAGCGACCTTCCAATGGTAACATAGGTGATGGTGCTTCTCTTGTCCCACTAGTGGACTCTCTTGACATCGATTGCTCCCATGATGTTGACCCACCTATTGCCATGCTTCATGCTAGTGAAACTCCTTCATGCCTTGACTTACCTATTTATGATGAATATGATGATGAGCATGTTGAGTTGCCTAGTTGTGATGCTATGCTCCATAGGACATCTTGTGAAAATTCTTTTGGTCACGTCATGTTTGACAATCCATTGAACTTGTCATATGCTATGAGTGAGATCTCCCATATAGCCTCATTTCAATCTCAACATAGTAACTATGCATGCCCCATTAAAATCAATCCCATTTGCACTTATGGCATAGATGACAAGATTATGGTCATTGGCTTTTGTTTTTCTTGTGATGATATTGCCATGCTTCCTTTACATGATTTTTGCAATTCATCTACTATACCATGCCATGATCACATTGTTCCAAATATGCATTGTTTTGAATGTTGTCAATATTCTCCATGTGATGTTTCCCTTAATGCTCATGAGGAGACCCCCATAGTTTCCTCATACATATTAGGAGATCTTGATACATTTCATACTTTGCATGATTCCCATGATAGTGTACATCATATGCATTCCATGAGTAACAATGCTATAGGTATTTCCCATGATGCATTACACAATTTGAGTCTCCATTATGCTATACATTACAACAAACCTATCATGATGGATGACATGTTTCTATATCACGCATCTCATTTATTTGAGCATTGGATATTTGGTGCTAACCAACACAAGCACGTATGCATCATGATGGATGATGTGTACATCTACCACGCACACACAATTTCTCCTTTGTCTTTGTTTTGTGTAGGTACTCATGTCTACTCGTCAACTTCTCAATCCCATGAGTTGACGAAACGAGCTCTTGAGAGCAATGACGATTTGGGATCCCGTGGACTATCCTTACCACCGTTCCCTTCGCGCAAGGACTACGCGCATCTCTTCTACTTGGCTCTCACACGGCTATGGGCCATTTACCACTTCTCACCTTATGCTCATTTCCCCGTGTTCACTTTGCATGTTATGTTTGCTTCTACGCCTTTGCCATACAATTGTGACCCTTGCTTGCATCTACCCATGTTTCATCATTATGCTACTTCTATGTTTATTTGCATGCTTGGTGGAGATCCTTGTTGCTATTGCCATGTTTATCATGTGCCCCATGCTATTGATGCTTGTTGTGTTGGGAGAGTCATGTTGCCCCATTGCTATTTACATATGGCCTCTTGCCAATACATTCATGTCATTCTACTCATATCTTGCTTTCATGCTTGTAATATGTCATGTGCATTATTCATGCCCACTATTTGCACACATGACATGATTGCCATGATTCCCTCTAGTACGTTGCATCTTCGCACTACTAGCTTGCTTGACTTGATCGCTATGGTAGCTCGCTATGTTGCATCACCCATGTTCCACTATTACTTACTTTCTTGGGTTGATAGCACCTATGCTCATGCCTCTCACATGATTTATATCGATCATTGTCTATTGTCTCCATTACTTGCATCTCTCATATCACCTTGTATTGAGTGCCAACTTTCTATGCTTATTGATCTTGGAGACTTGGATAGTTTACTTGTGAAGCATGCTTGTTTGATTGAGCCTATTGTATTTGGTTGTTCTCGCATCATATGCCTACATACTATGAAATGCTCCCTTGTCCTTTCTTATGATGAGCATGATGCATACACTTGTTGGGTATCTCGCCCCTCGAATGATAGGTCTTGCTTTTGCATTAACATCATTTGTTTTTCCAAGTGTTTCTCATGGTTTTTCGTTTTGAAGGATTCACAAGGCGGTACCATAAAGAACCATTTTGGTTATGGGAAGGCGTACATGATGTGCAACACCAACATTTGTGAGAATATCCTAAAGGTGAACTCCTTCCCTTTGAGCCATCTTCAAATATGCATATTGGATGGGCCATACTTTCATTGTTGTTTCCTTCTTCTTGTATACATGATACATATATTGGATGGAGGACCGACATTGGAGATGGACCCTATGGACCTTCAAGTTGAGGAGTGCCACGACATCAACCTAGGGTACATCAATGCCTACCGTGTACATGGCGATACGATTTACGATCCGAGGTCGGATATTTACAAAGGGGGAGGAGATGATATGGAGCATCCCACGTTCATCTCCATGTACACCTTCATAGCACATAAAGCCCCAAGCGAACCTTCCGGACTTAAGGTGAACCCGCTCCTCTTCAAGATTTACATGAATATCCATAGGACTTGGCCGCTACATCACCACGGAACGTTGTGCATCTTCAGGTTCGAGGACGACTGCTGCCAAGCAGCTAAGGAGCTTCTCGGAGGCCAAGGAGAAGGACCCCAAGGCCACAAGGAAGAAGATGGAGTCCAACCGGAGCTGGATTGGAGGTCCCATGCGACCCCGTGCGCACGGGCCCCCGTGACCCCATGTGCACGGGCTACTCAGAGAGTTTTGTTGAGCACCCTGCGCCACGGGCCTGTACTGTGCTCCACGGGACCCCTGCGCACGGGCCCAACTTACCCGGCGCACGGGCTCTTCAGGATGGACGGCTGTGATCTCCACTCCGAGCCCCTCTTCCTCCACTTCGTCCCCAAGACTATATATACCGTGCCTAGACCATTTGTTAGGGTTAGCAAAGGATATGTTAGACATATGAGAGCTTTTCTCCATGGATCCACTCCACTAGGAGATCAAGACCTCCTCTTGGAGTGACCTAGCTCAAGACGCCCTCATGGGTGGCCCCTATCAAGACCTCCTCACGGAGAAGAACCCGGTTACCTCTTGTATCGTCCTTTGTTGATCGTGGATCGTGTATCTCTCTTTGTGTTCATCGTTCTAGCACATGTGTAATCGAATCTTGTTGGTTTTAGTGTCTCTTGTGTTTTCCCGTGATTTCCCTCGTGCTCTTCCGCTCGTTCTTCCTGTTCATCATAGGGATCCACTCCAAACGTGAAAGATCATCCCCATAGGGTTCCACCCTACATCAGTATTCCAATCGTCCGGTTGGCATGATTCCTTAAGAATAGGCAGGTTTTAAGGCCGAGGAGGAGGCGTTCGATATTTGCCTTTATAAAGGGTCTAGGGCCCGTCTTGCTTCTTTACGCCAACCCTTTCCTTAGACTCTCCAACCTCGAGCTCCAGCGCCCAAGTTTCGGTTGCTTCAAGCTTCCCAGTCATGTCCGGTCCCAGCCCTCAAGGTCGGCGGGTTCCTTCCTCTGTCACAGAGGAGGATATCATGAAGCTCCGGGCGGAAAGATACCTAACCGCGGAAATCCCCCACAGGCTTCCTGTTCAAGGGCAGGTTATTCCTAATCCCAGATCCAGCGAGAGGGTCGTATTCATCCCCCACTTCCTCTGAGGGCTAGGGTTCGCTCTCCACCCCTTTGTTTAAGGGCTCATGTTCTATTACGAGCTAGATTTTCATGATCTAACTTCGGACTCCTTTCTTCACGTCTCGGCGTTCATTATCACGTGCGAGGCCTTCCTCCATATTCCCCCACACTTCGGCTTGTGGCTTAAGACCTTTAGTGTGAAGCCGAAGGTAGTTAATGGGAAACAAGCGGAGTGCGGTGGTGCTACAATGAGCAAACTCATCAACGCTCCTTGGCTAAAAGGATCCTTCACTGAATCTTCCGACTTATGGCAGCGGGAGTGGTTTTACATCACTGAACCCCGTGGTACCAAGTGGGCAGCTACACCTGCGTTCCGATCTGGCCCTCCAATTCAGCTCGCATCATGGGTCAATAAGGGGTTGGACTGGGGATCAACTGATGAAGTGCAGACTCTTCAAAGCCGCATACAGAGTCTCCTTGAGAAGAACACCGAACTCATCAACGTGATTCAAGTAATGTCAGTCCGCCGGGTCCTCCCGTTCCAGCGGCAACCACTCCGTATGTGGGAGTTCAATCCGGAAGGACCATGAACCCTTCAGCACTTCTTCGGCGCGACGCACAGAGGGATGTGGAAGTTATTTTTCGACACACGAAAACAATGGACAGATACTACAGAGGACATCGGCCTTGACTGCAACCATCCGGATACCTCGGTAAGAACTCGAATCCCGAACACAGCTTAGTTAAACATCTCATAATAAGATACTAAGGAAACCAACTTCTTCCAGGGCTGGATAAGGAAGGCGGAGCGAATCAGGTGTTCGGACCCCCTCCCTAAAGACTCAGCTAGTCCCGTGCTAACAAGGATGCTGGTCCCGGTGCCATACCAGGTGCCGGTGAAAGAGGACAGTATGGAGAGCGGGGGAGCCAAAGGTAGCTTTGACGGTACTCCAAGCACTGTGTCCGAGGAGATTAAGGCTCCCTCTTCCGAAGACAAAAGAGGAGGAGAATCTGACATCCCTTCCCCTCATGGTAAGAAAAGGGCCGCCTCTGAAGATTGCGTGGTAAAGGCTCCTAAGCGAGGCAAGACGCCCCTGTCAAGTGGTTCGGGCTCGGAAGGCGACGTTGTCGCACACTTCCTCCATAAGGACAAGCCTTCGGTCGAATCGTAAGTGAGCAAGGATGTTTTAGAACATATCCCATTCTTTTTCCTATTACCAGGGTGACATCTAGGATACATGTTTTTGCAGTCCGGCACATAGTCTTCCTCAACAATCCTCCTCTTTGGGGGATCTTCTTCCAGAGATGATGGAAAGTGAGACGCCTCCGCAAGCTTCCTCACCCAACAGGGCAAACGACATCGAGGTGTCATCCCGGAGGATTTCGCCCGATCAACAAAGGATAATGGAGACAACGCCCCAAGGTGAGACTTTGGCCACCCGGGGTCCGGGCTGTGCGGTCCCTACGGGGACTAACAATAAAGGCACCGGACTATCCGGCTTATAGCCGGAGATGACTCTAGAGTCAAGCAAACACATCCTTCCAAAGGGAGTCCGCGCTCGCACAGCTTCTTCCAAGAATTCGGAGGCGCCGGATACACTGATGGACATGTTGTGATATTCGTCCGTCTCAGAGGAACATCGTACTTTGATGGGTATGGTGGTTGAGAGGATTCTGTCCATGAAAAGCGGATTGAATGAAGCCTTCATGGGCCTGCTAAGAGGCATTGAGGTATGTAATGTTATATTTTCGATTGTGCTCTATACGCAAAATACACCTGTGTATAGATAGTAGCCCCTGAGACTCTGGTTGGCGTCCAAAGGGAGGCAATCAGAGGATCAAAAAAGATGTCCCCAGGGAATAATCTAATTACTTGAAACACAGGCTGTTATCTCCATGACGACTACCCACGCTACAGAGGTTGCAGGTCTGGAGCACAAACTTGATGTGGCGGATAATGACATCACACTTATTAACAGGCGACTCGACGAGGCGCAAGGTATGTGTTAGAGTATGTATATATAATAACATGAGCACGAAACTAGAATTATATTCTGAGACATGCGTATCTGCAGATGGCGCTGCCGCGGTTGAGACCCTTCGGGCTGAACTTGCCCGAGCCAAGGAGCAAGCCCAGATGAGTAATGTGGCTGCCAAGAAGTCAGCTGGTGAGTTAGAAGCCGGACAGGCTGCTCAGCGCCAGTGTGAGGAGAGAATGGCCACTATGGCGCGCGAGCTGAAGGAAGCCACTGTCTGGTGCGAATTCCTCGAGAGGGATAACAAAGCCAACGCAACCGATCTCGACAAGGCCTTACAAGCGGCGAGATAAGAACGGTCCGAGTCCAGAGCGGCTCGGGAAGAGATCCGACAAGCTGGGGAGATAGCGGCCGGTAAGCCTTTCTTATTACAGACTAAATTCGGCGATCCGAAGTATTCCCCGCTTAATCAAATGTGGAGCTCTCCAGATGCATTCTTGGACTTGCCGAAGAGCGCCTCCAATGCGGCGCAGTTTTATGAAGCGCAAGAAGGTATGCAACGGAGAAGCTTTTCTGGTCACAATTCGGCACGCCAAAGCGCCCGCTGTTGCTGAACGAACAGATGGCCCAGTGGGCCGAAATCCACAAGATATCCGGTTTTGTCATGAAGGCCGTCGTGGTCCGGCTGTGGCTGACTGAGCCAATTCTAAATAGTTATTTTGGTTTGGTACAACGACTTGTCAATGCGGTGTCGCGTATCGACGCCGTTAAGCGGTCAACATGCATTGAAGGTGCAAGGATGGCCTTTGCCTGCGTCAAGATGTACTGGGCGAAGATGAAGGCCACCGATATTGCAGCGAAAAGTCCACCCAAGGGCAAGGAGCATCACACGCCGGAGCATTAATTAAAGGATGTCTTAGAGGGTGCCCGCTTGATAGAGGGTCAGTGCTCGAAAGATATGATATTCAAGTGAAATGTATTGAGATTGCAAAAACAATATGTATGATATTTTAAGGCTATGCCTAGAAATTTTGGCTCCTCCTGTGCGGCCGTTTTTTGTATAATCTGATAGTTTTCCAGTCGTCGACTTCAGCCCCCTCGCATAAAATATGGGGGTGTTCGGAAAATCACTTGATTACTCTTGACCCAACTTCTTGGTCCGTGAAGGAGGTGCCAATGCGGCGAACAGGCAATGGACTATAGGGCTTTAACACTTTCACTTAGCCATAGGAGTTTGATGGTGGGTCTACGATATAGCACCTGGTATATACACGGTTATCCGAATATGGTGCATTACATGGGTGACCTTAAGAATGGCCCTTCGTGTAAGACAGAAAGAATCATGAAAGATTCTAGTAAGTCATCGAGTGGTTGACTAGCTCTCGCCGCATCATGACAGTCAGTTTTCGGCTTTCTCTACTGAGGTGCTCGTCCGGATAAACCGGGACACAATCGCAGTAGTTCTCCCTTTACTACCCTAGCCGATATAGCGGAACGTAAGGTAGTAAGCACAGGAGCCGGGCAACCCAACTATTGACCAAAGACATGATTTGGAGCTGATGCATATAAGGCCAAACTCGTGACGCCGAAGTGTGCTATAAAGCTTTTCGGACTTGTTGGCAACTCATTTGTTCCCATATCGAGCCCCTGGCAACCTGTTGCCGAGGTGTGAGTGAGAAACAACCAGAAAAATTCAGCTTTTTAGAAAAAGCGAATACTGGATACGGATTATGTTCACTGGGACCTGATCGATATGTCAATTGCCATTTTACAAATAATAACGCCACGACCCAGGCTATTTGACATGCCGATGGTCGAAGGCTGAGGGAGAAGGCACTTTACAGGCTCGAAATAGAGAGTGCGGTCTACAAAATTATTTGGACCTCCTGTCGCACGTCTGCGCCGCCTTGCCTCGGTGAAAGGATTCCTTAACAGGAATAACCTTTGGGTAAGTGTATGAAGCCGAAGTCCTAAAGAGTCCGGGAGATGACCAGTTTTTGAGCCACCTGTGATAAGAGATAAAAAATGGCTAGAAAAGAAAAGGATTAAATGTGAGTGCTTGTAGGCTTGTCCGTATTGTGCCTCCGCCGATGATCATGCATGCGCGGTATAAGCTTCGCGTGTGTTGAAGGCGAACAACGGAGGCCGAACTGCTAATCCAGCTCTCAGATTGATCGGTTCCATTTAATAGGGACTGGCGGCTTAATGGCAGATGAGTTATGCGGCTTGATGAGGCCGCTTTGTGCTTCGGCCGTAATAGCCATTGTATGGTCTTCTGTACGGAGGGAGTGTTCCGTATTTCCATTTACTGTTATGATGCTGCGTGGACCGGGCATGTTAAGTTTTGAGCGGGCGTACAGTGGGACCGCATTAAAACGAGGAAGAGCGGTATGCCCCAGAAGTGCATGGTAGCTACTGTGGAATGGGGCAATATCAAAGGTCAAGCCCTCGCTTCGAAAGTTGTTCGGCGAACTGAAAATGACTTCCATTGTGATGGAGCCCGTGCAGTGAGCTTCTACGCCGGGTATTGCTCCCTTGAGGATAGTTGTGGTGGGCTTGATTCTTGAAGGATCAATGCCCATTTTGCGGACAGTGTCTTGGTAGAGTAGATTAAGGCGACTGCCGCCGTCCATAAGGACTTTCGTGAGATGGAACCCATCGATGATTGGATCGATGATCAGAGCTGTTGAACCCTTGGGACGGATATGGCTAAATTTTGGGGGAACCGGCTCTACGGCGTATGCGTCCCGTAGTGCACGCCTGCGCTCCCCTGTAGGGGTGTGTGTCACGTATACCATGTTTACTGTTTTCACTTCAGGGGGAAATTGCTTCTGAACCCCGGTACTCGGCTGGCGAGTCTCTTCGTCATTGCTGTCACTGGGCGGTCGCTTCCCCTTGTGTTCGGCATTAAGCTTGCCGGCTTGTTTGAAGACCCAGCAGCTTCCGTTAGTGTGAGTAGCTGGTTTATTGGGGGTGCCATGAATCCGGCAGGGCCGATCCAGTATCCTGTCGAGATTGGATGGTCCATCTCTATTTGCCTTGAATGGCTTTTTCCGTTGACCGGGTTTGGAGCCGCTGAATCTTGGGTTGACCGCTGTGTCATGCGTTGTTTCGTTATTATTGCGACACTTGTGTTTATTGCATCGTGGCTTGCCATTGCCGTCTCGGACTTCAGAAGTGCCCGGATCACTGGCGCTGTTGCTTCTACGAGCGAGCCAGTTGTCTTCTCCCGTGCAAAAGCGGGTCATTAGAGCGGTGAGTGCTGCCATGGATTTTGGTTTTTCTTGACCGAGGTGGCGGGCGAGCCACTCGTCCTGGACGCTGTGTTTGAAGGCCGCGAGGGCTTCGGCGTTCGGACAATCGACAATTTGGTTCTTTTTAATTAAGAACCTAGTCTAGAGCTTTCTGGCTGACTCTCCGGGCTGCTGGATGATGTGACTTAAGTCATCGGCATCTGGTGGTCGGGCATATGTACCTTGGAAGTTATCGCGAAAGGCATCCTCCAGGTTGTCCCAGCTGCCAAGGGAGTTCTCTAGAAGGCTGTTTAGCCAGTGCCGAGCTGGTCCCTTTAGTTTTAGTGGAAGGTATTTAATGGCGTGGAGATCATCAACCCGGGCCATGTGGATATGGAGAAGAAAGTCCTCAATCCATACCGCGGGATCTGTTGCTTCATCGTATGATTCGATATTCATGGGTTTAAACCCTTCTGGGAATTCGTGCTCCATTGCTTCGTTTGTGAAGCAAAGTGGGTGTGCGGCGCCTCTATATCGGGCCGCGTCACGACGTAGCACGGATGGAGTCCGTCTGTGGTTCTCGGCCCGGGCGTGAGTATGATTATCGCGTCCGGCTAGGTAGCTGTTGTCGCGTGTCGGGCGTCCCGTAATCCATAGATCGATCATTACGACCTGCTCTCATTGTCCAAGTGATGACCCACAAGTATAGGGGATCTATCGTAGTCCTTTTGATAAGTAAGAGTGTCGAACCCAACGAGGAGCAGAAGGAAATGATAAGCGGTTTTCAGCAAGGTATTCTCTGCAAGAACTGAAATTATAGGTAACAGATAGTTTGGTGATAAGATAATTTGTAGCGAGCAATAAGTAACTAAAGTAAATAAAGTACAACAAGGTGGCCCAATCCTTTTTGTAGCAAAGGACAATCCTGGACAAACCCTTATATAGAGAAAAGCGCTCCCGAGGACACATGTGAATTATCGTCAAGCTAGTTTTCATCACGTTCATATGATTCGCGTTCGATACTTTGATAATTTGATATGTAGGTGGACCGGTGCTTGGGCGCTAACCTTACTTGGACAAGCATCCCACTTATGATTAACTCCAATTGCAAGCATCCGCAACTACAAAAGAAGTATTAAGGTAAACCTAACCATAGCATGAAACATATGGATCCAAATCAGCCCCTTACGAAGCAACGCATAAACTAGGGTTTAAGCTTCTGTCACTCTAGCAACCCATCATCTACTTATTACTTCCCAATGCCTTCCTCTAGGCCCAAACAATGGTGAAGTGTCATGTAGTCGACATTCACATAACACCACTAGAGGAGAGACAACATACATCTCATCAAAATATCGAACGAATACCAAATTCACATGACTACTAATAGCAAGACTTCTCCCATGTCCTCAGGAACAAACGTAACTACTCACAAAGCATATTCATGTTCATAATCAGAGGAGTATTAATATGCATATAGGATCTGAACATATGATCTTCCACCAAATAAACCAACTAGCATCAACTACAAGGAGTAATCAACACTACTAGCAACCTACAGGTACCAATCTCAGACTTAGAGACAAGAATTGGATACAAGAGATGAACTAGGGTTTGAGAGGAGATGGTGCTGGTGAAGATGTTGATGGAGATTGGCCCCCTCCCGATGAGAGGAGCATTGGTGATGACGATGGCGATGATTTCCCCCTCCTGGAGGGAAGTGTCCCCGGCAGAACAGCTCTGCCGGAGCCCTAGATTGTTTCCGCCAAGGTTCCGCCTCGTGGCGGCGGAGTCTCATCCCGAAAGCTTGCTTATGATTTTTTGTCGGATGAAAGACTTCATATAGTAGAAGATGGGCACTGGAGGGCCACCAGGGGGCCCATGAGGCAGGGGGACGTGCCCAGGGGGTAGGGCGCGCCCCCCACCCTCGTGCCTTGGGTGTGGGTCCCCTCTGGTATTTACTTCACTCAGTATTTTTTATTATTTCCAAAAATAACTTCCATGGAGTTTCTGGACTTTTGGAGTTGTGCAGAATAGGTCTCCAATGGAGTTGTGCAGAATAGGTCTCCAATATTTTCTCCTTTTCCAGCCCAGAATTCCAGCTGCCAGCATTCTCCCTCCTTATGTAAACCTTGTAAAATAAGAGAGAATAAGCATAAGTATTGTGACATAATGTGTAATAACATCCCATAATGCAATAAATATCGATATAAAAGCATGATGCAAAATGGACATATCACCAAGCCCTGCCGCAGGTCATATGTATGTCCCCGAGCTGTTTTGTCTCTGCCTTAAAGGTGAGGTGGGGCGGTCTGGTGTTCGGCTTGAGTTGTCGCTTTGTCCCGACCACGTGGTGTTCGGTCAGCCGCATTGCGCGATGATGGTACGGGCTCCAGCGCCTCATCATCAAACTGAGGTAGCAATTTACGCTTCGGGTAACTTTTGGCTGGGCGCTTGAGGCCGTATTCCTCGGCTGCCAGGACATCAGTCCATTTATCGTTGAGCAGATCTTGATCAGCTTGAAGCTACTGCTGCTTCTTTTTCAGGCTCCTTGCAGTGGCTATTAGCCAGCGCTTAAAGCGCTCCTGCTCAAGAAGTTCCTCAGGCATGATAAAATCCTCGGTGCCGAGGCTCGCCTCATCCTCGGAGAGCGGAAGATAATTACTGTCCTCCGAGTCTTCATGTGTGGTCTGTTCATCAGGGCTAAGTTGCCCGTCTTTCCGTTCATCTTGTTCGGAAGTTGCCTCAACGGGGTCTTCATTGTCTTCGGCACCGTCTGGAGTGTTATCTTCTCCTGTGCCGATGTTGCTGTCTTTGCGGCGGCGTGATTTAGAGCAGCGCTGCTGACGCCGACGCTTTGGTTGTGTCTCAGGAGGTTTATCCTCAACTGGATTGTAACATCCCAAATTTCCTATTTGGAATGTTTTACAATTATAGCTAAGCATCCTATGCATCCTGTTTGAATTTGAATGCCATTTGAAGTTTCAGGGAATTTTGAGTTTTGAATTTGAATTTCAAACTTTGGCATGTGGGAATCATTTCAAATACTAAGCCTGATAAATACTTGATCAAAAGTATGAGAGGAGCAAACATGACACTCCAAAATATCGGAGGAAACAATGCCAAAAGATTTGGATTCAAATCTGAATTTTATTTGAATTTGAAAAAATAGATTTTTATAAAGTTTGGATTTTGCCTTTGGAAAATGTTCAAATGAAAGGAATATTCCTGATCATTTTGGTATATATATACCCTATATAAAATATTTATAGATATTGTTTTATTTTAAAAAAATAAAATTTAAAAGAAAACCCCCGGGCGCCCACCAAAGCCACCCCCAGCCCAGCCAACGCCCTCCCCTCCCCTGGCCGGCCCACTGCCCACTGGCCAGGCCACCGAGCCGAGCCGGCCCACTCAACCCCTCAGCACCCGAATCCCCTAGGCCTCGGCCACCCGCTCGCCTCGCCTCTCTCTCTCTCTCGACCCGTGGGCCCCGCCCATCTTCTTCCCCTCGCCCACATAACGCAGCTCGCTGAGATCGCGGATCCGAAGGATCCGGATCCCGATCGCCTCGATCCCCAGGCGAGGCCGACCCTCGGCTATAAAAGCCGAGCCCTCCGCACCCCATTCCCCCTAGCCTCGCCGGAGCCCTCTCCCTCTCTGCTTGTGCTCATGGGAGACCCGAGCTCACACCGCCGCCAAAGTCGCCGCCGTCGACGCCCTAGCCTCCCGACCACCCCGACCCCACCGAACCACTCCCGACCTCGTCCGCATTTCAAGACGGCGACCCCTGGACCTCCCCGACGCTCGAAGCCCCCGACGCACTCTCGCCGCCGCCTCCGCCGTCGCCGGACTCCGGTACGTCGTCGGGATCACCCTCCCCCGTCCGATCTAAATCAACGACCACGATTAGAACCCCCGAAGGGGTAAGTTTTATTTAGAAAACCGGCCGGTTCAATCGGTTTATTTATTAGTTAGGTTTATTTTTTTTAGGCCCGGTTCGTTTTAGTTAACCCTAGGGCCCGTTTAGACTATTTAACGCACAGGGCACAGTTTAGGCCCATTTGGCCTTTTTCTTTTATTTTGATTTTCTGTTTTAGCAGAATAGTTTCTGTTTTCAAAAATTCATATCTTTTATTCTGTTTAATATTTTTGAGTGATTCTTTTTTTATTGGATTGCAATTTTATGTAGTTTCTGTAGAATATATATTTAGCTATGTTAAAATTAATTAAAAATGCTTTAATTTAGTTTTAGTCAGAATAGTAAATCTGCCATAACTTGAGTTAGAAAAATTATTTTTGCATGATTCTTTTTGTCACAACTTTATTTTAACATTGCCAAACCCTAGAAATTAACTTGGGTATTTTAGGATTAATAAATAATTAGTTTTAAGCAGAATCCTATTAATCCTAATTAATTAACTAGTTCATGTTTTCCTATTAAATTAATTAGTAAATTAATTTATTTTTAACTTGTGATTAGTTATTCTAGGTTAGTTTCTGTCACTCTAGTAGATGAACTTTTATTTATAATTAATAAAAGTTTTAATTTATTTTCTTAATAGAAATTGGATTAGGCCTAAAATGAGTTTTATAATAGCTTTTAATTAATTCTTTTTGCTCCTAGTTGCTTAGTGAAACCTTTTCTGTTAAGTTAACTTAAAACCATGATTAGGTTATATTAAGGAATTTTTGTTATATAAAAAAACTATTTTAGTTATTGTTTAGAGTAGGAAAAACTTTGAATTGGTTTCTTTTTTTTTTTTGGATTTGGTTTTGATTGTTTTGTTGTGTTATGTTACTTTTGTTATGTTGTGTTAGGTGATCCTATTGCTTTGTGCTTATTGTGTTATTGTTTGTCTCGGTAGAGTTTCCGGAGTGCGAAGCTTGCTACTACGACTCTTTAGCTTACGAGGATCATCAGCAAGGCAAGTTTTGATCATGTTATTTCTATACCTATGTTTTGTGCATTAGTAGTTGTCACCACCCCACCATGCATGCAGTAGTGAAATCTTGAAGTCATTAAACTTGAGTAGTATCATGTGGTAGGATGAACCAATCCCCTTGTTACCATGACCCCGGGACGTAGTAGTTACTTTGCTATGCTCGTAGACGGGTTTTGGGTATGAGTGATATTCATAAGCAAGATGTGAGAGTCAATAAAGATGACAACCCCATGAACTACAATGATCAAGATGGACTTGGAAAATCACTCTTTGGGTGGAGGGCGGTTGACGGGCACCTGGAGCACCAGTGGTGGCGGGATGCATGGAGAAGCGCCATGACATCCCTGGAAAGCTTCACCCAGCCACAAAGAGAAGGATGGATGCCCCATGACCGAAGCTTACTGCAGCCGCAAGCCATTATGGGCTCTGGCTGGGTTGACCCTAGTAGTGACGCTGGCTGGGCGGTACTACGAGAAGTAGACGAACGGTAGGATTGGATGGGTACGGCAGAGCGGAAGAACTCTTTGGAAGACCTGTTTCATTCGTCCGTCTTCAAACACCATGAAGTGCGAAGACTTTAAAGGAGGAATGATTCTTGCGGGAAAGTCGCAACCCTCTGCAGAGTTAAAGATCTAATCGATTAGCCGTGTCCCGATTACGGACATTTGAGCCTCTGGAACTTGGAAGTATTCGGATATCTCAACACTAAAACTAATGAATTAATTGAGGGTTTTATGACTTAATAATTGGGAACGAGATATTGGTTGGCGGAACCATCTCAATAACTACCAACAATTGTAGTAATTTGCAAGCAAGTCCTTTGTAGTAGGATAAAATTTGCTTTTCGCAAAATGATGAAACTTAGAGCTCCACACCAAAATGCATATAGAGTTAGTAACTTTATTATTGTTATTCTTCATGACTTGCCGACTTATTCCAAAAGCTGACCTACATGGCTGCAACGTATTATGTTGCGTAGATATATTCCGATCGGGAGTGAGGCTACGCTCGCGCTTGGCGATTGCCCTTTGAGTCGGATGGACTCGCTTATCTTCGACGCTTCGCAGCATTAGTAGTTTATTTCTCATGAGTTGGCCTTGAGCCAAATTTATTCTCTTGTAATAAAGACTCTATATGAGAATCGTTTAATGATATTCAGGTGTGATTGAACTTTGATTACTTTATCGATGTATTGTGAGTACCAAAGATGATCTTGGGATGGCATGATACGTAGATTTGACCGATTTTGGGTCAGTCGCTCACAGAGATGGTATCGAGAGCACGCTGACCGTAGGATCGTAACCCCTAGGATCGGAAAGCCATAGCGAGACCATTTACTTTTATCCTTTTCATTCTATAATTCTCCCTGCTCAATTCGACTCTTCTCCCTTTGCAACATTCTAGATGGCCGTCGAGTTCACCCCGGTTTGCTACGGAGTTTTGCCAGCCCGATGAGACGATGCCCTTCGAAGAAAGTTGGTCCAGATGGTGAAGCAGCTGAAGATAGCTCTACCCTCGATCACCGGAAACCCACTAATGCACTTCCGACGGACACCCTTCTGAGATTGAGGTGCATATCCAAGGAGAACCTTTGGAGGACACACGGAGCCTATCAACTTTGAGTTCACCGAGTTCAACTGGATCATCGGAAGGGACGTGGCGATCTATCGAGCACTTGGACATCTCCGAGAGGAGTACAGGCCGAGCTCGATCACTCGAGACTCGCCATGGTTTCTCGCAGGCAAGGAATGGAGATATCATCCGTACCATTGAGGACGATTCCACTCTCTCGTACATCCGGGACTTGGAGTGTCTTCTCAGAAACGGAGATTCAGACTCGCCGTAACTCAAGACACACGGAAGCTTTTGTTCCATGAACTGGGCTGGAGGAGAAGGCACGCGCAGACTTCCTTGGACATGAGGAAGAAATCACGGACTTCATGGAGATAGTCGACGACCTGAAGATGAAGCTTGCCACGATAGAGGAAAAGATGGACTTGGGAGAGGACCTTTACCCGAGTGGAGATGAAGCACCCCTCGTGAGCAATGATCAGGATTTGAAGGGAGTACCACTGAAGGAAACCCCAAGAGGAGGCGCCACTGATGAAGACTTTTTAGTCGTCCACCATGTTATCTTTTACTTTTTCGTCGATCAGTTAGGCCGATGTTTTTCCTTCGTTTAGTCATGAGCTTTTGTAATCGAGTTTGAACCATGTTTGAATGGAATGAATAAATGATTGGTGTGTTATGATTGTGCATTCATATGGGTAGTGTTATTCTTCATAGACCATTGTTCTATTCTAAATTTCTCATCCCCTCCAAAACACCAGATGCCTCTGAGACGTGACACTGGTTTCCCGCCGGAGCTCATCCAGCTGCTCCAGCAGCAGAATGCATTGATGCAGCTCCTTATTCAGAATCAGAACAACAACGCCAACAATCCACCGCCACCGCCACCACCCACTGTGGACAACTTGACTCGATTTACGAGGTTGAATCCGCGGTTGTTCTCTAGTAGCACCGAGCCAATTGTGGCTGATGATTGGCTCCGCAAAGTCGGAAGAGAGCTAGTCACCGTTGGATGCACCGATGTTGAGAAGGTGCGCTTTCGCGCATCAACTGGATGGACCTGCAACTTCTTGGTGGGAGAATTACACCGCCACTTTTCCCATTGGTGCCATCACTTGGGATCAATTCCAGAGCCTTTCCAGACCGCTCATGTCTCAGCTGGAGCCATGAGTGCAAGAAGCGTGAGTTCCGCAACTTGCGCCCGGGGAACCGTCTTGTGGCACAAGACGTGGATGAATTCAGCAAGCTCGCCGCTATGCCCTCGATGATGTGGCCACAGATGCCGCCAAGCAGGAGAAGTTCCTTGAGGGACTCAATGATGAACTGAGCATGCAGCTTATTGTGGCTACCTTCAACAACTACCGTGAGCTGGTAGACAAGGCCACCATTCTTGAAGGCAAGCAGCAGCAGATAGAAAGCGCAAGCGGAAGTACAGCCAGGGAAGCACAACTCGGGAGCTCAGCGAAGCCCGCTATGCACCGTACTCGGGAGGGCACACCCATCATAACCATGGAGGTCATAACCATGGAGGAAATGGGAACAACCGCAGCCAGGACAACAAGTCGAGGCCATGGCAATGGCAATGGAAATGGTAATGGCAATCAGCACCGTTCTGCCCGGCTCAAGGATCTGAGCCACATCACCGCTTCAAGTGCCGAAGGCAGGGCACTATGCCACCGACGCCCGGAGGCCAAGCAGAGGAATGGAAATGGCAATGGAGGCTCGTGAAGAAGCCAAATCCGCTCCCTCGTGCTCGTGTGAACCACATCGACGTGGAGGACGCCTATGATCAGCCGGACAACGTGGTTGGTAAGTTTTATTGAATTCACGCTCAGTTTTGGTTCTCTTTGATTCGGTGCAACGATTCATTCATATCAAGGGTAGTTGTGGAAAAATACGGGTTGCGCACTAGAACCCTTAGAAGCCCCTTCGCGTCGATTCGCAGGAGGAGAAATGATGGCAGGTGTAGGCTGTCCTGCAACCCTCAACATCGGGAATCATAAATTTCCCGTGGACCTCATAGTGTTGGAAACCCAGACCTTGGATGTAATCCTAGGCATGGATTGGTTGTCAAAGTTTGAAGGAACATTGATCGTGTTCGAAGTCTATTCTGCTCACCACCCCGGAGCGTAAGAGGATCAAGTATGTAGCCAGCACAGCCGGATGAAGAATCGGTGCATTCCCTCACGGGAGTTGTTCAGAAGAAGTGCCAGAGTGCAAGACTTTCCGATGTGTTTCGGAGGAATTACCAGAATGCCACGGACAGGGACATTGAATTTCTGATTGAGTTATTGCCGGCACAGCCCCAATGTCCAAGAGACCTTATCGGATGCCACGAATGAGTTGAAAGAGATCAAGGATCAAATAAATGAGTTATTGGAGAAAGGATATATTCGTCCAAGCTCATCACCTTGGGGAGCCCAGTTCTTTTGGTAGAGAAGAAGGATGGAAGCTTGAGGATGGTTGTGGATTATCGTGCATTGAACGAAGTAACCATCAAGAACAAGTACCCTCTGCCGATGATCAACGACTTGTTTGATCAGCTAGTTGGAGCCAAGGTATTCTCTAAGATCGATCTTCGATCAGGGTATCATCAGTTGAAGATCCGTGAAAAGGATATACCCGAAACAGCATTCACTACCAGGTATGGCTTATATGAGTATACCGTCATGTCATTTGGATTGACTAATGCTCCTGCATACTTCATGAATTTGATGAACAAGGTGTTCATGGAATATCTGGACAAGTTTGTCGTGGTGTTCATCGATGATATATTGATTTTCTAAGAGCGAGGAAGAGCATAAGGAACATTTGCGCCTAGTTCGAGAAACTTCGAGAACATCAGTTGTATGCCAAGTTCAGCAAATGTGAATTTTGGTTGAAGGAAGTTGGATTCCTCGGACATGTTATTTCAGGAGAAGGAATAGCAGTTGATCCCGCCAAGGTTGAATCAGTCACCGATTGGCAGTCACCCACCTCGACCAAGGAGATCTGCAGTTTCTCGGACTCGCAGGATATTATCGGAGGTTCATTGAGAACTTCTCGAAGATTGCCAAGCCCATGGTGAGCTGTTGAAGAAGGAAGCCAAGTATGTTTGGACCGAGGAATGTGAAGCCAGTTTTCAGAATTTAAGAAACGGTTAGTCACAGCCCAAAGTGTTGATTTTGCGGACATACACAAGGAATACCAGGTTTATTAGACGCTTCTCGTCAAGGACTCGGAGGAGTATTGATGCAGGAAGGTAAGGTTGTAGCTTATGCCTCCGGACAGCTACGGCCTCATGAGATGAATTATGCCACGCATGATTTGGAGTTAGCAGGTGTAGTGCATGCACTCAAGACACAGAGACATTTCCTCATCGGAAACCGCTGTGATGTTTACACAGATCACAAGAGCTTGAAGTATATTTTCACGCAGAAGGAATTAAACCTCGTGCAGAGGAGATGGCTAGAGTTGATAAAGGACTATGACATGAGATTGCATTACCACCCGGTAAAGCTAATGTTGTAGCAGATGCTTTGAGCCGTAAGAGTTATGTGAATACTCTTACAGCAGGAGGATTACCCAGAGTTAGTCGATGACCTCGTAGATCTCCGATGGAGATAGTTCCGAAAGGATTTGTTGCAACTCGAAGTTCAGTCCACCTTGACCGAAAGGATTCGTGAAGCCCGTAAGTCGGACAAGGAAATTGATGAGATTAAGCAAAAGATGGATGAAGGCAAAGCTAAAGGATTTCGTAAGGATGAACATGGAACTATATGGTTTGAGAATCGATTTATGTGCCCAATGATCCCGAGCTCAGAAGCTAATTCTTCAGAGGCTCATGATTCACCGTACTCGATTCACCCCGCAACACCAAGATGTACCGGATTTGAAGCAAAGTTTCGTGGATGTGTATGAAGAAGGACATTGCCGAGCACGTAGCAAAGATGTCGATGTTTGCCAACGTAAAGGCAGAACATCGGCCAGCCAGCAGGTTACTTCAACCTTTGCCGATTCCCGATTGGAAATGGGAGAAACTTGGTATGGATTTCATCACAGATTACCCAGACCCGCTCAGGTTATGATTCTATCTGGGTAGTGGTTGATCGTTTGACCAAGGTAGCTCACTTCATTCCGTGAAGACTACCCATACCAGTGCCAAGTTGGCCAAGATATACATGACCAGGATCGTATGTCGCATGGAGTTCCGAGGAAAATCGTGTCGATAGAGGAACGAGTTTACCTCAAAGTTTTGGAAGCAGTTGCATGAAACTTTGGGTACGAGGCTGGAATTCAAGACAACTTTTCATCCGCAGCATGATGGATGGACCGAGAGAGTCAATCAGATTCGGAGGACATGTTGAGAGCTTGTGTGCTAGACTATGGGTCTAGCTGGGATGATAATTTGCCAGACGCAGAGTTCTCATACAACAACAGTTATCAATCCAGTTTGAAGATGGCCCCTTCAAGCTCTATACGGAAGGAGGTGCGAGAACACCATTGTTGTGGGATAGTGTTGAGATCGATCACTTTTCGGTTCCGCCTTATCAAGGATTCCAAGAGAAAGTCAAGCTGATTCGAGACAGGCTCAAGATAGCACAATGAGATGTAAGAGTTATGCCGACAAGAACGCAAGGAGGTGACTTACGAAGTGGGAGACCGAGCATATCTTCGTGTGTCTCCACTTCGTGGAATCAAGAGGTTTGGAGTCAAGGAAAGTTAGCACCCGATTCATTGGCCCCTACAAAATCCTCGAACGTCGTGGAGAAGTTGCATACAAGTTGGAATTGCGGAAGGATTGTCCGAGTTCATGATGTCTTCCACGTTTCTCGGTGAAGAAGTGCCATGCCGACATGGCCGATGTTCCGTTGAGAGACACAAAGGCCCCTAGAGGCCATACAGCTTGACAAAGGATCTGACTTACAAGGAGAAACCCGTCCGAATTCTCGAGACTGCAAGCGAGTCACCCGCAGCAAGGTCATCAAATTTTGCAAGGTCTTTGTGGAGTCACCACACCGAGGAAGAAGCCACTGGGAACGCCAAGAAGACCTTCTCCGAGACCATCCGCACCTATTTGTTAGCCAACCCGAATCTCGAGGGCTAGATTCATCTTAAGGTGGTAGGTTTGTAACATCCCAAATTTCCTATTTGGAATGTTTTACAATTATAGCTAAGCATCCTATGCATCCTGTTTGAATTTGAATGCCATTTGAAGTTTGAGAATTTTGAGTTTTGAATTTGAATTTCAAACTTTGGCATGTGGGAATCATTTCAAATACTAAGCCCGATAAATACTTGATCAAAAGTATGAGAGGAGCAAACATGACACTCCAAAAATATCGAGGAAACAATGCCAAAAGATTTGGATTCAAATCTGAATTTTATTTGAATTTGAAAAAATAGATTTTTATAAAGTTTGGATTTTGCCTTTGGAAAAATGTTCAAATGAAAGGAATATTCCCTGATCATTTTGGTATATATATACCCTATATAAAATATTTATAGATATTGTTTTATTTCTGTTTTGTTTTATTTTAAAAAATAAAATTCTAAAAGAAAACCCCTGGGCGCCACCAAAGCCACCCCAGCCCAGCCAACGCCGCACCCTCCCTTTGGCCCGGCCAGCCAGCCCGCCCACTGCCAGCCAGCCGAGCCGAGCCGGCCCAGCTCAACCCCTCAGACCCGAATCCCTAGGCCTCGGCCACTCGCTCGCCTCGCCTCTCCTCTCTCTCTCGACCGTGGGCCCCGCCCCATCTTCTTCCCCTCGCCCACGCAACGCAGCTCATGGGAGATCGCGGATCCCGAAGGATCCGGATCCCCGACGCCTCGATCCCCTCAAGCGAGGCCGACCCTGGCTATAAAAGCCGAGCCCTCCGCACCCCATTCCCCTAGCCTCGCGGAGCCCTCTCCCTCTCCCGTTCAGGTGCTCATGAGACCCGAGCTCACACCGCCGCCAAAGTCGCCGCCGCCGACGCCCTAGCCCTCCCGACCACCCCGACCCCACCGAACCACTCCCGACCTCGTCCGCATTCCAGCACGGCGACCCCGGACCTCCCGACGCTCAAGCCCCGACGCACTCTCGCGCCGCCGCCGCCGCCGGACTCCAGACGTCGTCGGGATCACCTCCCGTCCGATCTAAATCAACGGCCACGATTAGAACCCAAGGGGTAAGTTTTATTTAGAAAACCGCCGGTTCAATCGGTTTATTTATTAGTTAGGTTTATTTTTTTAGGCCGGTTCATTTTAGTTAACCCTAGGGCCCGTTTAGACTATTTAACATAGAGATACAGCTTTAGGCCCATTTGGCCTTTTTCTTTTATTTTGATTTTCTGTTTTAGCAGAATAGTTTCATTTTCAAAAATTCATATCTTTTATTCTGTTTAATATTTTTGAGTGATTATTTTTTGTTGGATTGCAAATTTTATGTAGTTTCTGTAGAATATATATTTAGCTATGTTAAAATTAATTAAAATTCTTTAATTTAGTTTTAGTCAGAATAGTAAATCTGCTATAACTTGAGTTAGAAAAATTATTTTTGCATGATTCTTTTGTCACAACTTTATTTTAACATTGCCAAACCCTAGAAATTAACTTGGGTATTTTAGGATTAATAAATAATTAGTTTTAAGCAGAATCCTATTAATCCTAATTAATTAACTAGTTCATGTTTTCCTATTAAATTAATTAGTAAATTAATTTATTTTAACTTGTGATTAGTTAATCTAGGTTAGTTTCTGTCACTCTAGTAGATGAACTTTTATTTATAATTAATAAAAGTTTTAATTTATTTTCTTAATAGAAATTGGATTAGGCCTAAAATGAGTTTTATAATAGCTTTTAATTAATTCTTTTTGCTCCTAGTTGCTTAGTGAAACCTTTTCTGTTAAGTTAAATTAAAACCATGATTAGGTTATATTAAGGAATTTTTGTTATATAAAAACTATTTTAGTTATTGTTTAGAGTAGGAAAAACTTTGAATTGGTTTCTTTTTTTTTTTGGATTTGGTTTTGATTGTTTTGTTGTGTTATGTTACTTTTGTTATGTTGTGTTCGGTGATCCTATTGCTTTGTGCTTATTGTGTTATTGTTTGTCTCGGTAGAGTTTCCGAGTCTAAGCTTGCTACTACGACTCTTTAGCTTACGAGGATCATCAAGAAGGCAAGTTTTGATCATGTTATTTCTATACCTATGTTTTGTGCATTAGTAGTTGTCACCACCCCACCATGCATGCAGTAGTGAAATCTTGAAGTCATTAAACTTGAGTAGTATCATGTGGTAGGATGAACCAATCCCTTGTTACCATGACCCCGGACGTAGTAGTTACTTTGCTATGCTCGAGACGGGTTTTGGGTATGAGTGATATTCATAAGCAAGATGTGAGAGTCAATAAAGATGACAACCCCATGAACTACAATGATCAAGATGGACTTGGAAAATCACTCTTTGGGTGGAGGGCGGTTGACGGGCACCTGGAGCACCCAGTGGTGGCGGGATGCATGGAGAAGCGCCATGACATCCTGCGGAAAGCTTCACCCAGCCACAAAGAGAAGGATGGATGCCCCATGACCGGAAGCTTACATGCAGCCGCAAGCCATTATGGGCTCTGGCTGGGTTGACCCTAGTAGTGACGCTGGCTGGACGGTACTACGAGAAGTAGACGAACGGTAGGATTGGATGGGTACCGGCAGAGCTGTAAGAACTCTTTGGAAGACCCTGTTTCATTCGTCCGTCTTCAAACACCATGAAGTGCGAAGACTTTAAAGGAGGGAATGATTCTTATGGGAAAGTCGCAACCCTCTGCAGAGTTAAAGATCTAATCGATTAGCCGTGTCCCGATTACGGACATTTGAGCCTCGAACTTGGAAGTATTCGGATATCTCAACACTAAAACTAATGAATTAATTGAGGGTTTTATGACTTAATAATTGGGAACGAGATATTGGTTGGCGGAACCATCTCAATAACTACCAACAATTGTAGTAATTTGCAAGCAAGTCCTTTGTAGTAGGATAAAATTTGCTTTTCGCAAAATGATGAAACTTAGAGCTCCCAGCCAAAATGCATATAGAGTTAGTAACTTTATTATTGTTATTCTTCATGACTTGCCGACTTATTCCAAAAGCTGACCTACATGGCTGCAACGTATTATGTTGCGTAGATATATTCGATCAGAGTGAGGCTACGCTCCGCGCTTGGCGATTGCCCTTTGGAGTCGGATGGACTCGCTTACCTTCGACGCTTCCGCAGCATTAGTAGTTTATTTCTCATGAGTTGGCCTTGAGCCAAATTTATTCTCTTGTAATAAAGACTCTATATGAGAATCGTTTAATGATATTCAGGTGTGATTGAACTTTGATTACTTTATCGATGTAATTGTGAGTACCAAAGATGATCTTGGGATGGTATGCATACGTAGATTTGACCGATTTTGGGTCAGTCGCTACAGAGATGGTATCAGAGCACACGCTGACCGTATGAAAGCACCAATGTTGGTGTCAAAACCGGCAGATCTCGGGTAGGGGGTCCCAAACTGTGCGTCTAGGGTCGATGGTAACAGGAGACGGGGGACACGATGTTTACCCAGGTTCGGGCCCTCTCTATGGAGGTAATACCCTACTTCCTGCTTGATTGATCTTGATGAATATGAGTACTACAAGAGTAGATCTACCACGAGATCGTAATGGCTAAACCCTAAAAGTCTAGCCTGTATGACTATCACTATGATTCTTGCCTCTACGGACTAAGCCCTTCGGTTTAAGTCCGGACGCCCGAGGACCCCTTAATCCAGGACTCCTTCAACGTGTACACCCCATACTTCATGTTTGTGTAGCTTTCATCAAGGCTGACAGCGAGGGTTGTGAAGGAGAAGTGGCCATTGAAGAACCGTATGTTCTCCCGAAAATGCCTTGATTCCGCATCCATGCTAGACCAAAGCCTCATTAGCTCCGGGATGGGCTCTGGTTGCTTTAGCTCGATCTGCCCACTACAACTGCAGAATCCCGGGGCCTTGGACAGAAACTTCTTGTCCTTGCAGCGATCACAGTTCGCGGCGTGCTTCAGAATGCGTGTGTGGTCTACGAGGTTTGAGTAGACATAGTCCAATGGATCATGGTCGACATATGTATTGTGACTTGAGTCTTCCAATTCGTCGTGCTCCATGTAATCAGCATCTGAGCCTGCAAAAAATGTTTATAATTAGTGTGATATACCCAACGGGTGGATGTTGCTCAAGTGGGTGTACATACCTTCACCAGCAAACAGGTAATACTCATCGTCAAAGAGGTTGTTAGGGTTGACATTATCATTCATGAGACGACTAAGGTAAGCGTCCATGTCGTCTGCTCAGGTGCGAAACCAATAAATGAGGGTTCAGTCTCAAGGGACGCAAGGAGAGTAAGGATGGGAGTGTTACCTTCACTTTTGATCGTGTACTCCGGTGTGCTAGATGAGGTTGAGGCATCGTGTGCTTCAACTAGGGCAGGTTGTCCAGTTGAGATCATTTCCGGTATGGAGATGGACCTGATGGTTGGGGTCTTCACCCTACCTGCAAAGCTTTCATTACGACGATCTAGCAGAGCGTTCCTCTCACCACGTGGTACATGCGTAGTTGTTTTTCATTTGCCACTTTTCTCCCGACGCTCTTTGCCGCCATACTTCCCTTGGAAGCTCGCTCTCTCGTCATGTGTTGAGATGTGGACTCATGACTCCACTCGTCAGCTCCATCTTCCGCTATTGTTTGCGGATCACTGGTTTGCTGGTTGGCACTTTTTAGGTGCTCATTGATTTTCACACTGTTGTCATCTACATCACCATCACCTAGGGTTCTGCTTAGGTAGGCACCTACAACATTTTCGAATCATTATAAAAATCCGACAGTGAATGATTACAAAATGAAAGATGATTGTTGATGGGATAACTACCATCGGTTTCGTTGTTGAGACTGTATGTGAGCGCCGACTTGACGGCAGGAGCACGATCTATTTGTTCACTTTCGGATTGATGCGTGTGGGTTGAAAGCGTAAGAGTCAGACAATGTGCATGTGGGTTGAAAGCATGAGAGCTGGACAATATGCTAGTTAGATCTGGACGCGACATTGCGACCGATTCAGCACACGGTGTATTTTTCTTTGTAGCATAATTTGCCTTTCTCTTTGCACTTAACTCCCCCTTCTCATTGCTGGATAAACGCCATTCTCGCAGCTTGTTATTTTTTTCTTGAAGATTGATCGTTCCTTCATCCACTTGTTTCCGATATGTTGCTCGCTTCCGCCTATTTGTTTGCTCCATTTTCTCAGGACTTAAGTTACATTTGCTTTCCTTGTCACGTTGCCTCCTAGCCAGTTCTTTATCATGAATGACACCAGACGTGAGTGTAGTGGAATGAGGCAATACTACATCATCTTGTGACAATGATGTATAGCTGGACCTAGTTGGGTTGGCTGGTTATACAACAGTGTAAAAACATAATCAGAACTTAACTAATTGGTCATTGATAACGAAGGTACCAGCATCTTATCTATATGTGTAATGTTTTGTTGAATTTGACTCCTTCTATTCATTCACATAACGTCTATTTGTCTTATCAAAAGTCAAACGAGTGAACGATAAACCATTTTGTTCGAAAAAATATCATTATCGACAAAGATTCATATGGTTGACTTGAATGAAAATAGATTAACCATATTCTATGAAACAGAGGGAGTATATAATATAATCGCAATGCTGAAACATAAAACATTCTAGATTGTTATTGTAAGGGCAGTCAGATTTTCTTTATCATGGACAAAATGTCGACAAAGATTGAAAAGTTTGACCTGAATGAAAACTTATTAACCATATCTAATCTGAAACATTAGGAGTATATACTATAATCATGAGCTGAATCATAAAACATTCTAACCTTCAATCGTAAGGGCGGGAAGTTTTTCATCTTGGTGCTTCACGGTAGCCCCCTCCTTTTTATTTTGATAAGTAGCTTGCCTTCGAGCCTTTATCTGCTCCTTTTTTTCGTCAAGGAGCATAGAGGATGGTTGTTCCCCATTAGTGATATCACCAAGAGCGGGCCATGGAACACTTTGCATATCTGCTTGACGATAGAAGGTGTTGAACTCATCATTTATCTTATGATAACAACCCTATAGTTGGCAACAAAGGGAGTATATACATTCGTCCAACTGCTGAAATTTTGAATATTCCTACCCGATATGTTAAGGGCAGGCAGATTTTCATGGAGATGCTTGACGGCGGCGTCCTCATTTTTCTTTCGATAACCAGCTCGCCTCGGAGCTTTTATGTAACATCCCAAATTTCCCTATTTGGAATGTTTTACAATTATAGATAAGCATCCTATGCATCCTGTTTGAATTTGAATACCATTTGAAGTTTCAAAGAGTTTTGAGTTTGAATTTGAATTTCCAAACTTTGGCATGTGGGAATCAATTCCAAAACTAACCCTGATAAATACTTGATCAAAAGTATGAGAGGAGCAAACATGACACTCCAAAAATATCAGAGGAAACAATGCCAAAAGAATTTGATTCAAATCTGAATTTTATTTGAATTTGAAAAAAATGGATTTTCATAAAGTTTGGATTTTGGCTTTGGAAAAATGTTCAAATGAAAGGGAATATTCCCCTGATCATTTTGGTATATATATACCCTATATAAAATATTATTAGTTTAGGTTTTATTTTTGTTTTTGGTTTTATTAAAAAAATAAAGGAAAAACTTTCGGGCGCCAGCCAGGCCACCCAGGCCCAGCCAGCGCCACCTAACCCCTCGGCCACCTCACAGCACTAGGCCCCACCATGGCCCACTAGGCCACTGTGCCACCGACCGACACGCCCCCCCTCGCCGAATCCCTAGGATCCGCCACCCGACCAAAACCCCCCTCTCTCATCGACCCGTGGCCCCACCTCTCTTCTTCCCCGCCCACGTTTGAACCTCATGGGAGATTCACGGATCCCGAGGATCCGGATCCCAATCACCCCGATGCCCTTCCGCCCTCGCCTGACCCCTGGCTATATAAGCCGAGGCCCCGACCCCATTCCCCCCCTTAGCCACGCCGGAGCCTCTCTCCCTCTCTCTCCCGAAACACGCCGGAGCCCGAGCTCAACCCCGCCGCCAAACCCTCGCCGTCGCCGCCCTAGTGCCCCCGACCTCACCAACCCCACCGAACCCTTCCCCGAGCTCCCCCGCACCTCCCCGACGTCTCCCCGAAGCTCGCCGACCCCCCAACGCCTCGGAGCACTCCCGCCGCCGCCGCCGACGTCGCCGGAGTCCGTGAGTCCTCGAATCCCCTCCCCGTCGATCCCAATCGTGCGGCCACGATTAGAAACCCGAAGGGTACGTTTTATTAGAAAACCGCCGCCCCGCGGTTTATTTTTAGTTAGGTTTATTTATTTAGGCCGGTTCGTTTTAGTTAAACCCTAGGCCCATTTAGTCTATCGGCGCCTAGTGCATGCTTTAGGCCCATTGGGCATTTTTTCTTTTATTTAGATTTTCTGTTTTAGCGATTTGTTCCAAATTTCAAAATGTGTATCTTTTGTTCTGTTTAATATTTTTAGTGATTCTTTTTTGTTGGATTGCTAATTTTATGTAGTTTCTGAAAAACATATATTTAGCTATGTTAAAAATAATTAAAAATGCTTTAATATTATTTTAGTCAGAATAGCAAATCTGCTATAGTTTTAGTTAGAAAAATTATTTTGCATGATTCTTTTGCAATCACTTCATTTTGATATTGCCAAACCCTAGAAATTAACTTTGGTATTTTAGGATTACTAAAAAATTAATTCTAGGCAGAATCCTATTAACCCTAATTAATTGAATTGTTCTGTTTTCTTAATTAATAAATTAGCAAATTAATTTATTTTAACTTGTGATTAGTTATTCTAGGTTAGTTTCTGTCATTCCATTAGATGAACTTTTATTTATAATTAATAAAAGTTTTAAATTAATTTTCCTAATAGAAATTGGATTAGGCCTAAATTGAGTTTTATAATAGCTAATTAATTAATTCTTTTTGCTCCTAGTTGCTTAGTTAATCCTTTTACGATAAGTTAACCTAAAACCATGATTAGGTCATATTGAGGAATTTTGTTAAATAAAACTATTTTGCTATTGTTTGGAATAGGGAAAAACTTTGAATTTGATTTCTTTGAGTTTTCCTTTTGATTTGGTTTTGATTGTTTGGTTGAGCTATGTTATCTTTGTTATCTTGTGTGGTCCTCTTGCTTTGTGCTTATTATGTTATTGTTTGTCTCGGTAGAGTTCTTGAGTCTAAGCTTGCTACTCGACTCTTTAGCTTACGAGGATCATCAGCAAGGCAAGTTTTGATCATGTTATTTCTATACCTATGTTTTTGTGCATTAGTAGTTGTCACCACCCCACCATTGCATGCAGTAGTGATAATCTTGAAGTCATTAAACTTGAGTAGTATCATGTGGTAGGATGAACCAATCCCCTTGTTACCATGGCCCCGGGACGTAGTAGTTATTTTGCTATGCTCATAGACGGGATTTGGGATGAGTGAAATTCATAAGTAAGATGTGAGAGTCAATGATGATGATGATGACCCCATGGACTACAATGATCAAGATGGACTTCGGAAAATCACTACTGGGTGGAGGACGGTTGACGGGCACCCTGGAGCACCCAGTGGTTGGCGGGATGCATGGAGAAGCGCCATGACATCTTATGGAAAGCTTCACCCAGCCACGAAGAGAAGGATGGATGCCCCATGACCGAAGCTTACATGCAGCCGCAAGCCAATATGGGCTCTGGCTGGGTTGACCCTTGTAGTGAAGCTGGCTGGGACGGTACTACGAGAAGTAGACGAACGGTAGGGTTGGATGGGTACGGCGGTGGCGGAAGAACTCTTTGGAAGACCTGTTTCATTCGTCCGTCTTCAAACACCATGAAGTGCGAAGATTTTAAAGGAGGGAATGATTCTTGCGGGAAAGTGCGCAAACCTCTGCAGAGTGTTATAACCTAATCGATTAGCCGTGTCCCCGATTACGGACATTTGAGCATCTGGACCTTGGAAGTATTCGGATATCTCAACACTTAACTCTAATGAATTAATTTGATGGGTTCATGACTTAATAACAATTTGGGAACGAGATATTGGTTGGCGGAACCATCTCAATAACTACCAACAATTTGTAGTAATTTGCAAATAAGTCCTTTGTAGTAGGATAAAATTGGCTTTACATAAAATGATGAAACTTAGAGCTCCACAGCCAAATATGCATATAGAATTAGTAACTTTATTATTGTTATTCCTCATAACTTGCCAGCTTATTCCAAAAGCTGACCTACATGGCTGCAACGTATTATGTTGCAGAGATATATTCCGATCAGGAGTGAGGCTACGCTCCGCGCTTGGCGATTGCCCTTTGAGTCGGATGGACTCGCTTTACCTCGACCTTCCGCAGCATTTTAGTTTATTTCTCATGAGTTGGCCTTGAGCCGAATTTATTCCCTTGTAATAAAGACTCTATATGAGAATCGATTAATGATATTCAGGTGTGATTGAACTTTGATTACTTTATCGATGTACTGTGAGTACCAGCATGATCTTGGGATGGTACAGACACAGAGATTTGACCGATTTTGGGTCAGGTCGCTACATTTTATCTGCTCCTTGTTTTCGTCAACCTCACCGCATTTCTTACGATACGCTGCCCACCTCCGTGCATTTATTAGCTCCCTCTTGTCCCCTACTCATCGAAGGAGCAAGATGTGAGAGTAGTCAATGCAGGAATGCATGATGTATTAATTGTTTATCGTATTGATTAAAAATCAAACAATCATACCAGACATTGTAAGGGAAGGTTGATATTCACCCTGGAGTTTTACTGCATCCTCCTCTTTTTTCTTTCGATAAGCAGCTCACCTCTTGGCGTTTATCTGCTCCCTTTTTTCGTCAGACAAGATACCTTTCTTAGTTTGTTTGGAGACATTCACGACAGATCCTGTAGTCATGTGATCGGATGTTGCATCGGATTGGGGTAAAACTTGTAAGGCATCATGTGCAGGTGCATTAATGTATATGTGCCTTCCTCCATTTATATGAGACACATCTAGAGCCTTTGGAACAACACGAAAGCCATATGATGGGTGAATACCTGGAACACAACCTCTATAAGCATGATACAGTTCACATGGAAAGACGACTCAGGTAATACCATTTACACTTTGTGCTACGTCTGTGGCACAAATGTGTGTGACACAACTGAGAGGCACAAACGAAGCTTCATTTAATATGAACGAGGTTGTTGGGTTGTTTGCTTGATCTAAAAATAACCGGTAGTGGACAGAACGAGTCAGTTTACTGCTAACCGAAGAGCGTCAATTATTCATTATGTTCAATACTCACCTGAAATCAGATGGGAAGGCCGCACAACATTTGTGATATCACCATCAGTGGGTTGGGGAACATCCGGTTGTGCGGTCTGTTCAGGTATGAACCGTTCTGAAGTTTGTACATACAAGTAAGTGAGATATAGATGATCACATAAAGAGAATAAAATTATGAGTACTATATCCGCACAGCCTCATACCTGGACTAATTGGGTAATTCTCATCAACATTTGTCCCCTCCATCTGATATGCAACAACTTCAGTACTCACAATCTCATTATGCGGAAACACATCAGTGGGTTGGGGAACAACCCGTTGTTCGGTCTATTCAAGTATCAACCGTTCTGAGGGTTGTTTTGATAGGATATGGGATCCTACCAGGTCTAGCTCGTAGGTTGTAGGGGTGGAAGGGGGCTTGGCGAGGAGGAAGGTGAGGTCGTCGGCGCTGGGGCGCTGTCGTCACGTGTGCACGAGAGAGGGAGGGAGCAGGACGCGGCGGCTGGGGTTAGGTCTCCCAGCTCCCTTCAGGAAGTCGAGCAAATATGATTGCTTCTGCTTAACTTCAAACGAGTCCTTACATGAGTTTATATAATCTCCAAATATGATAACTGGGCTAAGCCCCTAATAACGATAAGATAACTGGGCCAGGCCCCTAACTGGCTGGGCTGTACAAACAGCTCGTCCTCGAGCTGGAAGGCGGGAAGCGCTTGCGGAACTCCTCGAGGTGATCAACGGGCGCCAAACACCTCCGCGTCAGCTGGAGCAGGCAGGTCGTCGAGCCCGGCGGCGGCGGTGTCCTCCTCAATGTAGTCTGCAGCCTCCAGGTAGAAGAGTCGCGGGCAGATGTGGCCGGGCACATAGGGATCATCGCAGTTGAAGCACAACCCTTGGCGGCGACGCTCGAGTTGCTCGGCCGTGGTGAGGCGTCAGAACGGGTGCGTCGCGGTCGCGGCGAGGGGCGCCGCGGAAGCCTGAGCAGGCCGACCCTGTGTGGGAACTTCCGGCCAGGGTGGCGGCCCAGCGGCCGGGGGCGGTGACGCCTGCTGGATGGCCACCGCTCAGTGCTCGAAAGCGCGGGCGTAGTACATGGCCGTCTGGAGGTCCTGTGGCCCGCGCATCTCCACGTCAGCGCAGATGTTGTCTGGTAGGCCGCCGACGAAGAGCTCAGCCCGCTGATGAGTCCAAACACTGGGGGCGTGGCACACCAGTGCCTGGAAGCGATCGACGAAGTCTTGCACTGTGGTGAGGAATAGAAGGCGCCCAAGCTCCGCCAGACGGCTCCCACGTATAGGCGGACCGAAGCGCAAGAGGCACAGATCGCGGAAACGCTCCCATGGTGGCATGCCGTCCTCGTCCTGCTCGAGGGCGTAATACCACGTCCGGGCGGTGCCTATGATAGGAGGTGATCCAGGTGCGATCGAACGCGAGCGTGCGCTGCCCCCTGAAAAATTGGTCGCATTGGTTGAGCCAATTCAGGGGGCCGACGGCGCCGTCATACATTGCGAACTCCATCTTGGAGAAACTCGGCGGTGGCTGGGCATGGACGACGGGCGGGTATGTGTCATCCGTGCGGAACAGCAAGGGCGACGACACCGAGTGTGCAGGCTGTAGAGTACCGCCATGGAAGAGGGGCCCGTCCACACCATCTTAGGGACCCGCGGCACCCGAGGACCCCCTGAACTGCATGGTCGGGGGCGGCTAAGGGAGTCCTGGATTAGGGGTCCTCGGGCATCCAGACTATGGTACGTGGGCCGGACTGATGGGTCGTAAGGATACAAGACCGAAGACTATCTCCCGTGTCCGTGTGGGACTCTCCTTGGCATGGAAGGCAAGCTTGGCGTCTTGATATGAAGATTCCTTTCTCTGTAACCGACTTTGTACAACCCTAGTCCCCTCCGATGACTATATAAACCGGAGGGCTTAGTCCGTAGGGACAAGAATCATACTCATAGTCATACAGGCTAGACTTTTAGGGTTTTAGCCATTACGATCTCATGGTAGATCAACTCTTGTAATACTCATATTCATCAAGATCAATCAAGCGAGGAAGTAGGGTATTACCTCCATAGAGAGGGCCGAACACAGGTAAACATCGTGTCCCCGTCTCCTGTTACCATCAACCTTAGACGCACAGTTCGGGACCCCCTACCCGAGATCCGCTGGTTTTAACACCGACATTGGTGCTTTCATTGAGAATTCCACTATGCCTTCGTCAAAGGGTTTGATGGCTCCTTCAGTCATTTGCAAAAATGTTGTCCAGCGAGAAACCTTCCTCCCCGGACATATCTTCGTATTCGGCGGCTTCGCACTGCGGGCCAACTCGCTTGGTCATCTAGAGCAGATCGATAGCTACGCCCCTGGCCGTCATGTCAGATTTGGAAGCTTGAACTACGTCGCAGATATCCGCGGAGACTTGATCTTCGACGGATCAGAGACCACAGCAGCCGCTCCCTGTCGCCACGATGAACATGAGTTAAATCTGTCATCGGACCATGCCCAAGGGATAGCGCCTGTAACTGCTCTGGCCCTAGATCCGAAGCAGATTGCACCATCCGAGGGAGGCTCAACCCCGCCACGGAAGCCGCAGACTCAGCAGCGTCAGAGCCGCACACCGACCCAACCTCGAGTGGGATCCGTGTCACCGGAACCCCGGACCCAATTCCGGCTACAAGTTCCAAACCATGTGCGTCCGTGCACGACGAGCTTGATAAAGCATCGATCGTCGAATTCAGCTCCGCGGACATCTTTCAGCACTCGCCTTTAGGCGACGTGCTAAACTCACTAAAAACACTCTCCTTAGCGGGGGACTCACAGCCGAATTATATCTAATTTGAACTGGAGGCTGATGACGGAGAATTTCGTTTCCCACCCACCGCCCACTTCATAGCCACTGTCGAGGACTTAACCGACATGCTCGATTACGGCTCCGAAGACATCGATGGTATGGACGATGATGCCGGAGAAGAGGAGGCCCAAAACCTGCCGTTTACCGGACGTTGGACGGCCACTTCCTCGTATGACGTATACATGGTGGATGCACTAAAAGAGAATAGCGGCGATGACAAGGAAGATCCAGTTGAGGATAAACCTCCGGAGACACAACCAAAGCGCCGACGTCAGCGGCGCTGATCCAAGTCACGCCGTGGAAAAGACAGCAATACCGACACCAGAGAAAACAATACTCCAGACGATGCCGAAGATAATGAAGACCCCGTTGAGGCAACTTCCGAACATGACGAACGGGAAGACGAGCAAGTTAGCCCTAATGAGCAGGCCACACACGAAGACTCAGAGGACAGTAGTTATTTTCCGCTCTCCAAGGATGAGGTGAGCCTCAGCACCGGGGATTTTATCGTGCCTGAGGAACCTCTCGAGCAGGAGCGCTTCAAGCACCGGCTAATAGCCACTTCAAGGAGCCTGAAAAAGAAGCAGCAGCAGCTTCAAGCTGATCAAGATCTGCTCAACAATAAATGGACTGATGTCCTAGCGGCCGAGGAATACGGCCTCAAGCGCCCAGCCAAAAGTTACCCGAAGCGTAAATTGCTACCTCAGTTCAATGATGAGGCGCTGGAGCCTGTACCATCATCGCGCAATGCGGATGACCGACCACCACGTTGTCGGGACAAAGCGGCAACTCAAGCCGAACACCAGACCGCCCCACCTCATCGTAAAGGCAGAGACAAAATAGCTTGGGGACATACATATGACCCACGGCAGGACTTGGACAGTAGAGCAGGTCAGAACAGATCAATCTATGGATCACGGGGATGTGCCCCGACACGCGATAATGGCTATCTAGCCGGACGCAACAATCATACTCATGCCCGGGACGAGAACCACAGACGGACTCCATCCGAGCTATGTCGTGACGTGGCCCGATATAGAGGCGCCACACACCCCCTTTGCTTCACTGACGAGGTAATGGAACACGAATTCCTAGAAGGGTTCAAACCCGTAAACATCGAATCATACGATGGGACAACAGATCCCGCGGTATGGATCGAGGATTTTCTTCTTCACATTCATATGGCCCGCGGCGATGATCTCCATGCCATCAAATACCTCCCACTAAAACTCAAAGGACCAGCCCGGTACTGGTTGAACAGTTTGCCCGAAAACTCCGTCGACAGCTAGGAGGACTTGGAAGAGGCCTTCCTGGACAACTTCCAAGGCACATATGTTTGACCTCCGTATGCCGACGACTTAAGTCACATAATTCAACAGCCCGGAGAGTCAACCAGGAAACTTTGGGCTAGGTTCCCAACCAAAAAGAATCAGATCATCGACTGTCCGAATGCCGAAGCCCCGGCAGCCTTTAAACACAGCATCTGAGACGAATGGCTCGCCCGACACCTCGGCCAAGAAAAGCCGAAGTCCATGGCAGCCCTTACGGCACTTATGACCCGCTTTTGCGCGGGCGAAGATAGCTGGCTAGCCCGTAGCAATAACAATGCAAGCGAACCTGGCATTGCGGAAGCCAGAAATAGCAGCGGCAAGCCCCGACGCAACAGACACAAGCGTCAAAACAATGGTAATAACACTGAAGACACGGCGGTCAACGTCGGATTCAGTGGCTCCAAGTCCGGCCAGCGAAAGAAGCCGTTCAAAAAGAACAATTCGGGCTCATCTAGTTTGGACCTAATACTCGATCGCCCATGCCAGATACATGGCACCCCCAACAAACCAGCCAATCATACCAATAGAGACTGTTGGGTTTTTAAACAGGACGGCAAGTTAAATGCCGAAAACAAGGAGAAGGGATCGCAAAGCGAGGAGGATGACGAGGAGCCCCGGCCACCGAACACAGGGGGACAAAAGAAATCCCCCCCCCCCCCAAGTTATAACGGTGAACATGATATACGCTATCCACATCCCCAAGAGGGAACGCAAGCGCGCGCTCAGGGACGTCTATGCGATGGAGCCAGTCGCCCCAAAGTTCAACCCATGGTCTTCCTGTCTGATCACTTTTGATCGCAGGGACCATTCGACTAGTATCCGTCATGGCGGTTCAGCCGCACTGGTCCTCGACCCAATCATTGATGGATTCCACCTCACGCGGGTCCTCATGGACGGTGGTAGTAGCCTGAACCTGCTCTATCAGGATACAGCGTGCAAAATGGGCATTAATCCCTCAAGAATTAAGCCCACAAAGACTATCTTTAAAGGAGTCATACCAGGTGTAGAGGCCTACTATACGGGCTCAATCACCCTATAGGTTGTCTTCGGATCCCCGGACAACTTCCGAAGCGAAGAGCTGATCTTCGATATCGTCCCCTTTCGCAGGGGCTATCACGCACTGCTCGGACGAACTGCATTTGCGCGCTTCAATGCGGTGCCACACTACGCTTATCTTAAGCTTAAGATGCCCGGACCACCCGGCGTCATAATAGTCAATGGAAATACGGAACGCTCCCTTCGTACCGAGGAGCAGACCCCTGCGTTAGTAGCAGAAGTACAGAGCGGCCTTCTCAAGCAGAACCTTAATTCGACGGCCGAGCCCGCGGACACTGTCGAATGAGTCTGGACTACTCTGCAGCAAGACAGCCCAGGTCGTCGAGAGCTCTGTTGGGGATCGTTGTAGAAATTAAAAAATTTCTACGCATCACCAAGATCAATCTATGGAGAGACTAGCAATGAGAGAGAGCGGAGTGTATCTTAATACCCTTGAAGATCGCGATGCGGAAGCGTTACTAGAACGCGGATGAGGGAGTCGTACTCGCGGTGATTCAAATCGCGGAAGATTCGATCTAACGCCGAGCGGATGGCGCCTCCGCGTTCAACACATATACAGCCCGGGGACGTCTCCTCCTTCTTGATCCAGCAAGGGGAGAGGAGAAGTTGAGGGAGAGCTCCGACAGCACGACGACGTGGTGGTGGAGCTTGCAGTTCTCCGGTAGGGCTTCGCCAAGCACTACTACTACGGAGGAGGTGTTGGGGAGGGAGAGGGCTGTGCCAGGGGAAGGGTGCGGCAGCCCTCCCACCTCCCCTCTATTTATAGGGGCAAGGGAGAGGGGGGCCGGCCCCCTCCAGATGGATCTAGAGGGGGGCGGCAGCCTGGGGGGGAGGCTAGCCCCCAAAGCCAAGGAGGGTGCCCCCCTTTATGGTTCCCCCCCCCAACCCTAGGTGCACGGGCCCTAGGGGGGTTTGGCGGCCAGCCCACCTAGGGGATGGTTCCCCTCCATATTAGCCCATAGGGCCCTCCGGGGAAGGTGGACCCTCCCGGTGGACCCCCCGAACCCTTTCGGTGGTCCCGGTACAATACCAATAAATCCCCGAACACTTTCGGCGATCGAATAACGACTTCCCATATATAAATCTTTATCTCCGGACCATTCTGGAACTCCTCGTGACGTCCGTGATCTCATCTAGGACTCCGAACAACATTCGGTAACCGCATACTAATTCCCATAACAACTCTAGCGTCATCAAACCTTAAGTGTGTAGACCCTACGGGTTCGGGAATCATGCTGACATGACCGAGACATCTCTCCGGCCAATAACCAACAGCAGGATATGGATACCCATGTTGGTTCCCACATGTTCCACGATGATCTCATCGGATGAACCACGATGTCGGGGATTCAAAAAATCCCGTATACAATTCCCTTTGTCAATCGGTATGTTACTTGCCCGAGATTCGATCGTCGATATCCAAATACCTCGTTCAATCTCGTTCCGTCAAGTCACTTTACTCGTTCCGTAATGCACGATCCTATGACTAAATGCTTAGTCACATTGAGCTCATTATGATGATGCATTACCGAGTGGGCCCAGAGATACCTCTCTGTCATACGGAGTGACAAATCCCAGTCTCGATTCGTGCCAACCCAACAAACACTTTCGGAGATACCTCTAGTGTACCTTTATAGCCACCCAGTTACGTTGTGACGTTTGGTACACCCAAAGCATTCCTACGGTATCTGGGAGTTGCACAATCTCATGGTCTAAGGAAATGATACTTGATATTAGAAAAGCTTTAGCAGACGAACTATATGATCTTGTGCTATGCTTAGGATTGGGTCTTGTCCATCACATCATTCTCCTAATGATGTGATCCCGTTATCAACGACATCCAATGTCCATGGTCAGGAAACCGTAACCATCTATTGATCAATGAGCTAGTCAACTAGAGGCTCACTAGGGACATGTTGTGGTCTATGTATTCACACATGTATTACGATTTCCGGATAACACAATTATAGCATGAACAATAGACAATTATCATGAACAAGGAAATATAATAATAACCATTTTATTATTGCCTCTAGGGCATATTTCCAATAGTCTCCCACTTGCACTAGAGTCAATAACTTAGTTACATTGTGATGAATCGAACACCCATGGAGTTCTGGTGTTGATCATATTTTGCTCGTGGAAGAGGTTTTGTCAACAGATCTGCGACATTCAGGTCCGTATGCACTTTACCAATATCTGTGTCTCCATCTTGAACATTTTCACGAATGGAGTTGAAGCGACGCTTGATATGCCTAGTCTTCTTGTGAAACCTGGGCTCCTTGGCAAGGGCAATAGCTCCAGTATTGTCACAGAAGATAGTCATCGGGCCCGATGCATTGGGAATAACTCCTAGGTCGGTAATGAACTCCTTCATCCAGATTGCTTCATGTGTTGCCTCCGAGGCAGCCATGTACTCCGCTTCACATGTAGATCCCGCCACGACGCTTTGCTTGCAACTGCACCAGTTGACTGCCCCATCATTCAAAATATACACGTATCCGGTTTGTGACTTGGAGTCATCCAGATCTGTGTCGAAGCTAGCATCGACGTAACCCTTTACGACGAGCTCTTCGTCACCTCCATAAATGAGAAACATATCCTTAGTCCTTTTCAGGTACTTCAGGATATTCTTGACCGCTGTCCTGTGTTCCATGCCGGGATTACTTTGGCACCTTCCTACCAAACTTACGGCAAGGTTCACATCAGGTCTGATACACAACATGGCATACATAATAGACCCTATGGCCAAGGCATAGGGGATGACACTCATCTTTTCTCTATCTTATGCCATGGTCGGGCATTGAGCCGTGCTCAATCTCACACCTTGCAATACAGGCAAGAATCCCTTCTTGGACTGATCCATATTGAACTTCTTCAATATCTTGTCAAGGTATGTGCTTTGTGAAAGACCAATGAGGCGTCTCGATCTATCTCTATAGATCTTGATTCCTAATGTGTAAGCAGCTTCTCCAAGGCCCTTCATTGAAAAACACTTATTCAAGTAGGCCTTTATGCTTTCCAAAAATTCTATATCATTTCCCATCAATAGTATGTCATCCACATATAGTATGAGAAATGCTACAGAGCTCCCACTCACTTTCTTGTAAATGCAGGCTTCTCCATAAGTCTGTGTAAACCCAAACGCTTTGATCATCTCATCAAAGCGAATGTTCCAACTCCGAGATGCTTGCACCAGCCCATAGATTGAGCGCTAGAGCTTGCATACCTTGTCAGAATTCTTAGGATTGACAAAACCTTCCGGATGCATCATATACAATTATTCCTTAAGGAAACCATTAAGGAATGCCGTTTTGACGTCCATTTGCTATATCTCATAATCATAGAATGCGGCAATCGCTAACATGATTCGGACGGACTTCAGCTTCGCTACGGGTGAAAAGGTCTCATCGTAGTCAACCCCTTGAACTTGTCGATAACCCTTAGCGACAAGCCGAGCCTTATAGATGGTCACATTACCATCCGCATATGTCTTCTTTTTAAAGATCCATTTATTTTCTATGGCTTGCCGATCATCGGGCAAGTCTGTCAAAGTCCATACTTTGTTTTCATACATGGATCCTATCTCGGATTTCATGGCTTCAAGCCATTTGTTGGAATCTAGGCCCGCAATCGCTTCTTCATAGTTCAAAGGTTCACCGTTGTCTAACAACATTATTTCCAGGACAGGGTTGCCATACCATTCTGGTGTGGAATGTGTCCTTGTGGACCTATCAAGTTAAGTAGCAACTTGATCCGAAGTTCCTTGATCATCATCATTAACTTCCTCTCTAGTTGGTGCAGGCACCACAGAAACATTTTCCTAAGCTGCCCTACTTTCCGGTTCAAGAGGCGGTACTTCATCAAGTTCTACTTTCCTCCCACTTACTTCTTTCGAGAGAAACTCTTTCTCCAGAAAGGATCCATTCTTGGCAACAAAGATCTTGCCTTCGGATCTGAGGTAGAAGGTATACCCAATTGTTCCATGCCAATATTATTCAACTTTCATATACTTTTGGCAACTTTTATATTATTTTTGGGACTAACATATTGATCCAGTGCCCATTGCCAGTTCCTATATGTTGCATGTTTTTGGTTTCGCAGAATATCCATATCAAACGGAATCCAAATGGGATAAAAACGGACGGAGCTTATTTTTGGATTATTCGGAAAATTCCGGAAGAAGAATCAACGCGAGACGGCGCCCGAGATGGCCACTAGGCAGGGGGGCGCGCCCCTGACCCTCATGAGCCACCCATAAGGCGGTTGATGCCCTCCTTCAACCGCAAGAAAGCTAAATTTTGGGGAACAAATCACGGCGAAGGTTTCAATCCAATCGGAGTTACGGATCTACATATATACACGAAACGGTGAAAGGGCAGCAGAAGAGAACGGAGAAACAGAGAGAAACAGAGAGACAGATCCAATCTCGGAGGGGCTCCCCTCCCATGCCATGGAGGCCAAGGACCAGAGGGGAAACCCTTCTCCCATCTAGGGAGGAGGTCAAGGAAGAAGAAGACGAAGGGGCCCCCTCTCCCCTTCTCTTTCGGTGGCGCCGGAACGCCGCCGTGGCCATCATCATCACCGCAATCTTCACCAAAAACTTCACCGCCGTCATCACCAACTCTTCCCCCCTCTATGCAGCGGTGTAACCTCTCTCTTACCCGCTATAATCTCTAGTTAAACATGGTGCTCAACGCTATATATTATTTCCCAATGATGTATGGCTATCCTATGATGTTAGAGTAGATCCGTTTTGTGCTATGGGTTATTTGATGATCAAGATTGGTTTGAGTTGCATGTTTTATTATTGGTGTTGTCCTATGGTGCTCTTCGTGTCGCGCAAGCGTGAGGGATCCCCGCTGTAGGGTTTGCAATATGTTCATGATTTGCTTATGGTGGGTGGTGTGAGTGACAGAAGCACAGACCCGAGTAAGTAGGTTGTTTGCGTATGGGATAAAGGGGACTTGATACTTTAATGCTATGGTTGGGTTTTACCTTAATGATCTTTAGTAGTTGTGGATGCTTGCTAGAGTTCCAATCATAAGTGCATATGATCCAAGTAGAGAAAGTATGTTAGCTTATGCCTCTCCCTCAGATAAAATTGCAATAATGATTACCGGTATCGATTGCCTAGGGACAAATAACTTTCTCGTGACAAAAACCTCTCTACTAAAACTAACTTAGTTGTGTCTTCATCTAAACAGCCCCTAGCTTTTATTGAGGTGCTCTTTACTTTCTTGCAAGCCTATCCAAAAACACCTACAAAGTACTTCTAGTTTCATACTTGTTCTAGGTAAAGCGAACGTCAAGCGTGCGTAGAGTTGTATCAGTGGTCGATAGAACTTGAGGGAATATTTGTTCTAACTTTAGCTCCTCGTTGGGTTCGACACTCTTACTTATCGAAAGAGGCTACAATTGATCCCCTATACTTGTGGGTTATCAAGACCTTTTTCTGGCACCGTTGCCGGGGAGCAATAGCGTGGGGTGAATATTCTCGTGTGTGCTTGTTTGCTTTATCACTAAGTAATTTTTATTTGCTGTTCTTAGTTGTTCTTTATCTTTAGTGATGGATATGGAAAACGAAATACCAAAAAAATTAGGTGTACTTGCTACTCATGGAGATGAGGAACCTCCTAAAACCCTCGATGCTCGTTATGTGACAGATATTATGTACTACTTTGATAATCCAGAGAAAACCCCATTCAATTTGGTAATCGGAGTAATGTTGGATCAACGTGAATACTTTAGGGATTATCGCTTGACACAAAAAGGGAAACTATTATGGGATCAAATTTATATGTTGAAGTGGTATGCTAGGCAACTATGCTTGAGATATGATTATACTTGTTGCTCTAGGATGAAGTCTCCACACCTTCCCTTTTCATGCAAATTTAATGATAATGAAACCTTGGCTTATTATGCTAGAGGTATATATGACTACTATGATGTGGAACAAATAGAAGAATTTGTTGCTTTTATGGGTGCTTATGAAATTGAATCTATGTTCAAAGAATATGAAAACCTTTACGATGTTGTTTACAGACCTGCAAATTTAGCTATCCTCAAATATTGCTATGAGAATTATGAATACAATTTCGATATTAATGCACTTATTGAGAAAGTCTCTGTTGTCCAAAAAGAGACTAATACTTTGTAGGAGTCTATGGAACAAGAAATTGATGAAACTGTGAGCTCATTGGATGAAAAAGATGATGAGGAGAGCGAAGAACAAAAGGAGGAAGAGCGGATTAGCTACCCGTGCCCACCTTCTAATGAGAGTAACTCTTCAACTCATACATTGTTTAATTGCCCTTCGTGCTTACCGAAGGATGATTGCTATGATGATTGTTATGATCCCATTGGTTCTCTTGAAATATCCCTTTTTGATGATGCTTGCTATGCTTGTGGCCAAGATGCCAATATGAATTATGCTTATGGAGATGAACTTGCTATTGTTCCTTATGTTAAAGATGAAATTGTTGCTATTGCACCCATGCATGATAGTCCTATTATCTTTTTGAATTCTCCAAACTACACTATATCGGAGAAGTTTGCTCTTATTAAGGATTATATTGATGGGTTGCCTTTTACTATTACACATTATGATTTTGATGAATATAATATGCATGTGCTTGCTGCTCCTACTTGCAATTATTATGAGAGAGGAACTATATCTCCACCTCTCTATGTTTCCAACATGATAAAATTGCAAGAAACTGTTTATACTATGCATTGGCCTTTACTATGTGTGCATGAATTGTTCTTTTATGACATGCCGATTCATAGGAAGAGAGTTAGACTTCGTGATTACATGATATATGTTACTTTGTGCTCACTACTAAATTACAAATCATTGTTAATTAAAATTGGCTTTGATATACCTTGGGATCCGGGTGGATTCATTACTTGAGCACTATATGCCTAGCTTAATGGCTTTAAAGAAAGCGCTGCCAGGGAGAAAACCCGGAAGTTTTAGAGAGTCATTTATTTCTGTTGAGTGCTTTCGTATAGTTTAAAAACAACAAAAATAAAGAGGGGAACCCAAAACTTTTTCAAAAAGAAAAGTGAAAGTGAGAGAGACAAGCATTGTTGAAGTGGGAGAGCTCCTTGAACTTTGTTCATGCTCACGGAAACTTTGTGAATCTTGATAACAGAAACTTTTCAACAAAAATAATTATCCCATTGTACAATTCCATTGTATTATAAAAATAATGTGCCAAGGTTTGCGTTTAGGATGTTTACAATGCTTGTTGGTTTGTATGGTGCAGGACAGAAACTTTGGCTGTAGTGCGCGATTTTTAATTTTTTACTGGAACGTCAAATGGTTCTGATTATTTTTGCACTGTATTTATATACAAAATTTTTATTTTTCATAATTTTTTGCAGAATTTTTCATGCATCATAAGCATGGTGAATAGTCAGATTATTACAGACTGTTCTGTTTTAGACAGATTCTGTTTTTGATGCATAGTTTGCTTGTTTTGATGAAACTATCAATTTATATCAGTGGATTAAGCCATTAAAAAGCTATATTACAGTAGACACAATGCAAAAAAAAATATGAATTGGTTTGCAACAGTACTTAGAGTAGTGATTTGCTTTATTATACTAACGGGTCTTACCGAGTTTTCTGTTGAAGTTTTGTGTGGATGAAGTGTTCGACGATCGAGAAGGTCTCGATGTGAGAAGAAGGAAGAGAGGCAAGAGCTCAAGCTTGGGGATTCCCGAGGCACCCCAAGTAAATATTCAAGGAGACTCAAGCGTCTAAGCTTGGGGATGCCCCGGAAGGCATCCCCTCTTTCTTCAACAAGTATCGGTATGTTTTCAGATTCGTTTCATTGATGTGATATGTGCAAATCTTGGAGCGTCTTTTCCATTTAGTTTTCACTTTTGTTTTATGCACCATGCTGGTATGAGATGGTCCTTGGTTGATTTATAGAATGCTATTTGCACTTCACTTATATCTTTTGAGTATGGCTTTATAGAATGCTTCATGTGCTTCACTTATATCATTTGAAGTTTGGATTGCCTGTTTGTCTTCACTTAGACAACCGCCATTTGTAGAATGCTCTTTTGCTTCATTTATATATGTTAGAGCATGGGCATATCTTCTGTAGAAAGAATTAAACTCCCTTGCTTCACTTATATCTATTTAGAGAGATGACAGGAACTGGTCATTCACATGGTTAGTCATAAAATCCTACATAAAACTTGTAGATCACTGAATATGATATGTTTGATTCCTTGCAATAGTTTTGCGATATAAAGATGGTGATATTAGAGTCATGCTAGTGAGTGGTTGTGGATTGTAGAAATACTTGTGTTGAGGTTTGTGATTCCCGTAGCATGCACGTATGGTGAACCGTTATGTAACGAAGTTGGAGCATGAGGTATTTATTGATTGTCTTCCTTATGAGTGGCGGTCGGGGACGAGCGATGGTCTTTTCCTACCAATCTATCCCCCTAGGAGCATGCGCATAGTACTTTGTTTCAATGACTAATAGATTTTTGCAATAAGTATGTGAGTTCTTTATGACTAATGTTGAGTCCATGGATTATACGCACTCTCACCCTTCCATCATTGCTAGCCTCTTCCGTACCGTGCATTGCCGTTTCTCACCTCGATAGTTGGTGCAAACTTCGCCGGTGCATCCAAACCCCGTGATACGATATGCTCTATCACACATAAACCTCATTATATCTTCCTCAAAACAGCCACCATACCTACCTATCATGGCATTTCCATCGCCATTCCGAGATATATTGACATGCAACTTCCATCATCATCATATACATGACTTGAGCATTTATTGTCATATTGCTTTGCATGATCGTAAGATAGCTAGCATGATGTTTTCATGGCTTGTCCATTTTTTGATGTCATTGCTACGCTAGATCATTGCACATCCCGGTACACCGCCGGAGGCATTCATATAGAGTCATATCTTTGTTCTAGATATCGAGTTGTAATATTGAGTTGTAAGTAAATAAAAGTGTGATGATCATCATTATTAGAACATTGTCCCATGTGAGGTTACCAAAATAAAAGTGGCCAGAGAAGCCCCCAAAAAAGGAGAGAGGCAAAGAAACCTACAAAAAAAGAGAAAATAATAGAGAAAAAGAGAGAAGGGACAATGTTACTATCCTTTTACCACACTTGTGCTTCAAAGTAGCACCATGTTCTTCATATAGAGAGTCTCTTGAGTTATCACTTTCATATACTGGTGGGAATTTTCATTATAGAACTTCGCTTGTATATTCCAACGATGGGTTTCCTCAAATGCCCTAGGTCTTCATGAGCAAGCAAGTTGGATGCACACCCACTTAGTTTCAGTTGAGCTTTCATATACTTATAGCTCTAGTGCATCTGTTGCATGGCAATCCCTACTCCTCACATTGACATCAATTGGTGGGCATCTCCATAGCCCGTTGATTAGCCGCGTCGATGTGAGACTTTCTCCTTTTTGTCTTCTCCACATAACCCCCACCATCATATTCTATTCCACCTATAGTGCTATGTCCATGGCTCGTGCTCATGTATTGCGTGAAAGTTGAAAAGGTTTGAGAACATCAAAAGTATGAAACAATTGCTTGGCTTGTCATCGGGGTTGTGCATGATGTGAATATTTTGTGTGGTGAAGATGGAGCATAGCCAGACTATATGATTTTGTAGGGATAAATTTCTTTGGCCTTGTTATTTTGAAAAGACATGATTGCTTTATTAGTAGGCTTGAAGTATTATTGTTTTTATGTCAAATGATAGACTATTGCTTTGAATCACCCGTGTCTTAATATTCATGCCATGATTAGACATATGATCAAGATTATGCTAGGTAGCATTCCACCTAAAAAAAATATTTTTTTATCATTTACCTATTCGAGGACGAGCAAGAATTAAGCTTGGGGATGCTGATACATCTCCGTCGTATCTATAATTTTTGATTGTTCCATGCCAATATTATTCAACTTTCATATACTTTTGGCAACTTTTTATATTATTTTTGGGACTAACATATTGATCCGATTGCCAGTGCGGTTCTGTTTGTTGCATGTTTTTGGTTTTGCAGAATATCCATATCAAACGGAATCCAAACAGGATAAAAATGGACGGAGCTTATTTTTGGATTATTTGCAAAATTCTGGAAGAAGAATCAGCGAGGCGGTGCCGAGATGGCCCGCGAGGCGGGGGTGCGCCTGCCCCCTGGCGCGCCCGACCTCGTGGGCCACCCGTAAGGCGGTTGATGCCCTCCTTCGCCGCAAGAAAGCTAATTTTGGAAAAAATCACGGCGAAGGTTTCAATCCAATCGAATTACGGATCTCCATATATACGAGGCGGTGAAAGGGCGTGAGCGTAACGCAGAAACAGAGAGACGGATCCAATCTCGGAGGGGCTCCCCTCCCATGCCATGGAGGCCAAGGACCAGAGGGGAAACCCTTCTCCCATCTGGGGAGGAGGTCAAGGAAGAAGAAGACGAAGGGGCCCCCTCTCCCCTTCTCTTCCGGTGGCGCCGGAACGCCGCCGTGGCCGTCATCATCATCACCGGAGTCTTCATCAACAACTTCACCGCCATCATCACCAACTCTTCCCCCCTCTATGCAGCGGTGTAACCTTTCTCTTACCCGCTGTAATCTCTACTTAAACATGGTGCTCAACGCTATATATTATTTCCCAATGATGTATGGCTATCCTATGATGTTTGAGTAGATCTGTTTTGTCCTATGGGTTATTTGGTGATCAAGATTGGTTTGAGTTGCATGTTTTATTATTGGTGCTGTCCTATGGTGCTCTCCGTGTCGCGCAAGCGTGAGGGATCCCCGCTGTAGGTTTGCAACATGTTCATGATTTGCTTATGGTGGGTGGTGTGAGTGACAGAAGCACAGACCCGAGTAAGTAGGTTGTTTGCGTATGGGATAAAGGGGACTTGATACTCTAATGCTATGGTTGGGTTTTACCTTAATGATCTTTAGTAGTTGCGGATGCTTGCTAGAGTTCCAATCATAAGTGCATATGATCCAAGTAGAGAAAGTATGTTAGCTTATGCCTCTCCCTCAAATAAAATTGCAATAATGATTACCGGTCTAGTTATCGATTGCCTAGGGACAAATAACTTTCACGTGACAAAAACCTCTCTACTAAAACTAACTTAGTTGTGTCTTCATCTAAACAGCCCCTAGCTTTTATTTACGTGCTCTTTACTTTCTTGCAAGCCTATCCAAAAACACCTACAAAGTACTTCTAGTTTCATACTTGTTCTAGGTAAAGCGAACGTCAAGCGTGCGTAGAGTTGTATCAATGGTCGATAGAACTTGAGGGAATATTTGTTCTACCTTTAGCTCCAAGTTGGGTTTGACACTCTTACTTATCGAAAGAGGCTACAATTGATCCCCTATAATTGTGGGTTATTAGACAGCCCTCCCACCTCCCCTCTATTTATAGGGGCAAGGGAGAGGGGGGCGGCCCCCTCGAGATGGATCTAGAGGGGGCGCGGCGGCCAATGGGGGCGCCCCCTTTAGGGTTTCCCCCCAACCCTAGGCGCATGGGCCCTAGGGGGGTTTGGCACCAAGCCCACCTAGGGGCTGGTTCCCCTCCATATTCAGCCCATAGGGCCCTCCGGGGCAGGTGGACCCTCCTGGTGGACCCCCCGGAACCCTTTCGGTGGTCCTGGTACAATACCGATAAACCCTCGAACACTTCCGGCGACCGAATAACGACTTCCCATATATAAATCTTTATCTCCAGACCATTCCGGAATTCCTCGTGACATCCGGGATCTCATCCGGGAGTCCGAACAACATTCAATAACCGCATACTAATTCCCATAACAACTCTAGCATCATCAAACCTTAAGTGTGTAGACCCTACAGGTTCGGGAATCATGCAGACATGACCGAGACATCTCTCCGGCCAATAATCAATAGAGGGATCTGGATACCCATGTTGGTTCCCACATGTTCCACGATGATCTCATCGGATGAACCTTGATGTCGGGGATTCAAACAATCCTGTATACAATTCCCTTTGTCAATCGATATGTTACTTGCCCGAGATTCGATCGTCGATATCCCAATACCTCGTTCAATCTCGTTACCGGCAAGTCACTTTACTCGTTCCGTAATGCATGATCTCGTGACTAACTGCTTAGTCACATTGAGCTCATTATGATGATGCATTACCGAGTGGGCCCAGAGATACCTCTCCGTCATACGGAGTGACAAATCCCAGTCTCGATTCGTGCCAACCCAACAGACACTTTTGGAGATACCTGTAGTGTACCTTTATAGCCACCCAGTTACGTTGTGACGTTTGGTACACCCAAAGCATTCCTACGGTATCCGGGAGTTGCACAATCTCATGGTCTAAGGAAATGATACTTGACATTAGAAAAGCTTTAGCAGATGAACTATACGATCTTGTGCTATGCTTAGGATTGGGTCTTGTCCATCACATCATTCTCCTAATGATGTGATCCCGTTATCAACGACATACAATGTCCATGTTTAGGAAACCGTAACCATCTATTGATCAACGAGCTAGTCAACTAGAGGCTCACTAGGGACATGTTATGGTCTATGTATTCACACATGTATTACGATTTCCGGATAACACAATTATAGAATGAACAATAGACAATTATCATGAACAAGGAAATATAATAGTAACCATTTTATTATTGCCTCTAGGGCATATTTCCAACAAGCTCTACTAGCAATTTGGCCTCAGTCCCAGTCCCGACCAAGTGGCGGCATTCGTACCGCGCGTACATAACTACGCACTCAAAATACCATGGGCATATACGGAGGCATAACTAGCTTGTGATCCATAATACGGCTCGACCGCTCCTGGACACACATACTTTCACCTTTTCCCTTTTTATACTTTTTAGGTCTCCTTACCGCAGGTTGGTTCTGACGACCTGATTATCGGTCCTCTCGACAGGATGGATACACCAAGATGGCAAGAAGCACTGGCGTACAAGGGAATTTCCAGGTTGTCTCTTCAAACAATCACTCTACTTGTGTTCAGGACCCGCACACAGCTCTCCCTTGGTTGTGGCATGTTAAATAGCATGGTTGCTTATTGCACCACTTGTACAAATACGCCTTGACGTATTAATGAACCTATAATGGAAATAGTCTGCGGCCCAGCTTCTGCGGCACTAGCCTACTACACCATTTTCCTTTTTTTGAGTAATCTTCTCAAGTTGCACCCGTACACTTTGGTTTGCTTTAATTTGCCAGGGGCTTCATTGCGACCCATAATATGGCACCAAAGTCTGAACACTCTTTACAGTATAGTTCGGCACCCCTAATTTGGCATTATATGCATTAGCTCCGAATCATGTCTTTGGTCAATAGTTGGGTTGCCCGGCTCCTGTGCTTACTACCTTATGTTCCGCTATATCAGCTAGGGTAGTAAAGGGAGAACTACTACGATTGTGTCCCGGTTTATTCGGATGAGCACCTCAGTAAAGAAAGCCGAAAACTGACTGTCATGATGCGGCGAGAGCCGGCCAGCTCTTCGGAGGTTTCAAATCTTTAGCAATTTTTTCCGCATTATGCGACAAATCGGCTCTTACCCGATCAGGTGTTTACAGTACCCTAGTTCGGATACTAGGGGTTGCGCCTAAATTTTCATTGTCAAACTCCTATGGCTAAGTGAGGGTGATAAAGCCAAATAGTCTGATTGCCTGGTTCGTTGCACTAAACACCTCCTTCAAGGACCAAACAATTGGATCAAGAGTGTTTACATTCCATCCAGAACACCCCCGTACTACCTACATGGGGGCTGAAGCCGACGACTGGCCAACTCTCAAAATTTCATAATCACGGCCGCACATGAGGTAAAATATTAAACATGCATTATATTACATAGACGAACCTGTTTCATAATACAGAGCGAGACAATATGAATTTATTCATTCAAAGATTACACCTTTCGTACATTGCTCTGCCACAATGCGGGATCCCTCCAGGACATCGCTAAAATATCGCTCGGACATCCGATACTCCTTGCACGTGGGCGGTCCCTCGTCCGCGACCGTGACGGCATTCATCCTCGCCCACTACATCTTGACACGGGCGAAGGCCATCCGCGCACCTTCGATGCAGACCGAACGCTTGATGGCGTCAAGCCGAGGGTAGGCATCGACTAGCCGCTTCACGAGACCAAAGTAGCTGCTGGGTATGGCTACGGCAGGCCACAGTTAGATTATTAAGTCCTTCATGGCCAGTTAGGCCACCCTATGCAGTTCAACCAGCTATTTTAGCTGATCGCTAAAGGGCACCGGATGTTCTGGCGCAAGGTATTGCGACCAGAACAGCTTCTCCGTCGAGCTCCCTTCTTCAGCTCGGAAGAACTCCACAGCATCAGAAACACTGCGCGGAAGATCCACAAACGGCCCTGGGGAACTCCAAATCCGGGTCAGTAAGAGATACCTCTTCTTCACATACTTGCTTTGCATACTAAAAGCCTTACCCGCCGCGATCATCTTGGCCTCATGGATTTCCTGGAGGGCGCCTTGGGCTTCGGCCCCAGCCTCTTGTGCACTTTGGCGGGCCTTCGCGTGTTCGGACTCTTGGTCCGCATGCTGGCACTCCAAGGACTCGTATTTCTTCAAGGCGTCCTGGAGCTCCTGCTGGACCTCACCAACCCTGGCCTCATGCTTTTTCCGGGCAGCTTGTTCCTTCGCCGCCCTCTCCTCGGCCTCAGCCAGCGCTTTCTTGAGGGTTTCAACCTCAATAGCCGCTCCTACAAATATCATAGCACTATGGTCAGTAAACATCAATTATTCTTTCTGAACATACAACAAGTCATTACATACCTTGCTTCTCCTCTAGCTGTTTTCTTGCTTGGCCGAGCTCTTCCTCGGCCCGCTCCAGACTCTGCTTTAGTCCGGAGACCTCAGCAGCATGAGAGGTTGCGGCCAACAACGACACCTGCTTATTCACATAAGACATATTTAGTTAGTTTCCTCCGTAAATTACTTGATCCTCTGTCCGGCTTTTCTTTCCAAACACCAGACAGTGTCTCAGGGGATCCTGTCTATACTATGGCTTTATCTTTTGCGTCACTTATCTCAAAGCCTATTAGCAGGCTGGTGCAGGCTTCAGTCAGTCCGCTCTTGACGGATTGAATCCTCTCAACCACCGCACCCATAAGGATACAGTGTTCCTCCACAATGGAAGCGCCTCGTAGCGCGTCCAGCAGATTATCCGGTGCCTCTGGATGGACAGAGGTCACCGGTGGTATAGCCACACCTCCTCCCTTCGGAGGAGGCTGCTCGCTTGACTCCGGAGCCGTGTAGGTCCCGGGATGGTATCCGGCTGGGGGCCGAATTGGATATGGCCCCCATCGCCAGTCTCCATGGGGGCTTTCTCCCCGATGTGTCTGGCCGCCGAGGAGTCATCCTTGTTGGGGAACGTTGCAGAAAATTAAAATTTTCCTACGGTTTCACCAAGATCTATCTATGAGTTCATCTAAGCAACGAGTCAAGAGAGAGAGTTTGCATCTACATACCACTTGTAGATCGAGCACGGAAGAGTTCGAGGGAGTGGTGATGATGGAGTCGTTCCCAACGTGATTCCAATCACCGATGACCAAGCGCTGAAAGGACAGCACCTCCGTGTTCAACACACGTACGGGACTATGGTGTCTCCTCCGTCTTGATCCAGCAAGGATGAAGGAGAGGTTGAGGAAGACAACTCCAATGGCAGCCTGACGGCGTGGTGCGGTTAGTCTGAAGTTCTCGGCAGGCTTCGCCAAGCTCGCGGGGAGAAAGGGAGGTGTTGGGGAGGGAGGGCTGCGCCTTCAATGGTGTGTGCAGCCCTCCCCCACCCCTCTATTTATAGGAGGAGAGGGCAAGGGGCCCGGCCATCTAGGGAAACCCTAGATGGGGCGGCGGACAAGGGAGGAGGAGAGGGTGGCTTGCCCCCAAGCTGAGGGCGCCCCTTAGGGTTTCCCCTCCCATGCCCTAGCCGCATGGGCCTAGGTGGGGGGCGCGCCCAGCCACAGGGGCTGGCTCCTCTCCCACACAGCCCATGTGGCCCCCGAGAGGTGGCCCCTCCAGTGGACCTCCGGAACCCTCCGGTGGCCCCAGTACATTACGGTATACCCCGAAACTTTCGAGTCCGTTTAACCACTTTCCATATATAAATCTTTACCTCCGGACCATTCGGAACTCCTCGTGGCGTCCGGGATCTCATCCGGGACTCGAACAACATTCGGTAGTCACATATTTGTCTTCCTAATAACCCTAGCGTCACCGAACCTTAAGTGTGTAGACCCTACGGGTTCACGAGACATCTGAGACATGACCGAGGCGATCTCGGTCAATAACCAACAGCGGGATCTGGATACCCATGTTGGCTCCCACATGTTCCTCGATGTTGTCATCGGATGAACCACGATGTCAAGGGTTCAAGCAACCCCGTATTCTATTCCCTTTGTCAGACGGTATGTTACTTGCCCGAGACTCGATCGTCGGTATCCCAATACCTCGTTTAGTCTCGTTACCGGCAAGTCACTTTACTCGTACCATAATGCATGATCCCGTGACCATACACTTGATCACTTTGAGCTCAATATGATGATGCACTACCGAGTGGGCCCAGTGATACCTCTCCGTCATACGGGTGACAAATCCTGTCTCGATCCGTGTCAACCCGCAGACACTTTCGGAGATACCTATAGTGCACCTTTATAGTCACCCGATTACGTTGTGACGTTTGATACACCAAAGCACTCCTACGGTATCCGGAGTTACGATCTCACGGTCTAAGGAAGAGATACTTGACATTGGAAAAGCTCTAGCAAAGCGAACTACGATCTTGTGCTATGCTTAGGATTGGGTCTTGTCCATCACGTCATTCTCCTAATGGCGTGATCCCGTTATCAATGACATCGATGTCCATAGTCAGAAACCATGACTATCTGTTGACCAACGAGCTAGTCTACTAGAGGCTTACTAGGACGTATTGTAGTCTATGTATTCACACGTGTATTACGATTTCCGGATAATACAGTTATAGCATGAATAAAGACAATTATCATGAACAAGGAAATATAATAATAATGCTTTTATTATTGCCTCTAGGGCATATTTCCAACAGTCTCCCACTTGCACTAGAGTCAATAATCTAGTTACATTGTGATGAATCGAACACCCATAGAGTTACGGTGTTGATCATGTTTTGCCCATGGAAGAGGTTTAGTCAGCGGATCTGCGACATTCAGATCCGTGTGCACTTTACAAATTTCTATGACTCCATCTTGAACATTTTCACGGATGGAGTTGAGCGACGCTTGATGTGCTCGGTCTTCTTGTGAAACCTGGGCTCCTTGGCAAGTGCAATAGCTCCGGTGTTGTCACGGAAGAATTTGATCGGCCCGACGCATTGGGTATGACTCCTAGGTCGGTGATGAACTCCTTCACCCAAATTGCTTCATGCGCTGCCTCCGAGGCTGCCATGTACTCCGCTTCACATGTAGATCCCGCCACGACGCTCGCTTGCAGCTGCACCAGCTTCTTGCTCCACCATTCAACATATACACGTATCCGGTTTGTGACTTAGAGTCATCGGATCTGTGTCGAAGCTAGCGTCGGCGTAACCCTTCTGACGAGTTCTTCGTCACCTCCATAAACGAGAAACATGTCCTTTGTCCTTTTCGGTACTTCAGGATATTCTTGACCGCTGTCCGGTGTTCCTTGCGGGATTACTTTGGTACCTTCCTACCAAACTTACGGCAAGGTTTACATCAGTCAGTACACAGCATGGCATACATAATAGATCCTATGGCTGAGGCATAGGGATGACACTCATCTCTTCTTTATCTTTTGCCGTGGTGGGGCATTGAGCTGAGCTCAATTTCACACCTTGCAATACAGGCAAGAACCCTTCTTGGACTGATCCATTTTGAACTTCTTCAAAATCTTATCAAGGTATGTGCTTTGTGAAAGACCTATGAGGCGTCTCGATCTATCTCTATAGATCTTGATGCCTAATATATAAGCAACTTCTCCAAGGTCCTTCATTGAAAAACACTTATTCAAGTAGGCCTTAATGTTGTCCAAGAATTCTATATCATTTCCCATCAAAAGTATGTCATCTACATATAATATGAGAAATGCTCTGAGCTCCCACTCACTTTCTTGTAAACGCAGGCTTCTCCATAAGTGCGCATAAACCAAATGCTTTGATCATCTCATCAAAGCGAATGTTCCAACTCGAGATGCTTGCACCAGCCCATAAATGGATCGCTGGAGCTTGCATACTTTGTCGACATTCTTAGGATCGACAAAACCTTCCGGCTGCATCATATACAGCTCTTCCTTAAGATAACCGTTAAGGAACGCTGTTTTGACGTCCATCTGCCATATCTCATAATCATAGTATGCGGCAATTTCTAACATGATTCGGACGGACTTAAGCTTCGCTACGGGAGAAAAAGTCTCATCGTAGTCAATCCCTTGAACTTGCCGATAACCCTTAGCGACAAGTCGAGCTTTATAGATGGTGACATTACCATCCGCGTCCGTCTTCTTCTTAAAGATCCATTTGTTTTCTATCGCTCGCCGATCATCGGGCAAGTCAGTCAAAGTCCACACTTTGTTTTCATACATGGATTCTATCTCGGACTTCATGGCTTCTAGCCATTTGTTGGAATCTGGGCCCGCCATCGCTTCTTCATAGTTCGAAGGTTCACTATTGTCTAACAACATGATTTCCAGGACAGGGTTGCCGTACCACTGCAGTGCGGGCGTGTCCTAGTGGACCTCTGAAGTTCGGTAGCAACTTGATCCAAGTACCTTGATCATCATCATGAATTTCCTCTTGGTTGGTGTAGGCATCACAGAACATTTTCTGAGCTGCACTACTATCTGTTCAAGAGGTAGTACTTCATCGAGTTCTACTTTCCTCCCACTTACTTCTTTCGAGAGAAACTCTTTTCGAAAGGATCCGTTTTTGGCAACAAAGATCTTGCCCTCGGATCTTAAGTAGAAGGTATACCCTACGGTTTCCTTAGGGTATCCTATGAAAACGCATTTTCCGACTTGGGTTCGAGCTTTTCAGGTTGAAGTTTCTTGACATAAGCATCGCATCCCCAAACTTTTAGAAGCGACAGCTTAGGTTTCTTCCCAAACCATAATTCATACGGTGTCGTCTCAGCGGACTTAGGCGGTGCCCTATTTAAAGTGAATGTAGCTGTCTCTAGGCGTATCCCCAAAATGATAGCGGTAAATCGGTAAGAGACATCATAGACCGCACCATATCCAATAGAGTGCGATTCGACGTTCGGACACACCGTTACGCTGAGGTGTTCAGCGGCGTTAGTTGTGAAACGATTCCACATTTTCTTAAGTGTGTACCAAATTCGTGACTTAAATATTCTCCTCCACGATCGATCGTAAGAATTTTATCTTTCGGTCACGTTGATTCTCTACTTCATTCTGAAATTCCTTGAACTTTTCAAAGGTCTCGGACTTGTGTTTCATCAAGTAGACATACCCATATCTACTCAAGTCATCTGTGAGAGTGAGAACATAACGATATCCTCCATGAGCCTCAACGCTCATTGGACCGCTTTTACATCGGTATGTATGATTTCCAACAAGTTGGTTGCTCGCTCCATTGTTCGGAGAAGCGGAGTCTTGGTCATCTTGCCCATGAGGCATGGTTCGCATGTGTCAAATGATTCATAATCTAAAGACTCCAAAGTCCATCAGCATGGAGCTTCTTCATGCGCTTGACACCAATGTGACCAAGGCGGCGATGCCACAAGTATGTGGGACTATCGTTATCAACTTTACATCTTTTGGTATTCACGCTATGAACATGTGTAATACTACACTCGAGATTCATTAAGAATAAACCATTGACCATCGGAGCATGACCATAAAACATATCTCTCATATAAATAGAACAACCATTATTCTCGGTTTAAATGAGTAGCCATCTCGCATTAAGCGAGATCCGGATACAATATTCATGCTCAAACTTGGCACCAAATAACAATTATTAAGGTTCATAACTAATCCCGTAGGTAAATGAAGAGGTAGCGTGCGACGGCGATCACATCGACTCTGGAACCATTCCCGACGCATCGTCACCTCGTCCTTCACCAGTCTCCGCTTATTCCGCAGCTCCTGCTGTGAGTTACAAATATGAGCAGCGGCACGGTATCAAATACCGGGAGTTACTACGAGTCTTGGTAAGGTACACATCAATTACATGTATATCAAATATACCTTTGGTGTTGCCGCCTTCTTGTCCGCTAAGTATTTGGGGCAGTTCCGCTTCGATGACCCTTTCCCTTGCAATAAAAGCACTCGGTCTCGGGCTTGGGTCCATTCTTTGACTTCTTCCCAGCAACTTGCTTGCAGGCGCGGCAACCTCCTTGCCGTCCTTCTTGAAGTTCTTCTTGCCCTTGCTCTTCTTGAACTTAGTGGTCTTATTGACCATCAACACTTGATGTTCTTTCTTGATTTCAACCTCGGTGACTTCAGCATAGAGAATACTTCAGGAATGGTCTTTACCATCCCCTGCATATTGTAGTTCATCACAAAGCTCTTGTAGCTTGGTGGAAGCGGCGGAGGATTCTGTCAATGACCGCCTCATCGGGGAGGTTAATATTCATTTGGGTCATACGGTTGTGCAACCGAGACATCTTGAGAATGTGCTCACTAATGAACTATTTTCCTCCATCTTACAACTATAGAACTTGTCGGAGATGTCATATCTCTCGACCGGGCGTGAGCTTGGAAAACCAGTTTCAGCTCTTGAACATCTCATATGCTCCGTGATGCTCAAAAGCGCTTTTGGAGCCCGGTTCTAAGCTGTAAAGCATGCCGCACTTAACGAGGGAGTAATCATCAAGACGAGACTGCCAAGCATTCATAATGTCTTGGTTCTGCAGAGACGGGGCGTCACCTAGCGGTCCTTCTAGGACATATTGTTTCTGGCAGCTATGAGGATGATCCTCAAGTTCGGACCCAGTCCGTATAGTTCTGCCGTCATCTTTCACTTGGTTTTCTCTAGGAGCAGCGTTGAAGTTCAAGTTGACATGGCGTTGGCCATTTGATCTACAAGACATATCATTCAAAAGTTTTAGACTAAGTTCATGATAATTAAGTTCATCTAATCAAATTATTTCAATGAACTCCCACTCAGATTAGACATCCTCTAGTCATCTAAGTGATACACGATCCGAGTCGACTAGGCCGTTTCCGATCATCACGTGAGACGGACTAGTCATCGTCGGTGAACATTCTTATGTTGATCGTATCTTCTATCGACTCGTGTTCGACCTTTCGGTCTCCGTGTTCGAGGCCATTTCTGTACATGCTAGGCTCATCAAGTTAACCCTAAGTGTTTTGCGTGTGTAAATCTGTCTTACACCCGTTGTATGTGAGCGTAAGAATCCATCACACCCGATCATCACGTGGTGCTTAGAAGCGACGAACTTTAGCAAGCGGTGCGATTAGGGAGAACACTTCTTGAAATTGTTGTAAGGATCATCTTATTTACTACCGTCGTTCTAAGTAAACAAGATGTATAAACATAATAAACATCACATGCAATTATATAGTAGTGACATGATATGGCCAATATCATAAAACTCCATTGATCTCCATCTTCGGGCTCCATGATCATCTTGTCACCGGCATGGCACCATGATCTCCATCATCATGATCTCCATCATCGTGCCTCCATGAAGTTGTCGCATGCGACTACTTCTACTACTATGGCTAAGCGTGTTTTAGCAATAAAGTAAAGTAAGTTACATGGCTTTCTTCAATGACACGCAGGTCATACAAAATAAAGACAACTCCTATGGCTCCTACCGGTTGTCATACTCATCGACATGCAAGTCGTGATTCCTATTACAAGAACATGATCTCATACATCACAATATGTCATTCATCATTCATCACAACTTGGCCATATCACATCACATGTCAATTGCTGCAAAAACATGTTAGGCGTCCTCTAATTGTTGTTGCATCTTTTACGTGGCTGCAATTGGGTTCTAGCAAGAGCGTTTTCTTACCTCGAATAACCACAGCGTGATCTTGTCAACTTCTATTTACCCTTCATAAGGACCCTTTTCATCGAATCCGCTCCAACTAAAGTAGGAGAGCAGACACCCGCCAGCCACCTTATGCAACTAGTGCATGTTAGTCGGTGGAACCGGTCTCACGAAGCGTCACGTGTAAGGTTGGTCGGGCCGCTTCATCCCACAATACCGCGGAAGCAAGATAAGATTAGTAGCGGCAAGTAAGTTGACAAGATCCACGCCCACAACTAAATTGTGTTCTACTCGTGCAAAGAGAACTACGCATAGACCTAGCTCATGATGCCTTTGTTGGGGAGCGTTGCAGAAAATTAAAATTTTCCTACGGTTTCACCAAGATCTATCTATGAGTTCATCTAAGCAACGAGTCAGAGAGAGAGTTTGCATCTACATACCACTTGTAGATCGAGCACGGAAGCGTTCGAGGAGTGGTGATGATGGAGTCGTTCCCAACGTGATTCCAATCACCGATGACCAAGCGCTGAAAGGACAGCACCTCCGTGTTCAACACACGTGCGGGGACGATGGCGTCTCCTCCGTCTTGATCCAGCAAGGATGAAGGAGAGGTTGAGAAGACAACTCCAATGGCAGCACGACGGCGTGGTGCAGTTGGTCTGGCAGTTCTCGGCGAGGCCCGCCAAGCTCGCTGGGAGAAAGAGAGGTGTTGGGGAGGGAGGGCTGCGCCTTCAATGGTGTGTGCAGCCCTCCCCCACCCCTCTATTTATAGGAGGAGAGGGCAAGGGGGCCGGCCATCTGGGGAAACCCTAGATGGGGCGGCGGTCAAGGGGAGGAGGAGAGGGTGGCTTGCCCCCCAAGCTGAGGCGCCCTTTTGGGTTTCCCTCCCATGCCCTAGCCGCATGGGCCTAGGTGGAGGCGCACCCAGCCCACCGGGGCTGGCTCCCTCTCCCACACAGCCCATGTGGCCCCCCGGGAGGGGTGGCCCCTCCCGGTGGACCTCCGGAACTGTCAGGACCCGATTCCAAGTCACATCGATCTAGCGGTAACACCTCATATCACTTTGCGGCCTCACGACGGTATTCCCAGGTGTCGCCTTACCATGGCCCGGACCGTCTGCGTCTTTTGGCTCACGTATATGATAGTGTCGCTAGCATCCATATGACAAAGAACCGGGCCGACATGGCTAGTCGTGAACCCAAGCGGCGCTAACCTATGGGGACAGGCATACATGAATCACATCGAGCATGTCGGTCATCAACGTATAAATTCGGGCTGTAGCACCTTTGGGCTACAGGACTCCGGTATACCGGTATGCTTGAGCTAGGCAGGACTCGAATAACACGCGTGACATTTCCCGAAGGGAGACATAGGCGAAGTGAAACACATGCCGCCAGTCAAGTGTCCAAGCGGTAGTCTGGGCTAGCAGGACTCCGGTGAACCGGCGATAGCGGACTACTATCGCTCGGAAGCACGAGACTACATTTCCCCATATGAGAGGCTGCCGAGGATAAACAACTAGTTTGTCGGATCCCACACATACCAAGCATTTCAAACATACACACAATATGCTCAATATGTGTAAATACGACGTGGCATCACAACATAACTCTACGATCAAATATTTATTCATTAGGCTCCGAGGAGCGAGATATTACAAACATGGGTCTCATGACCCAACACTCAGAGCATACAAGTCAAAGCACAAGCGGAAGCTAATCACGTCTGAGTACAGACAACTATAAATGAAAAAGGCTGAGAAGCCTGACTATCTACCAGATCCTGCCGAGGGCACAAGATCGTAGCTGAGGTAACAAGCTAAACGTCGAAGCCCACATGGAACTACTAGCGAGACTGACGTCTCTCTGCAAAACATAAAATAAGCAAACGTGAGTACAATTGTACTCAGCAAGACTTACATCAGATCTAACTACATATGCATCATTATCAAAAGGGGGTGGTGGAGTTTGACTACAGCAAGCCAGCTTTGACTCGGTGGCTATCCTGAACTACGACTGCAAGTAACTCTTTTGAGGTGGCGCACACGAGTCCACATATTCACCATATCAATACACCACTATGGATTCACTCCCGTCTCCCTACGAGAACGCCATCCATAGCACTCACGCTTATCTTGCGCATTTTAGAGTATCCACTTTCACTTGTCTATGAACTGATATAGGCAACCCAGAAGTCCTTCTCTGCGGACACGGCTATTGAATAGATCATATTAAACCCTGCAGGGTGTACTTCTTCACACGCTCTCACCACTTACCGCGTTTACACGACATGTACTCGGCAACCTTCAAGCGGAAGCCCAGCGTGGGTGTCGGCCACGGCCTACCTAAACACTCAAGTCCCTAGTACAGGTTTATCGCCTATTGGGTTCCATCCATGAGGAGTCGGCCGAGGTTTCCCATACAGCCCCGAGCGATGTGTGCAGGGTTCCCGAGACACCAAGCAGGCGAATCGGTACAGACCCACGGTGCCTACCGCAACACAACCCACCCCTAAGGTCAGCGTTGCGTGCGGCCATTGACATGCTACAAACACCGAAACTACTTGCAACTCCGGATGAGGACAAGGGTGGTTAAGAAGCCGAGAGGTCAATTAAGGATCCCAATGCGTGGTAATAACTGTTTCATGGATCACAAACACGAACTCAGTTCACGAGGGCGGTTTCAATGAGACAACCCACCATGTACTCCTACATGGCCTCTCACCGCTACCTTTACCAAATCGTGTTCACACTTAGCTCACACACAATAGGACATGTTCATAACAATTCCAATTCATTCCCGATGAATCGGACCGACTCAACTCTAAGCGATAGCAGGCATGACAAACAAGCATAAATGAGTAGGCGCAACATGGCTCAAACAACTCCTACTCATGCTAGTGGGTTTCATCTAATTCTTGTGGAATGACAGGTCATGCAAAGGATCAAGGGTTCAGCTACCGCAGCAAGTGTGATTGAATCGATGTTGACCTAATGCAATAAAAGAGAGCGGGAGCGAGAGAGTGGGATTATATCGGAATGAGCAAGGGGGTTTTGCTTGCCTGGCACTTCTGAAGATAATATAGTTCTTCATCGGTGTCATCGAATTCATCGTCGGTACGTCGTCTACCGAGAGGGGACAGTTACCGGCAAACAAGAGAGAACACAATCAATGCAATGCACATTCATATGAATGACATGATCATGTTAAGGAACTGAATTGACCTAATGCAGCAGTAATCCAAGTTAATTGAAGTGGAATTCAAACAAGGTTGAACTCCAACTCCAAATGCTAGTTCATAATTTACCCTAATCATGATTCATCCTATTCAGTGAGGTTAACTTGTTCAAACATGCATGAAAATGCCATAAACAGATTCTTCATATTTTTCTGATCATTTTTCATATATAACTTATTTCCATTGGAGTTATAGATTATTTTCTATGATTTTTTGAAGTTTGTAGCATTTTCTGGAATTTCCTGAATAAACTTAAATCCAGGAAATGTTTTATTGCATCAGCATTATGTCACAGTGACGTCAGCGAGTCAACAGGGCGGCCAGGGTCAAACCTGACCTGCGGGACCCATTGGTCAGTGAGCCTGGGTTAGTTAGGTCGCCGACAGGTGGGCCCGGTCAACTTTGACTAAGTCAAAGTCAAGCTGACACGTGGGGCCTCATGCTTAGCACTAATCTAAATAGAAAAATTAGGCTAACCTAAATGGGCGCTGGGGCCCGTATGTCAGTGAAGGAGGTGGGTGGTTAGCGGGGTCATTAGTGGCTAATGACGTGCCACGTCGACACTCACCGGAGCATGGCCGGCGACGACCACATCTCGCGGCGGAGGCTCGCCGGAGTTGCTCGGGCTCGCGCTACGGAGGACCATTTCGTGCACGGTTTGTGGCTATGGAGAGCTGGCGGTGGGGCGCATCCGGTGGTGGTGGCGAGATGGAGCTGGGCGGCCTCTGAGGCACCGGCGACGAGCTATCTGGCGGCCGGAGCTCGGGCACGCCTTCGGACCACAGCGTTTTGGGGCACGGGAGGAGGAGTGGGTAGGTGCTCAGGGTTCCGAGGAAGCAGCAGCAGGGGCGACAGCGTGCTTTCGGGACGCGACGATGTGGGGGCTCTAACGCTGGCGACCTCGTGGCCGGCGGCGATGAGCTCTCGGGCTCGGCAGAGCCAGCGGTAGAGGAAGAATCGGCATCGAGGAGAGGGAGGTTGGTGCGGGGCTCAGCGATGACGATGGGGCCTTCAGCGAGTCGGGGGCGGCCCGAGCCCAGCAATCAGGCGGCAGTGACAGCGGGTCGAGGAGAGGAAAGCGGTGGGGCGGCGCCTCGGGGCGCTCCGGTGTCGGGAGGCTCGGTGAGGAGGGGAGAGAGACTAGGCGGAGCTCGGGGCATGTCGAGAGGCTCGGGGATGGCTGTGGCCTGAGTGCAGTGATCAGCGTCGTGAGCTCGCTCGGTCGAGCTCATGAGAGGGGAGCAGAGGAGGATGGGGTTCGGGAGAGAGGGAGAGGACGAGGGGTCGGGGGTGTCGTGGCATCTCCGGGCGTCGAGGAGGAGGGCCGGGAAGCAGGAGGTGGCGTCGGGCGTCGAGGCAAGCGCCATGCCTCGCCTCTGCCTCTTGCGAGAGGAAGGCGACAATGGCGAGGCGGTGGTGGGCTGGGCCACCAGCTGGGCCGTCGAGGAGGAGGGGGAGAAGGCTGGGCCAGGTGGGCTGCGCAGGTAAGCCAGGTAAGGTATTCTCTCTCTCTTTTATTTCCATTTTCTATTTTCTGTAATTATGTTTGGCTTTAATAAAAATGCCAGGGCATTTCCAAAAATCATGAACTGGTCAATGTCTTTGTTTGGAATATTTCCAACAACAAACATTTCAGTTTATGATTATTTGAGCATTTAAAATATTTTATAGTATTTAAATGCCCAAATGCAAATACCATATGAATTAATTCAAAAGTCCAAATGTCATGGAAAAATGTGCAACATCTCTCGTTCTTGTTTCAAGCATTTTCCAAAATGGTGAACATTTTGAAGGCCATTTGGTTCATTGAAAATATTTCTTAGTTGAACCTATTTGAATTGTTTTTGGTGCTAGGGCTTGGCCATCCCCATTTCAAATTTTCATGAATATTAAACATGATGCATGGATGCAATGCCACTGGTTACAAGCAAGCTCTAGGGCTGATCTGGGGCTGTGACAGGAACCCTCCCGGTGGCCCCGGTACATTACCGGTATACCCCCGAAACTTTCCGGAGTCCGTTTAACCACTTTCCATATATAAATCTTTACCTCCGGACCATTCCGGAACTCCTCGTGACGTCCGGGATCTCATCCGGGACTCGAACAACATTCGGTAGTCACATATTTGTCTTCCTAATAACCCTAAGCGTCACGAACCTTAAGTGTGTAGACCCTACGGGTTGGAGACATCACAGAACATGACCGAGGCGATCTCGGGTCAATAACCAACAGCGGGATCTGGATACCCATGTTGGCTCCCACATGTTCCTCGATGTTGTCATCGGATGAACCACGATGTCAAGGGTTCAAGCAACCTGTATTCTATTCCTTTGTCGAGACGGTATGTTACTTGCGAGACTTCGATCGTCGGTATCCCAATACCTCGTTTAGTCTCGTTACCGGCAAGTCACTTTACTCGTACCGTAATGCATGATCCGTGACGGACACTTGATCACTTTGAGCTCAATATGATGATTCACTACCGAGTGGGCCCGGTGATACCTCTCCGTCATACGGAGTGACAAATCCTGTCTCGATCCGTGTCAACCCGAGACACTTTCGGAGATACCTGCGGTGCACCTTTATAGTCACCCGATTCGTTGTGACGTTTGATACACCAAAGCACTCCTACGGTATCCGGGAGTTACGATCTCACGGTCTAAGGAAGAGATACTTGACATTGGAAAAAGCTCTAGCAAAAGCGAACTACGATCTTGTGCTATGCTTAGGATTGGGTCTTGTCCATCACGTCATTCTCCTAATGGCGTGATCCGTTATCAATGACATCGATGTCCATAGTCAGGAAACCATGACTATATGTTGACCAACGAGCTAGTCTACTAGAGGCTTACTAGGGACGTATTGTAGTCTATGTATTCACACGTGTATTACGATTTCCGGATAATACAGTTATAGCATGAATAAAAGACAATTATCATGAACAAGGAAATATAATAATAATGCTTTTATTATTGCCTCTAGGGCATATTTCCAACAATCCTCTGGCGCCACCCTGATGGCCTCCTGAACCTCTCCCTGGCCGGGGAAGGTCCTTCAAGACAGCACCTCGGCGTCGCCCTTGGCCTGGGGAGAGTGAGCCATCGGTGGTGACTCGCTGGCCATCGCCTTTGAATCCAGCGAATCCCCTGATGAGGACCGCAGGGAGCTCTCGTGGGCCGGACTGCAATTGCATAATTCAACATGTTAAAACTATGAAGTTGAGAGGTCGGATATATGGACGCATCCGGTTTTCTTAGTACTCATGATGCGGCCAGGGGCTTGTTTCGGGGGCGCGGCTCTGGGCTGCTGTCAACGTCCCACGCGGAGTTATCCGCGAGGGAGCTCTTCCCCCTCTTGGACACCTCCGCCTCCAGATTTGTGGAGGCCGCCCTCTTCTTCCTTCCCCCGTCAGGGGGAGATCTGCTTTCCTCCTCCTCGTCGTCGTCTTCGGCGGCGGAGGAGTGAGTCTCGGTGTCTTCAGATGTCATGTCTGAAGCTCCTTTGCGGCGGGGGCCACTCCGGACCCCCTTGGCCTTCTTCTTGGCCTTCTTCTCCGGCGCCTGGTAGGGCGCCGGAACCAGCATATTTGTCAGAAGCGGAATTGCTGGTTCCTCGGGCAACGGAGCCGGACACCGAATCCGCTCCGCCTTCTTTGTCCAGCCCTGGAAAAATAAATAGTGGGGTTTGGATATCCTCCACGACTAAGCAAGTAAATTATGCGCCCTGAAATGTGAAATACTTACCGCACTGGCGGGATAGGCCAGGGCGTGCCCGCGGTCCTCGGTTGTCTCCGGCGGCGTCTCGTTGCTCTTGAAGAGCAACTTCCAGATATCTTCGTGCGTGGTGCCGAAGAGCCTTTCCAGGGTCTGGTGCTCCTCCGAATCGAATTCCCATAAAGGGCAAGCCCGGCTTTGGCATGGAAGGATCTGGCGAACTAGCATCACCTGGATCACGTTGACGAGCTTGATGTTTTTGTCCACAATGCTCTGGATGCGCGTTTGCATCGATATCAACTCGTCCGATGAAGACCAATTCGGTCCCTTCTCCATCCAGGAGGTGAGCCGCATTGGAGCTCCGGACTTGAATTCGGGAGCCGCGGCCCAGGTGGCGTCGCGGGGCTCTGTGATATAGAACCATAGTTTCTGCCACTCTTTGATGGTCTCCACAAAAGTACCCTTGGGCCATGTGACATTGGGCAGCTTTCTCACCATGGCGCCTCCGCACTCCGCGTGTTGGCCATCCACCACCTTCGGCTTCACGTTTAAGATCTTAAGCCACAGTCCGAAGTGGGGTGGAATGCGGAATAAGGCCTCGCACACGACAATGAATGTCGAGATGTTGAGGAAGGAGTTTGGGGCTAGATCATGGAAATCAAGCCCGTAATATAACATGAATCCGTGGACGAAAGGATGGAGAGGAAACCCTAACCCGCGGACGAAATGGGGGATGAACACCACCCTCTCATTGGGCTTCGGGGTGGGGACGATTTGCCCCTTGGCCGGAAGCCGGTGGGCGATTTCTTTCGCCAGGTACCCGGCCTCCCGAAGCTTGGTGATGTCCTTTTCCTTGACGGAGGAGGCCATCCACTTGCCTTGCGCTCCAGATCCGGACATGGTCGAGTGCTTTCTTGAGGCGGAAAAGATGAGGACTTGGGCACTGAAGCTCGAGAATGGGAGGACAAAGATAGAGAGAAGGCATGGGTGAAAGAAGGGAATCCGTATCTCCTTATAAAGGCAGTGAATATCAAGTGCCTCCCCACTCACCTTAAAACTCGCCTGTTCCCAAGAGCCGTGCAAACGGCACGGTTGGAATACCCAAGCCCGTATTGATGAGAATCCTGCAATAAGAGGACACGATCTCTTATTTGACAAGACGTGCCAATGAGACCGCATCTCGAAGCGGCAGGCCAAAAAACGGTTCGAAATAATGACCGGGTGATGACGTGGTGTCATATTACCAAAAGTTTTCAGCGGATTGGACTCGTGAAATATTATACTCTCTGCGGTTGTGTGTGGAATTTGTTTTGCAGAGCCGGACACGGTCGTTGCATCCGAAGACTGTGTTGGAGTATTCGGAGAAGGAACCCGCCTTGCAATGCCGAAGACAATTTGCGCGCCGGACACCTCGTCAGTGAAGCCTGGTTCAGGGGCTACTGAGGGAGTCCTGGATTAGGGGGTCCTCGGGCGTCCGGACTATGGTACGTGGGCCGGACTGATGGGCCGTAAGGATACAAGACCGAAGACTATCTCCCGTGTCCGGGTGGGACTCTCCTTGGCGTGGAAGGCAAGCTTGGCGTCCTGATATGGAGATTCCTTTCTCTATAACCGACTTTGTACAACCCTAGTCCCCTCCGATGACTATATAAGCCGGAGGGCTTAGTCCGTGGGGACAAGAATCATACTCATAGTCATACAGGCTAGACTTTTAGGGTTTTAGCCATTACGATCTCGTGGTAGATCAACTCTTGTAATACTCATATTCATCAAGATCAATCAAGTAGGAAGTAGGGTATTACCTCCATAGAGAGGGCCCGAACCTGGGTAAACATCGTGTCCCCCCGTATCCTATTACCATCAACCTTAGACGCACAGTTCGGGACCCCCTACCCGAGATCCGCTGGTTTTGACACCGACAGCGGCACCGGCGGTGACAGCACGTGCGGCTGTCCTGAGGCCATCATGTAGACCGCCTTGATGGACCCGGCGAGCCAGACCGGCAGCGGAGGTGGCGACGGGGGGAAAAGGACCCGTGATGGTGGTGACGGGGCCGGGCGGCTGCAGCCCATAGTGCCCCGCGAGGAAGGTGCAGATGCCCTGGACCGCCTGAGTCAGGTCCCGGAGCGCCGCCGTCATCTCCTCCAGGGTGAGCACGATGGGGGCGGGCGCGGGTGGCGTCCAGGCGGCGGAGGAGACCGGCCCGGTCAGGGACGTCGTGCTGGCCGCGGTGGTCATCAATGACGAAGAGGCGATCGGCAGCGAGTGGGAGGGGGTGGGAGGTGGCACGGACATGATTGAGCGTGAGACACCTGATACCAGATTTATAGGATCTGGGATCCTACCAGGTCTAGCTTGTAGGTCGTAGGGGTGGAAGGGGGCTTGGCGAGGAGGAAGGCGAGGTAGCCGGCATTGGGGCGCCGTCGTCACGTGTGCGCGAGAGAGGGAGGGAGCAGGACACGGCGGCTAGGGTTAGGTCTCCGAGCTCCCTTCGGAAGCCAAGCAAATATGATTGCTTTTGCTTAACTTCAAAGCCCTTACATGAGTTTATATATGTTGGGGAACGTAGCAGAAATTCAAAATTTTCTACGCATCACCAAGATCAATCTATTGAGTAATCTAGCAACAAGGGAAGGGAGTGCATCTACATACCCTTGTAGATCGCTAAGCGAGCGTTGCAAAACGCGGATGAGGTAGTCGTACTCATGGCGATTCAGATCGTGATCGATTCGATCTAGCGCCGAACAACAGCGCCTCCGCGTTCAACACGCGTGCAGCCGGTGGCGTCCCCCATGCCTTGATCCAGCAAGGAGAGAGGGAGAGGTTGGGAAGACTCCGTCCAGCAGCAGCACGACGGCGTGGTGGTGGTGGAGGAGCGCGGTACTCTAGCAGGGCTTTGCCAAGCACTACGAGAGACGAGGAGGGAGAGAGGTAGGGCTGCGCCTTGGGAGAGAGAGACTCATGTGTTGGGCAGCCCCAAAACCTCCACTATATATAGGGGCAAGGGGGAGGGGAGGCGCCCTAGGGTTTCCCCTAGGGGGGGCGGCGGCCAGGGCAGATGGAATCTCCCCTTTGGGTGACTTGTCCCCCAAGCCAGGAGGTGGGAACCCTACATGGGGCGCCCCAAACCCCCTGGTCACGTGGGAACAGTTGAGGGGCGCAGAACCCCTTAGTGGGCTGGTTTGCCCCCTTCCCTTGGCCCATCAAGCCCCCCAACACTTGCCGAGGCTCCCGAAATACCTTTCGGTCATGCTGGTCATCACCCGGTACCTCCGGAACACTTCCGGACTCCAAAACCCTTCGTCCAATATATCAATCTTCACCTCTGGACCATTCCGGTACTCCTCGTGACGTCCGGGATCTCATCCGGGACTCCGAACAACATTCGGTAACTGTCGTGGTTTTGTCACGGCAGATGTCCTCGTGAAAGGACTTAGTCGTGGAGCCATCACTACGGGTTAGCTTGAAGGGGTTAAAGCGGACACAAGGACGCAAGAGAATTAATACTAGTTCGGCCCCTTCGATGAAGGTAAAAAGCCTACGTCTAGTTGTGATGGAATTGATGGGGTTTCGATGACTATGGAGCAAACAAGCTTCGCCTAAGTCTTGAGTTGTTGTCTGTTCTCCTCAAACCACTGTCGGGTCGTCCCCTTATATACATGGGTGGCGCCCGTCGGTTCACAGAGTCCCGATGCCGGTTTATAGATGTATCCGGCTCGGTCTCTACTATTCCTAACTTATAATACAAGTTACATACTGACGCCGGTTTATGGTTACAATCTTGAACCGGCTATGGGCCTTAAGCCCTCATCTGCCTACTTGGGCTTTAACATACTTAACTACTGATGAAGTTAACCCGGCCTGTCTTGGCCGGTTTACACCCAGTGGTGATATCCCCAACATTAGGCCCCAGATTGATTTGAACAAGGTTCATGTCAATCCTTAGCAAAAAACTTCATCTTCAGCATCTTTGTGTAATCTGGTGAACCGCCATGATGTCATCTTCTTTGATCTTCGTAAACCGGCGTGACGCCACCTGTCATAAAAGCTATCCATGATACCTTTTTGTTTAATAGATCTGCGACAATCGAGGTGACAGCTCCGTTTCCAAGCTCGCGGCCCCTTGATTTTCGTGCCCGACACATGTCCCTTGCCTTATAAATAAACCCGAAGGGTCATTTCTTTTTTCCCCTTCGTGCCCTTCTGCTTCGTCTTCCTCGCACCGCCCAGCTTCGGAGCTCCGCGGCCGCCGTCGACTCCTGCACCAACCTTGGCTGCTGCATCACCCTGAATACTCCAGAGCATCGCGGCGATCTTCCGTTTCTTCCTCAGCTCTGGTAAGCCTTCTACCTTTCCCCCATAGATCTGTTCTAGGGTTTCCATGTTCTTCAGCGTTCATCGCTTGCTTCCTGTTCATATGATAATCTTCAGACGAGTCTGTGAATCTTTGTTCTGGGTAGCGGTAGTTTTTATCATCCGTTTTCACTTGCGCATCTCAAGACCATAGATCTCTTTGTATCCTTGCTCATTGATTCCTCATCTACTCCCTTTCAGACCTTGAATATTTATTTCTTTTTCTGAACATGCTCTAGATCCAAAACTGGTAATTTTGCGAAACCTGTTTTCACACACCTACTCATCCGCAATCTTGACTCTTCAATGTTTTAGACCGGGCGGTTTAGCTTTGTAGAAAAATTGATAACTCGGTATATATACCATTAATCCCCTTATTGAACCGCCAGGATTCCCTAGCTAAGTATTGCCGCTTTGCAGAACTCAGGTTTATAGATAACTGCTTCCGGTTTAGCAATGAATGCAACAGTGTGTATCCTTCCAACATAATCTTAAACCGGTATTACTGCTTTGCAGATTGCACCATGGCCAAGCAAGTGTATGAGTGCAACTGGGTCCCTTCTCGAGTGACCGAGACTCAACTGGATAACTTAGTCAACACCGGCGCTTTAGGCAAAAAAGATGTCATTCACTGGAGAGTCCCTGGCCAGGAATGTCCTCCAGAACCCAAAGAGGGAGATGTTGTTGTTTTTGCTGACCATCTAGCCCGGGGCTTCAGTCCGCCCGGTTCAAAGTTTTATCGGGATGTCTTGGCCAACTTCCAACTGCGTCCACAAGATATCGGCCCCAACTCTATAACCAACATCTGTCACTTTCAAGTGCTCTGTGAGGTGTTCTTTCAAGAGGAGAGAACAGTTGAATTATTCAGAGATTGCTTCCATCTAAACCGCCACACCGAATTTACTGACGATCCCAACACCGAGCTAGGTGGTATGGCGATTCAAAAGAGGAAATAGGTCACTTACCCTCACGCCAAACTGCACAGCCATCCCAAAGAATGGAATTCAACATGGTTTTACTGCAAAGATACCTCTCCTGATGGAGAAAATCCTTTGCCGGGTTACCGTCCGGAGCGGCTAAGCAACACACATCCCTTCCCTCAAAGACTGACTGCTAGGGAGAGAAGCAAATATGCTCCTCAATTATCCAAGCTCCGGGCCTTCATGGCTAACGGGTTGACAGGAGTTGACCTTGCTCGCTGCTGGATATCTTGGAGTATACTACCCTTAAGCCTGTGCTCCGGTTTGATGTGCAAATACACAGAAGATGCAAAAGACCCTCTACAGCATATCGAGATCCAGGTGACAGACGATGAAGTTACTGGGGCTGTTAAGAGAATGTTAAATCAACCGGAAACTGCTTGCGCTCAAACCGGCCTGCCTCCCTTTTCTGCCAAGAACAAACCGCCTGCCGTAAGACTCATATCTTATGTTTTCATGAAATCTGACTATGCTTAAATACCCTTTGTTGACTTTAACATCTTTCAAACAGGGTGATGATCCATTTTGGAGCAAGAAGCCTCCTCAAGAGAAACCGGAGAAAACAACCTGGCCCAAGACCAGAGTTGTGAAGAAACCGGCCCATAGAAAGAGAACCACTGCCTCTTCCGATCCACCAGCTAATGATGATGTGGGTAATCCGGACCTTGAGGTAGAGCTTGACTCACTTGGTTTATTTTTCACACGCCTTATTGATAATGATTATTGCCAGGATGACACTGAAGTCAGTCACGCTGATGTTGTAGAGGTAATCGCTCTTTCTTCCGATTCAAACCCTTTACCTTCACTAAAAATCCGTCGGGCAAACTGGAAAGTTAAATTTTCTCATCCTCTTGCTTATTTGGACCGAAACTTTCATATGAAGACACAACAGCATGAAGCTCACCGCACAACCCGGCACAGCGGCCAGGTAGTTACCTCCACCGGTTTACCGAACAGTGCGGTTCGGAAACGCCGTTCAGAGATCTCTAACTATTTCGTCAATGCTTATCCTAAAGCAGGTTGTGTTCGTCAACCTCTTAATCCATCTAACTCCGATTATCAGGGCACTTCTCATTCTTCTTCCGGCGAGTCGTCAACCACTCAGCTCCCACCACTCAAGATTGTGCTTGGGTGAGCCGTATTCCTGATAATGTTGCTTGATATATTACTTTCAATATTCACTGGACTGATCCGTCTTTTTCCATTCAGAGCCAAGCCTAGGCCAAGCAAGAAAGCTCGTCTGGACAACGCGGCAGAAGAAGATGACGCTCCTGAACCGGCAAAAATACCAGATCCCGAAGAACACATCCACGACGATATGTTGAATGACCCACCATTGCAAGATCATGACATTACTGTTGAAGAGGCACATGTTGATGCCACAGGCCCTTTGAACCAGCCCATGGGTCCTGCTCAGACTGATAAAACAGCTAGCCCCTCAAAGCATACTGATAAACCGGCGACCCCAGTGCGGACCGGTGAAGCCAAAGATGATGATGTTGTTATTACTGGCTTTGGTCATTTTGAGCCAGGCAATCCTGTTGCTTTGTCTAACCACACTGCCAAAGATGATTTTGCTGCATTTGGTAAAGGCAAATGGAACGCCGATTTGGCCACTTATGCCGCTCTGAACCCCCAAGATCTTCATTCCGGCTATCTGAATCGGCTATATACCAGCCGTGATTATGAAGCCGGTCTGGTAAACATGATGAAGGACAAATATGAGGTAAATCCCACATGACTTTCTGCTTGTATATTTCAATCTGTCAACTCCAATAGGCCCCAAGGGCCGGTTCAACTCAATGTAGTTAAACCGGGACTTTACAAAATAAGAATTCCAGTATCACTCAAGGATAGAGCAAATAGGAATTAGCCCCCAAGTGCCAAGTTGAATACTTGTATTGAGATTGGGACTTTATATAGAAATTGTAGGATGAAAAGAAAATATGCATTAGCCCCCAAGTACCAAGGGCATAACTTGTTATGTGGTTGGTACTTCAAATCTGCACCATAATCTTAATCAAATGACTATCTGTATGTAGGCTGATCTGAGCAAGAAAGAAAGCCAAATCGTTGATCTTCAAGAAAACCTGAAGTCCTAACAAGCTGAAACCTCCAATGCAAAAAATGAATTAACCAGCGCTTTAAGCGTCATGGAAAAGCTTAAGGAGGGTTTCAACAAGGAACGGGCGGATTGGGCCACGGAAAAGGCCGCTTTAACTCAACGGGCAGAGAAGGCTGAAGCTGCACTCAAACCGGTGGTGGATGAACTGACCAGTGTAAAGCGGCAAGTGCATGCCATGACCGCTGCTGTCTTTGGTAATCCTTCTTGATTTCTGAAGTAACGATGCCTTCTCATGTAATTGCCGGTTCACTAACCCTTTGGATGATACAGGGACACGTATTGGCCACTTGGGATCAGATGTGAGGAAGAAATTGAAAGCCGCCTATACCTTGATAGAACAACTGTATACTAGTGCGCAACGGATCATCAACACTGCTTCTCACAACAACCCGGCGCTGACCTTGATGCAGGACACTATTAAAAGGTTGTCAATGCTTCTTGCCCGGATTGAAGACTTAAAGAAATCTGCTGCTAGAACCGGTGCTATCAACGCCTTAATCCGGGCAAAAGCATGGGTGCCGGATTTTGATCCTGCTGAAGCGGCCCAGGGTTTCCCAAGCGTGAAGGAAGACGGGACAGAATTCAGTGAAGAGGATCTCCGAGCTATAAACTGGGAAGTGCGCCCATTGGCTTGTCAATTGGCTGAAGAGGCAAATTTGTCTCACTATCAAGCCCAATATGATGGCGAAAACAAACGAGTGGCTGCACCAATTCCAGAAGCGGAGAACCTTATACCGCCAATCCATAAGCATACTTACGCTCCTGATATTGAACAGTCATTGCTGATCAATGATGAAGCTGTATTCAAGCATTAATGGGAATCATTTGGACAAGCTGTTGATTTCCAGCCCGGCTGGAAAGGGAAGCGAAGTTGAAGCGGTGCAGGATGACCCGCAACCATCAGGCCAAGCTGGCGACCAAGCATGAACCGGAAGCCGGTTTACATTGCTGTTCCTTTATGTTATGCAGAAAAACAATTATCTTATCTGGGCACCGTGTTGCCTTGTAATAGACTAGCTGCCACACTTGGTGTTGATATGCCTTCGTGCATACTTATCGCAACTTATGCTTCCGTTGAATCATCAATCTTAAACTATTGTCCGCAGCAAAAAGCTTAAAACGCCGTTGTGGTTGTACCACCAGGCGGGTCATAATATCTATGTATATGAAATCAAAGATAATATCTTAGATTTAAACATATGATCAAATATGGGAATATATAATACCTGCCATCGTAGGCCATGAAGTTGGCTGTGCCAATCTTAAAACGGAGTTTTAAGAAACCCACTCTGCTGGAGGAGAAAACAGCTCCTGTGAATATAAGGTCGGTTTACCAAGTAAACCGTTCCGGTTTACAAAGAATACCAGTGTTACTCCAGAATAGGATGTTAACAGAAAATCAAACCGGGCAAAGCGTCTCCGGATCAATAATAGACCGTCTTCCGTCAACTGACAGTCGAATCGGTTTTAATAATCGTCGGTTTAAAAACACAAAAATAGAAATATGCAAACAAGAGAAATATATCTCAAGCAAAGACAAATAGAATCATTTGCAAAAAGAGGTTGTTTGAGCCGATCAAGTGGCATTACCATGGTCGGACACGACCAAGTCCCCGATAGGCGTAGCTATGGTTCAAGTCAGCCAGGTCCCCAAATGATGCAGTGGCATTACGCCGATCAAGAGGTGTAGCGATGGTTGGGTTCGACCAAAGCCCCAAGTGATTACGTGGCCTTAGGCCGATCAAGAGGCGTGGTGGTTGAGGCGTGACCAAGTCCCCAAGTGATTACGTGGCTTTCGCCTATCAAAAGGTGTTGCGTTGGTTGGATCGACCAAGCCCCAAGTGACATGATATAAAGCTTGTTGAAAAAGCTAACTCAAGGGGTAAACCGGAGGTCGCTTTAAGATAAAAACTCCGTGTAACCACACTTGATGTAAAAATAACAGAGACCCCGCTTTAGCTAAGGCTCCGGTTTATTGTATTGACCATAATATATACATTGTCATAATATGTACATAAGTGGAGCTTAAGGCTCAAGTATAGTAAGGCCGAAGATGAGCTATGTTCCACGGCCTGTTGGTCTCCTCCTCTGACGTGCGTGAGTCTTTATGCTCTCGAATGTCGATCAGATAGTATGACCCATTGTGCAGATTCTTGCTGACCACGAAAGGTCCCTCCCAAGGTGGGGACAGCTTGTGCATATCAGTCTGGTCTTGGATGAGCCGGAGCACCAAATCTCCTTCTTGAAAAGCTCTGGTTCTAACTTGGCGACTGTGATAGCGACGAAGATCCTGCTGGTAAATCGCCGAATGGGCAGCTGCGATGTCACGTTCCTCATCCAATAGGTCCAAAGCGTCTTGCCGCGCTACCTCGTTGTCCGCTTCAACATAAGCTGCTACGAGGTGAATCATAACGAATATCTTTGGGAGAACCGCCTCCGCTCCATAGACCATGAAGAACGGTGTGTATCCTGTCAATCTGTTGGGCGTAGTATTGATGCTCCATAATACAGATGGTAACTCCTCAACCCAACAACCCGGCGTCCGCTGCAGAGGAACCATAAGCCGGGGTTTGATGCCTCATAAGATCTCTTGGTTAGCCCTCACGGCTTGGCCATTGGACTGTGGGTGATCCACCGATGAAACGTCAAGCCGGATGTGCTCACGTTCACAGAACTCCTTCATAGCACCCTTGGACAGGTTGGTACCATTATCAGTAATGATGTTGTGTGGAAAACCAAACCGGAAAATCACCTTTTTGATGAATTGAACCGCCGTGGCTGCATCACACTTGCTAACGGGCTCTGCTTCAACCCACTTTGTAAATTTGTCAACCGCCACCAAAAGGTGGGTCTTCTTGTCCTTGGACCTTTTGAAAGGCCCAACCATATCCAGCCCCCAAGTCGCAAACGACCAAGTAATTGGAATCATCCTCAATTCTTGAGCCGGCACATGAGCGCGTCTTGAGAATTTCTGACAGCCATCACATCGTCTAACCAGGTCCTCCGCATCAGCATGAGCAGTCAACCAATAGAAACCGTGACGAAATGCCTTAGCCACCAAAGACTTTGAACCGGTGTGGTGGCCACAATCTCCTTCGTGGATTTCGCGCAATATTTCACAGCCTTCCTCAGGCGACACACAATGTTGGAACGCCCCTGACACACTGCAATGATGCAATTCGCCGTTGATAATAGTCATGGACTTGGATCGCCGGATTATCTGCCTGGCCAGAGTCTCATCCTCTGGTAACTCGCCCCGGTTCATGTACGCAAGATAAGGAACCATCCAATCCGGAATAGCATGAAGAGCCGCCACCAATTGAGCCTCCGAATCAGGAATAGCCAAATCCTCTTCACCAGGGAGCTTGACAGATGGGTTATGCAGAACATCCAAGAAGACATTAGGCGGGACCGGTTTGTGTTGAGAGCCCAGCCGGCTTAAAGCATCCGCTGCTTCGTTCTTCCGTCTGTCCACGTGATCCACCTGATAACCTTTAAAGTGACCTGCAACAATATCCACCTCACGATGATATGCTGCCATGAGCGGATCCTTGGAATCCCAAGTGCCAGATACTTGTTGAGCCACCAGGTCCGAATCACCGAAGCACTTTACTCGGCAGATATTCATCTCCTTAGCCATCCGGAGACCATGGAGTAAAGCTTCGTACTCAGCTGCATTGTTAGTACAAGGGAACATTAAGCGGAGAACGTAACAGAACTTATCACCTCGTGGGGAAGTTAACACGACTCCAGCCCCTGAGCCCTCCAATTGCCTAGACCCATCAAAATGAATAGTCCAATAGGTGTGATCCGGTTTTTCTTCAGGTGCTTGTAGTTCCGTCCAATCATTGATGAAATCTACGAGTGCTTGAGATTTGACCGCCGTCCGAGGCACGTATTTCAATCCGTGCGGCCCAAGCTCTATAGCCCACTTGGCAATCCGGCCAGTCGCCTCCCTGTTCTAAATTATATCTCCCAAAGGAGCAGAGCTAACCACTGTGATGAGATGTCCCTGGAAGTATTGCTTAAGCTTCCGGCTTGCCATGAAAACTCCATACACCAGCTTCTGCCAATGCGGGTACCTTTGCTTGGACTCAATAAGCACCTCACTGATATAGTAAACCGGATGTTGAACCGGATATTCCTTGCCTGCCTCTTTGCGCTCCACCACAATAGCTACGCTGACTGCACGAGCACTAGCTGCCACATATAGTAGCAATGGTTCCTTGTCAATCGGAGCCGCAAGAACAGGCGGATTGGCTAGCTGCCGCTTTAAATCCTCAAACGCTTCATCAGCAGCCGAACTCCAGATGAATTGATCTGTTTTCTTCAGCATCTGATATAAAGGGATCGCCTTCTCACCGAGGCGGCTGATAAACCGGCTCAACGCGGCAATCCGGCCTGCCAAGCGCTGAACATCGTTGATACACTTCGTCTTAGCCAGGGAGGTGATAGCTGTGATCTTCTCCGGATTAGCCTCAATTCCCCTGTTGGACACAAGAAAACCCAATAACTTGCCTGCCGGTACACCAAAAACACACTTGGCCGGGTTGAGCATCATCTTGTATGTCCGTAGGTTATTAAAGGTTTCCTTCAAATCATCAACCAGAGTCTCCTTCTTTCTTGACTTAACCACAATAGCATCCACATAGGCATGTACATTACGGCCAATCTGTTTATGAAGGCAATTCTGTACACACCGCTGATAAGTTGCGTGGGCACTCTTGAGCCCAAAGGGCATAGATACATAGCAGAAGGCTCCAAAAGGAGTTATGAACGCCGTCTTCTCCTGGTCCTTAAGCGCCATCTTGATCGATGATAACCAGAATATGCATCGTAAAACTCAAGCGCTCACAACCCGCAGTAGCATCAATAATCTGGTCAATGCGGGGGAGGCCAAAAGGATCTGCTGGACAAGCCTTGTTATGGTCTGTGTAGTCCACACACATGCGCCAAGTGCCGTTTTTCTTAAGGACCAGCACCGGATTAGCCAACCATTCCGGATGGAAAACTTCAACAATAAAGCCAGCCGCTAAGAGCCTGGCCACCTCCTCTCAATAGCTACGCCTTTCTTCGTTAAACCGCGGAGAAACTGTTTCACGGTTTGTACTTAGGATCGACATTAAGAGTGTGCTCGGCGAGTTCCCTCGGTACACGGCATGTCGAAGGCTTCCATGCAAAATGTCCCGATTCTCACGGATGAACTCGATGAGCGCGCTTTCCTATTTCGGGTCCAAGTTGGCACTGATACTGAACTGCTTGGACGAATCGCCAGGTACGAAGTCAACAAGCTTAGTCTCAGCTGCCGATTTGAACTTTAAAGTCGGATCATGCTCTGTGGTTGGCTTCTTCAACGGAGTCATGTCGACCGGATCAACATTGTCCTTGTAGTATTTCAACTCTTCCGTGACACAAACCGACTCTGCATAGGCCGCATCACCTTCTTCACATTCCAAAGCAATCTTGCGGCTTCCATGAACAGTTATTGTTCCCTTGTGACCCGGCATCTTGAGTTGTAAATAGATATAACAAGGCCGTGCCATAAACTTGGCATAAGCCGGCCGCCCAAATAGGGCGTGATATGGGCTCCGGATCTTCACCACCTCAAAAGTTAGTGTCTCTGACCTAGAATCATGATCGTCTCCAAAGGCCACTTCCGGAGCTATCTTGCCAACAGTATATGCTGACTTGCCAGGTACCACACCATGGAACACCGTATTGGAAGGTTTAAGATTTTTATCTGTAAGCCCCATACGGCGGAAGGTCTCATAGTATAGGATGTTAATACTGCTCCCTCCATCCATGAGCACCTTGGTGAATTTATAACCTCCCACCTGAGGTGCCACCACCAACGCTAGCTGACCCGGATTGTCAACCCGGGGAGGGTGATCCTCTCTGGTCCATACGATTGGCTGTTCAGACCAGCGTAAATAACGCGGCACGGCCGGTTCAACAGAATTCACCGCTTGCTTGTGAAGCTTTCGGTCTCGCTTATCCAAGCTAGTGGTGAAGACATGATATTGCCCGCTATTCAACTGCTTTGGATTGCTCTGATAACCCAACTGCTGCTGCTGCTGGTTGTAACCACCTTGGCTATTCTGATTATTTTGATTGTTGTGTCCACCCTGATTACCATTGAAGCCTGAACCGGAATTTCCTCCATTGTGACCCGGCCCATGGAAACCGGATCCTGAGCCACCACCTGATCCGTGATCATATCGGAAAGCATTGGAATTCTTGAACTCTTGCATAATGCAACAATCCTTCCAAAGATGGTTGGTTGGCATCTCCTTCGTTCCGTGCTTTGGACATGGCTGGTTTAACAGATAGGTCAGGCGGTCCGGGTTAGGATTTGGAGCTCCACCGTGATTCGCCGGTTTACCTTTGCATCGCTGGCCCTTGTCCTGTGCGCTAGTATTAGCCACAAAGTCCACGCTGCTATCCGCTTTACGTTTGCCTCCGTTCCCATGACCTGTTGTGTTGTGTTGCTGCCCTTTGGAGTTGCTGTTCTTCTTTCCCTTCCCTGTCTTGTCATCCTCAGACTCGGGATCCTTGGTACTATCAGAATCAGCATACTTCACTAATGCACCCATGAGGGTTCCCATATCATTACAATGGCGCTTCATCTGTCCCAATTTCAACTTCAGAGGCTTAAACCGGCAGTTGCCTTCCAAGGTTATAACCGCAGAATCGGCGTTGATACAGTCTGATGAGTGCAAAATTTCCGAGACTCGGCGCACCCAATGGGTCGTTGACTCTCCCTCCTCCTAGACACAGGCCGCTAAGTCCACTATCGACATGGGCTGCTTACAGGTGTCCTTGAAATTCTGGACAAACCGGGCTCGCAACTGGGCCCATGAACTGATAGAATTGGCCGGTAAGTTTTTTAACCAAGTACGGGCTGTCCCTTCAAGCATCATGGTGAAATACTTTGCACATGCCGCCTCATCCACATCCAGCATCTCCATGGCCATCTCATAGCTCTCTACCCATGCTTCTGGAGACAAATCAGCAGTGTAATTTGGCACCTTGCACGGGCCCTTGAAATCTTTGGGCAGGTGCACATTGCGTAAAGCGGGGACAAGACAGGGCACCCCCAAAGAACTAGAAGTAACCCCTGGCTCGACTGAGGTGGTTGGACGAACCGGCGTAAGCTGACGAGCTTCATGTTGCGCTGCTAACTCGGCCTCCCTGCGCGCCCGGGCCCGGTCCACCACTTCCTGAGCATCACGAATTCCGCCTGCCGGGTTATTGCCACGGGGCACTTCACGGTTCCATGCATTGCTTGACACGGCCGGTTCATCCATACGCCTGCTGTAGCTCCGGCTCGGACGGCGGGTGGAATGAATTCGGTCACGGCTATATGAATACGCTTCCTGTTGGATCAAAGCCGTCAGAAGAAGCTCCTTAACCCGACGCGTCTCCACCGCCTGCGGAGAATCACCTTCAATCGGGATGGCCTCCAGTCTTGAAGCGGCAGCGACAAGATTGTCCATTGGATTGGAATAATGACCTGGAGGTGTCTGGACAGGCTAAGGCACGACATCATTCTGTCGAGGCGGTTCCATTAGGCGAGGCTGAACCGGCGCGCCCGGCCCAGGTGCCTCTGCCCGGTTTATCACCGGCGGGTTACTAGTTCCTGCTCCTGGGGTGTGAAAGAGATTTCTGGCGTCGAAAACCGGAGGTAAGTGAGACTAGTGCTTCCGCTTCAAGACTTCATGCGACGCGTTCTGATCCAGCATAAACCTATAGGCCTGCGCATCCAAAGCGGCCCGCTCTGCGACCATCCTGTCGTTCTCGGCTGCCAGGTCGGCCTTGGCCTGAGTGATCTATTCCATCACTTATGCAACTTCCGCGTTGTGGGCATCCTGATCCGCCTGGTTAGCCTCCGCCATGAGCACAGCCAACGCATCAAATAGATCAGATAAAACTTGAGCCGGCGAGCGCACAGGGCCTCCTGCCCCGGCCGCCGCCGCCGCCGCTGACCCGAAGAACATTGCTGCTGCGGTCGAGGAGTGGACCGCCACCTGTGTACCGGCCATGAATATTCCAACCCAGTTGGGCAGATCAGAGGGGTCCGGAATACTGTCACCATCGGAACAGCCCCCAATCCGTTCGTCTTATGGCGATACAATGATTCGGTTTCTCCGTCGAGGACTCGTCGCCGGAATAAGCGGCGGTCTCGCTACCAGATTCGATCCATCCTCATATTCTCCTCGTGGATGACCCCCACGAAGGCACGCACGCTTCACGGCCGGTTTAACCTGGGCAGATCTCGCACGCTAAGCCGTTTCAACGAGGTCGGTGCAGATGTCCGGCTCAGGGCCCGGTTCACCGATCTTGCCGATGAAGATGTGTATGCCACCAAAGGGGACCCGGTACCCATACTCAATCGAGCCGGCCTCGGGGCCCAATCCTGCATCGTCGATGTAGAGCTTGCCGCGACGACTCTTGGTCATCCGGCCCACAGCATAACCTTTCAGTCCTTCGAAGTTGCCCTCCAAGAACTTGAAACAATCATGCGATAGCCCCACGGTGGGCGCCAACTGTCATGGTTTTGTCACGGCAGATGTCCTCGTGAAAGGACTTAGTCGTGGAGCCATCACTACGGGTTAGCTTGAAGGGGTTAAAGCGGACACAAGGACGCAAGAGATATTATACTAGTTCGGCCCCTTCGATGAAGGTAAAAAGCCTACGTCTAGTTGTGGTGGAATTGATGGGGTTTCGATGACTAGAGAGCAAACAAGCTTCGCCTAAGTCTCGAGTTGTTGTCTGTTCTCCTCAAAACGCCGCCGGGTCGTCCCGTTATATACATGGGTGGCGGCCGTCGGTTCACAGAGTGCCGATGCCGGTTTATAGATGTATCTAGCTCGGTCTCTACTATTCCTAACTTATAATACAAGTTACATACAGACGCCGGTTTACGGCTACAGGCCTTGAACTGGCTATGGGCCTTAAGCCCTCATCTGCCTACTTGCGCTTTAACATACTTAACTACCGACGAAGTTAACCCGGCCTATCCTGGCCGGTTTACACCCAGTGGTGAAATCCCCAACAGTAACCGCGTACATACCTTCCCTATAACCCTAGCGTCATCGAACCTTAAGTGTGTAGACCCTACGGGCTCGGGAATCATGCAGACATGACCGAGACATCTCTCCGGTCAATAACCAACAGCGGGATCTGGATACCCATGTTGGCTCCCACATGTTCCACGATGATCTCATCGGATGAACCACGATGTCGGGGATTCAAGCAATCCCATATACAATTCCTTTTGTCAATCAGTACGTTACTTGCTCGAGATTCGATCGTCGGTATCCCAATACCTCGTTCAATCTCGTTACCGGCAAGTCACTTTACTCATTCCATAATGCATGATCCCGGACTAACTACTTAGTCACATTGAGCTCATTATGATGATGCATTACCGAGTGGGCCAAGAGATACCTCTTCGTCATACGGAGTGACAAATCCCAGTCTCGATTCGTGCCAACCCAACAGACACTTTCGGAGATACCGTAGTGCACCTTTATAGCCACCCGATTCTGTTGTGACATTTGGTACACCCAAAGCATTCCTACGGTATCCAGGAGTTGCACAATCTCATGGTCTAAGGAAATGATACTTGACATTAGAAAAGCTTTAGCAAGCGAACTACGATCTTGTGCTATGCTTAGGATTGGGTCTTGTCCATCACATCATTCTCCTAATGATGTGATCCCGTTATCAATGACATCCAATGTCCATGGTCGGAAACCATAACCATCTATTGATCAATGAGCTAGTCAACTAGAGGCTCACTAGGGACATGTTGTGGTCTATGTATTCACACATGTATTACGGTTTCGATTTAATACAATTATAGCATGAACAATAGACAATTATCATGAACAAGGAAATATAATAATAACCATTTTATTATTGCCTCTAGGGCATATTTCCAACAGTCTCCCACTTGCACTAGAGTCAATAATCTAGTTCACATCACTATGTGATTGTAATGAATCCAACACCCATTGGGTTTGATCATATCTCGCTTGTGAGAGGTTATTAGTCAGCAGGTCGAATGTTTCAGATCCGTGTGTGCTACAAATCTCTATGTCATCTCCTATATGCAGCTATCACGCGCCATTTGGAACTATTCCAAATAACAACTCTACTATATGAATCCGGTTTACTACTCGAGTCATCCTGATTAGTGTCAAAGTTTGCATCGGCGTAACCCTTTACGATGAACTCTTTTACCACCTCCATAATTGAGAAAATTCCTTAGTCCACTAGTTACTAAGGATAACCTTGACCGCTGTCCTGTGATCCATTCTGGATCACACTTGTACTATAGTGACTCATGGCAAGGCACACTTGAGTGCGGTACAACGCATAGCATACTATAGAGCCTCGTCTAGCATAGGGGCGACCTTCGTCCTTTTCTCTCTTCTGCCATGGTTGGGTCTTGAGTCTTACTCAATACTCACACCTTATAACACAACCAAGAACTCCTTCTTTGCCGATCTATTTTGAACTCCTTCAAAATCTTGTCATGGTATGTGTTCATTTGAAAGTACTATTAAGCATTTTGATCTATCCTTATAGATCTTGATGCTCAATGTTCAAGTAGCTTAATCCAGGTTTTCCATTGAAAAACACTTTTCAAATAACCCTATATGCTTTCCGAAATTCTACATCATTTCGATCAACAATATGTCAACAACATATACTCATCGAAATTCTATAGTGCTCCCACTCACTTCTTTGGAAATACAAGTTTCTCATAAACTTTGTATAAACCCAAAATCTTTGATCATCTCATCAAAGCGTATATTCCAACTCCGAGATGCTTACTTGGTCCTTAGAAGGATTGCTGGAGCTTTGCATACTTGTTAGCATCTTTCAGGATTGTCAAAACCTTACGGTTTTATCACATACAACCTTTCCTCAAGAAAATTGTCGAGAAAACAATGTTTTGACATCCTATCGCAAGATTTCATAAATAATGCAGATAATTGCTAATATAATTCCAACAGACTCTTAGCATCGCTCTGGTGAGAAAGTCTCATCATAGTCAACTCCTTGAACTTGTCGGAAAACATCTTAACGACAAGTCGAGCTTTCTTAATGGTGACACTTACCATCATTGTCCATCTTCCCTTTTAAAATCCATCTGTACCCAACAGCCTTATGACCATCAAGTAGTTCTTCCAAAGTCCACACTTTGTTTTATACATGGATCTTCTCTCGGATTTTATGGCCTCGAGCCATTTGTCGGAATCTGGGCCCACCATCGCTTCTCCATGGCTCGTAGGTTCATTATTATCTAGCAACATGACTTCCAAGACAGGATTACGTACCACTCTGAAGTAGTACGCATCCTTGTCGACCTACGAGGTTTGGTAGTGACTTGATCTCAAGTTTCATGATCACTATCATAAGCTTCCACTTCAATTGGTGTAGGTGCCACAGGAACAACTTCCTGTGCCCTGCTACACACTAGTTGTAGTGACGGTTCAATAACCATATCAAGTCTCCACCATCCTCCCACTCAATTCTTTCGAGAGAAACTTTTCCTCGAGAAAGGACCCGTTACTAGAAATAATCACTTTTGCTTCCGGATCTGAAATAGGAGGTATACCCAACTATTTTGGGTGTCCTATGAAGATGTATTTATCCGCTTTGGGTTCGAGCTTATCAGGATGAAACTTTTTTCACATAAGCGTCGCAGCCCCAAACTTTCAAGAAAGCGACAACTTAGGTTTCTCTAAACCATAGTTCATACGGTGTCATCTCAGCGGAATTACGTGGTGCCCTATTTAAAGTGAATGTGGTTGTCTCTAATGCCTAACCCATGAGCGATAGTGGTAATTCGATAAGAGACATCATGGTATGCCCCATATCCAATGGGGTGCATCTATGATGTTCGGACACACCATCACACTATGGTGTTCGAGCGGTATTAGTTGTGAAACAATTTCCACAATGTCTTAATTGTGTACCAAACTTCGTAACTCAGATATTCATCTCTATGATCATATCATAGACATTTTATCCTCTTGTCACGACGATCTTCAACTTCACTCTAAAATTACTTGAACCTTTCAATAATTCAGACTTGTGTTTCATCAAGTAAATATACTCATCATCTACTCAAATCATCGTGAAGTAAGAACATAACGATATCCCTGCGTGCCTCGGCACTCATTGGACTGCACACATCAAAATGTATTACTTCCAACAAGTTGCTTTCTTGTTCCATCTTCTTTGAAACCGAGGCTTTCATTCATCTTGCCCATGTGGTATGATTTGCATGTCTCAAGTGATTCAAAATCAAGTGAGTCCAAATGATCCATCTGCATGGAGTTTCTTCATGCATATACACCAATAGACATGGTTAGCATGTCTCAATCTTTTCAAAAGCGAGTGAGTCCAAAGATCCATCAACATGGAGCTTCTTCATGCGTTTATACCAATATGACTCAAATGGCGAGTGCCACAAGTATGTGGTACTATCATTACTATCTTATATCTTTTGGCATGAACATGTGTATCACTACGATCGAGATTCAATAAACCATTCATTTTAGGTGCAAGACCGTTGAAGGTATTATTCAAATAAGCAGAGTAACCATTATTCTCCTAAATGAATAACCGTATTGGGATAAACATAATCCAATCATGTCTATGCTCAGCATAAACACCAAATAACAATTATTTAGGTTTAACACCAATCTCGATGGTAGAGGGATTATTAGATGCTTGATCACATCAACCTTAGAAACACTTCCAAACATATCATCATCTCACCTTTAGCTAGTCTCCGTTTATTCCATAGCCTTTTATTTGAGTTACTAACACTTAGCAACCGAACGGTATATAATACCATGGTGCTACTAGGAGTACTAGTAAAGTACACATCAATATAATGTATATCAATATATTTACATCGACCTTGCCAGCCTTCTCATCTACCAAGTATCTAGGGTAGTTACCTTGATGCGATTCCCCTCATTACAGAAGCACTTAGTCTCGGGTTTGGGTTCAACCTTGGGTTTCTTCACTAGAGCAGCAACTGATTTGCCATTTCATGAAGTATCCCTTCTTGCCCTTGCCCTTCTTGAAACTAGTGGTTTCACTAACCATCAACAGTTGATGCTCCTTCTTGATTTCTACTTTCGCGGTGTCAAACATTGCGAATATTTCAGAGATCATCATATCTATCCACGATATGTTATAGTTCATCACGAAGCTCTAGTAGCTTGGTGGCAATGACTTTGGAGAAACATCACTATCTCATCTGGAAGAATAACTCCCACTCGATTCAAGTGATTTTTTACTACTCAGACAATCTGAGCACATGCTCAAAGATTGAGCTTTTCTCCCTTAGTTTGTAGGCTAAGAAACTCGTCAGAGGTCTCATACCTCTTGACGTGGGCACTAGCCTGAAATCCCAATTTCAGCCCTTGGAACATCTCATATGTTCCGCGACGTTTCAAAAACGTCTTCGGCACCACAATTCTAAACCGTTTAACATTCTTGAACTATCATGTAGTCATCAAAGCGTGTATGTCGGATGTTACGCAACATCCACGTACGATGTTCGAGGTTGACACACGGCGGTGCATTAAGGACATAAGCCTTACGTGCGGCAATGAGGACAATCCTCGGTTTACGGACCTAGTCCGCATAATTGCTACTATCAACTTTCAACTAAATTTTCTCTAGGAACATATCTAAAACAGTAGAACCAAAGCATGAGATACGACATAATTTGCAAAGACCTTTTGACTATGTTCATGATAATTAAGTTCATCTAATCAAATTATTTAATGAACTCCCACTTAGATATACATCCCTCTAGTCATCTAAGTGATACATGATCCGAGTCAACTAGGCCGTGTCCGATCATCACGTGAGACGGACTAGTCATCATCGGTGAACATCTTCATGTTGATCGTATCTTCTATAACACTCATGTTCGACCTTTCGGTCTTCTATGTTCCGAGGCCATGTCTGTGCATGCTAGGCTCGTCAAGTCAACCTAAGTGTATTGCATGTGTAAATCTGGCTTACACCCGTTGTATTGAGCGTTAGAATCTATCACACCCGATCATCACGTGGTGCTTGAAACAACGAACCTTCATAGCGGTGCACAGTTAGGGAACACTTTCTTGAAATTATTATAAGGGATCATCTTATTTACTACCGTTGTTCTAAGCAAATAAGATGTAAAACATGATAAACATCACATGCAATCAAATAGTGACATGATATGGCCAATATCATTTTGCTCCTTTGATCTCCATCTTGAGGCTCCATGATCATCATCATCACCGGCATGACACCATGATCTCCATCATCATGATCTCCATCATCGTGTCTCCATGAAGTTGTCTCGCCAACTATTACTTCTACTACTATAGCTAACGGTTTAGCAATGAAGTAAAGTAATTACATGGCGTTATTCGATGACACGCAGGTCATACAATAATTAAAGACAACTCCTATGGCTCCTGCGGTTGTCATACTCATCGACATGCAAGTCGTGATTCCTATTACAAGAACATGATCAATCTCATACATCACATATATCATTCATCACATCCTTTTTGGCCATATCACATCACACGGCATATCTGCAAAAACAAGTTAGGCGTCCTCTAATTGTTGTTGCAAGTTTTACGTGGTTGTTATAGGTTTCTAGCAAAACGTTTCTTTCCTCGCCAAAACCACAACATGATATGCCAATTACTATTTACCCTTCATAAGGACCCTTTTCATCGAATCGATCCGACTAAAGTGGGAGAGCGGACACCGCTAGCCACCTTATGCAACTAGTGCATGTCGATCGGTGGAACTGTCTCACGTAAGTATGCGTGTAAGGTTGGTCCGGGCGCTTCATCCCACGATGCCGCGAATCAAGATAAGACTAGTAACGGCAAGTAAATTGACAAAATCGGCGCCCACAACAACTTGTGTTCTACTCGTGCATAGAAACTACGCATAGACCTAGCTCATTATGCCAATGTTGGGGAACATAGCAAAAATTCAAAATTTTCTATGCATCACCAAGATCAATCTATGGAGTAATCTAGCAACAAGGGAAGAGGAGTGCATCTTCATACCCTTGTAGATCGCGAAGCGGAAGCGTTGCAAAACGTGGATGAGGTAGTCATACCGTGATGATTCAGATCGCGATCGATTCGATCTAAGCGCCGAACAACGGCGCCTCGTATTCAACACACGTACAGCCGGTGGCGTCTCCCATGCCTTGATCCAGCAAGGAGAGAGGAGAGGTTGGGAAGAAAACTCCAGCAACGACGGCGGAGTGGTGGTGATGGAGCGCGTGGTTGTCGGCAGGGCTTCGCCAAGCACTACGAGGAGGAGGAGGAGGGAGAGGGAGGGCTGCGCCTTGGGAGAGAGAGACTCATGTGTTGGGCAGCCCCCAAACCTCCACTATATATAGGGTGAAGGGGGGGAGGCGCCCTCTAGGGTCCCATCTAGGGGCGGCGGCTGAAGCAGATGGACTTCCCCCCAAGGGTGACTGGGCGCCCCCAAGCCGTGAGGTGGGAACCCTAGAGGCGCCCCAAACCCCCTGGTGGGAGCAGTGAGGCACCAGCCCCTAGTGGGCTGGTTTCCTCCCATATTTGGCCCATTAAGCCCCCAACACTTGGCGGGGCACCCGAAATACCTTCGGTCATTTGGTCATCACCCGGTACAATACCGATAACCCCGACTCCAAAACCCTTCGTCCAATATATCAATCTTCACCTCCGGACCATTCCGGAACTCCTCGTGACGTCAGGGATCTCATGAGGACTCCAAACAACATTTGGTGACCATACATATTTCCCTATAAACTCTAGCGTCATCGAACCTTAAGTGTGTAGACCCTACGGGCTCGGGAATCATGCGAGACATGACCGAGACATCTCTCGGCCAATAACCAACAGCGGGATCTGGATACCCATGTTGGCTCCCACATGTTCCATGATGATCTCATCGGATGAACCACGATGTCGGGATTCAAGCAATCCATATACAATTCCTTTTGTCAATCGGTATGCGTTACTTGCCGAGATTCGATCGTCGGTATCCCAATACCTCGTTCAATCTCGTTACCGGCAAATCACTTTACTCGTTCCATAATGCATGATCCCGTGACTAACTACTTAGTCACATTGAGCTCATTATGATGATGCATTACTGAGTGGGCCCAGAGATACCTCTCCGTCATACGGAGTGACAAATCCCAGTCTCGATTCGTGCCAACCCGAGCAGACACTTTCGGAGATATCCGTAGTGCACCTTTATAGCCACCCGGTTACGTTGTGACGTTTGGTACACCCAAAGCATTCCTACGGTATCCGGAGTTGCACAATCTCATGGTCTAAGGAAATGATACTTGACATTAGAAAAGCTTTAGCAAACGAACTACGATCTTGTGCTATGCTTAGGATTGTGTCTTGTCCATCAAATCATTCTCCTAATGATGTGATCCGTTATCAATGACATCCAATGTCCATGGCAGGAAACCATAACCATCTATTGATCAACGAGCTAGTCAACTAGAGGCTCACTAGGGACATGTTGTGGTCTATGTATTCACACATGTATTACGGTTTCGATTTAATACAATTATAGCATGAACAATAGACAATTATCATGAACAAGGAAATATAATAATAACCATTTTATTATTGCCTCTAGGGCATATTTCAACAGATTTCCCACTTGCACTAGAGTCAATAATCTACTTCACATCACTATGTGATTGTAATGAATCAACACCCATTGGGTTTGATCATATCTATGATCGAGAGAGGTTATTAGTCAATAGAGACCGAATGTTTCAGATCCGTGCCCATTACAAATCTCTATGTCATCTCCTATATGCAGCTATCAGCGCCATTTGGAACTATTCCAAATAACAACTCTACTACTCTGGCCCGAATCCGGTTTACTACTAAGAGTCATCCGGATTAGTGTCAAAGATTCCATCGACGTAACTTCCGGCCCATGTGAACCTTTTACCACCTCCATAATTGAGAAAATTCCTTAGTCAACTAGTTACTACGGATAACCTTGACCATAATGAATAGTGTCGGTGTCAAAACCGGCGGATCTCGGGTAGGGGTCCCGAGCGTGCGTCTAGGCGGATGGTAACAGGAGACAAGGGACACGATGTTTTACCTAGGTTGGGCCCTCTCGATGGAGGTAAAACCCTACTCCTGCTTGATTAATATTGATGATATGGGTAGTACAAGAGTAGATCTACCACGAGATCGAGAGGCTAAACCCTAGAAGCTAGCCTATGGTATGATTGTTGTTAGTCCCACGGACTAAAACCCTCCGGTTTATATAGTCACCGAATAGGTTAGGGTTACAGAGTCGGTTACAATGGTAGGAGATCTACATATCCGTATCGTAAGCTTGCCTTCCACGCCAAGGAAAGTCCCTATCCGGACACGGGACAAAGTCTTCAATCTTCTATCTTCATAGTCTTGGAGTCCGGCCAAAGATGATAGTTGGCTATCCGGACACCCCTAGTCCAGGACTCCTCGGTAGTCCCACGAACCGGACTTCAATGACGAGCGAGTCCGCGCACATATTGTCTTCGGCATTGCAAGGCGGGTTCCTCCTCCGAATTCTTCATAGAAGGTTTTGAACACAAGGATAGTGTACGGCTCTGCAAAACAAGTTCCACATACCACTGTAGAGAGAATAATCTTTACACAGATCTGCTGACGTATTCTGCGGCGTGGCATCACACCACGGCCAGGCCTTTATTCGAATTGTTTTTTACTTTTCCACCTCAGCGCGTTTAGTGAGGTGGTTTCCTTGGCACGTGTTATCAAAGCGGAGATCGTGCCCCCTTATTCCGGGATTCTCATCAATACGGGCGTGGGTAACCCAACCGCGCCATTGATTACGGCACTTGGGAGATAGCGAGTTTTACCGGGCTGGTGGGGAACTCATAACCGTCCATCCATATAAGGGGATAAGGATCCACCTTTTCACCTCGCCTTCTTCCTCCTTTGCTTATCCATTTCGCTTTTCGAGCTCCAGCGCCCAAGTCCCACATCCCTCCTCAACCTTCCCCAACCATGTCGGGAGGCGGGAGGCAAATGGATGGCCTCCTCCGTCACGGAGGTCAATAAAAAGTTGCGGAAGGCGGATACTTGTCTAGCGACATCGCGCCTCGGCTGCCCGGCGCGGGCAGCTCATCCCAACCCTAGGCCCCATTAGAGGGTGGTGTTTCTCCCCACTTCCTCCATGGACTAGGTTTTCCACTTCACCCATTTGTCCGGGGATCATGTTCTACTATGGCCTGGACTTCCACGATCTGGCCCCAATTTCTTCCTCAACATCTCGGCGTTTATCGTGGTATGCGAAACCTTCCTTTGCATCAGCCCCACTTGGCCTATGGCTGAAGATCTTCAACGTCAAGCGAAGGTAGTGGGCGGCCGTCAAGTGGAGTCTTGAGGCGCCATGGTTGGCAAGATGGCCAACGTCCTATGGCTCGAGGGCTCCTTTGTGGAGACAATGAAGGGGTGGCAATCGGGGTGGTTCTACATCACCGAGCCCGCGACCCCAAATGGGTGGCGGCCCCAAATTCAGATCTGGTTTCCCCACGGCTCACTTCATGGAAGGAGCGGGCTGGCGTGGGGTAATTGGAAGAGCTATCCGGACTCCAAACATGCATGCAAACCACGGTGGACAAGAATCTCGGGCTTGTCAGCGTGATCCAGGTGATGCTCATCCACGGATTCTCCCATGCCAACAACGGGCCTTCAAATTGTGGGAGTTCGATCCGGGCAACACCCTACTCTAAAAGGCTCTTGATACTACGTGCGAAGATGCGGAAAGTCTTTGTTTCAAGGTGCCGAGGCTCCACATCCGCTCTAGAAGATCGCAGATTCAGCTCACAGCGTCAAGCCAGCAAGGTAAGTTATTTTGCCCTTTATGGGACTCTTTTTCATAGTTTGACTCTATGTGGGATCTAAACTCCCTCACCTTTGACGGGACTGGCTGAACACGTCCGGACAGGTTAACTGTCCGGCTCCTTTGCCGAAGATCCCAGAGACGCCCGATTGGCAGGGCTGCTGACTTCGGTACCTCATGTGGTGCGGAGAAGAAGGCCAAGAAAGAAGGCCACGAGAACACGAAGTGAGCTCCCGATGCTCGAAGTGTTATCAAGCGATTCGAGCGGAATCTTCTCCGAGGGCGAGGAGGAAAAAAAGCCTCTCCCCAATGGGGGAGAGAAAAGGAAGGCCGCCCGCTGGGGAGGCGGAGAATCAGAAGGAAGGACCCTTCCTCCGGACTTCTCCACCAATGTCAACAACAGCGAGGAGGATTGGCCATCAAGGGCCAAGCCCTGGCGAGATCGTAAGTGTCCGGATACCCATGGCTTTTCATCATTGCATAGTGTTCTCTAATGCGAAACAATCATGCAGCCCTCCCAAGGACGAGCTTGCCGCTTCATCGAGCGGGTCCTTGGATTCGTCGGATGTGGAGAGCACTTCACTTTCAGCCGCCTCCTCTCCTCGCGCCGCTGATGACGCCGAGGCGGGGCCCCAAGAGGGGCCTGTTCAGGAGGAGGTGGCCCAAGGGGTGCCGCAAGGCAACCCCCCGGACTCCGGGCGGGAGGGGAGTAAAACCCCCAAGGGTTCTAAGTCCGACCCTGGTCCGGACTCCGTTCCGGAACCTTTGGTGGTTCCGAAGTCCGTCAGGCGGCCCCTTCGTAAGAAGGGCAAGACTGCGACGCCGGTGTCCTCCGTCCAACCGGAGGCACGGATTACTTCTTGGGCGCTAAGAGCGCTTCCATCGAGGAGGAGCACCGCCTTTATTATGAGTGTGGTGATCCGGAAGTTCGATCCGCCAAGGCGGGCTGACAAAGCTATACCACCTTCTAACGAGGCTTTGAGGTAAGGTTTAGAATATGTAAGAAGATTACCGCATAGGCGGTAGCCCACGATGCTTAGTTCGGTGTTAGGAAAGAAAAGCTGGACTAAGGATCTAAAAGATATACATAGGAGTCTAACATAAGTATGTCAATATGGGAATGCAAAGGCGCTGCTTTGACCTCTGCCGCCTTGGCTGCGGAGGTCGATGCTTTGAAGGAAAGCCTCGGCGGTCGAGAACAAGCTCGGCCTTGCCAAGAAGCAGCTCGAGGACAAGGAAGGTAAGTAATACCTTATGGAAATATATATAGAAAGGTTTGGTTGCAAAGATAACAGGAATAACATGGGTGCTGCAGGGGCCACGAGCGAGTGGCGACCACAGAAGGAAGCGTGTCCGTGGCAAAAACAAAGTGGGCATGGGCGCACCAAGCGAGAAGCAGGAGGCGCAGCTGGCGGAGGTGCGGCAAGAGCTCCAAGCTCTCGTGGAAAAACACGAGTTTGGGCGTGACTTCGAACTCAAGAGTCGAGCTCGCCTCGGCTCTTGAGAATGCCAAAGCTGCTAAGGCGAGGCCCAAAAGCCCTCAAGAGATTGAATCATTAAAGAAGATAGCGGCGGATAAGGCATTCTTTATGCAAAGCAAGCATGTGAAAGTGAATTACCTATTACTTACCGAATCCGGAGCTCTCCGGGAGCATTCGCAGATCTGCCCGTGGTGTGTCCGATGCTACCGCATTCTACCGCGCCAAGAAGGAGCTCGGCGGAAAGGTGTTACGGTCTCGATATCTTTGAGGCGGACACCCAGTGCCCTTGAGCGACCAGTGAAGCAGCTGGTCGAGCTCCACAAGGTCGCCGAACAGGCCATGAAGGGCCTTATAGTGCGTTTGTGGCCATTGGAAGCCATGCACAGGAGCTACTTGACTTAGTGCGGCGGCTGGTGGGCCTTTGTCCATGGATCGAAGTCATCAAGCGCTCTGTCTGCATTGAAGGTGTCCGTCGGGCCCTTGCCCGTGCTAAAGTGCTGCTGGGCAAGCTGGATGCGGAGAAGCTTGTGACGGACGGACCACCGAAGGGCAAGGAGCATCGCAAGCCGAAATGTATTATGAGGGCCTCTGAAGGGTGCCCGCTTTATAGCGGATGAGTGCTCCAAAGATGTAATATTTGAATAGACTTGCATTTGTTATCACTGTCGCTGAAAACTTGTTCATATCGCTAAGCAACGCTTTTTAATTTAAAATATTACCTTACGTGCGGCCGTTTATCAAATTTGAGAGATGGCAAGTCGTTGGCTTCAGCCCCCATGCCACAGTCTTTGGGGTGTTGGGATAAACTTGAGCACTCTTGTTCCCATTCTTGGGTCCATTGAGGGGGCGCTCAGCATAGCGAACAAGGCAACCGGACTTATAATGCTTGAACACTCTCACTTAGCCATAGAATTCTATAATTTTAAATTTGGTGAAGCCCCTAGTGTTCGGAAGACCGAGTTTGAGGCGCTATCCATGCCTAGGCGGACAATTCCGGTTCCTCGCTCTAAGGGGCATAAGTCTTTAGGGACCCGAAAAAACCTCTCAAACAGCGACCGGCTCTCGCCCTATCATGACGGTCAGTTTTAGCTTTCTCCTTTGAGGTGCTCGACCCAGCTCAAGCTGGGGCACAATCGCGATGGTTCTCCCGATGCTACCTTAGCCGATATAGCGGGCGTAAGGTACCAAAACACGAGGAGCAGGAAAACCCAACTATTGACCCAAGACATGATTGAGCCGATTCATATAATGCTATAAGTTCGGGTGCCGCACTTGTGAAAGTGTTGGACTTATCACACCATAATTTTGGGGTACTTAAGCCCTGGTGTATTAGCGTACCAAAGTTATGCAGGTGCAACATGTCATGAAATGAACATATATATAGATAAAAAAAGAATGCAATAATGGGCAAAAGCTATGTATTGTTTATTCGAAGGGACTGCAATAAAAGCAAAAGCGATACAAATAGTCACGATAAGCAAGGGATGGGACTATCTAACATGTCCCCCTCGAGGGGTAAGCTGCGGGATTTTATGTAAAACAGGTATAATGCTCATAATAGAGACCACTGGACACTTGGCGTGGCTTTCCGCTTCCCTGGCTGTTGCATCGTGAGTTCGGCGATTCTAGTGCGGACAGGACTTCGGAAGGCGGAGTCTGAGAGTAAGAAAAAGGAAGAAAAAGGAAAAAAAAAAGAATGACACATTCGGGGCCCTTAGTGCGGTTGAGCGCATTTTGGGCATGCCGTGGTCGTGCCCTCCCTTATGCCCATGGTATCTCGGGCGTAGTTATGTACAGCGTAATCTTGGTTTCGCAATTTCGCGAGGTTGGGGTTGGGGCGGATTACTCTGGCGATGTTGAATCGTGCGGCGGTCTTGTTGTAGGTTACTCCGGTGCGGCAGCGGTGTCCGGTCATTTAGCGGCGGACTCGAGAGTTGCCATGAGAGGCTGCTTTGCACCTCCGCCGCGAGAGACGCCGTGTGCTCCTCCGTTCGAGAGCGTTCGGTGTTTCCATTGACCGTGATTACTCCTCGAGGGCTGGCATCTTGAGCTTAAGTGCAGCGTAGTGTGGCACCGCATTGAACTTTACCGAATGCGGTTCGTCCGAGCGATGCATGATAGCCGCTGCGGAGCGGGACTATGTCGAAGATTAACTCTTCCTCCGGAAGTTATTCGGGATCCAAGACCACTTCAAGTGTGGCGAGCCCGTACAATTGGCCTCTACACGGTATGGCGCCTTTAAAGGTTGTCTTTGTAGGTTTAATCCTTGAGGATCTATGCCCATTTGCACTGCATCAGTATCGATAAAGCAGGTTCAGGCTGCTACCGCCGTCCATCGGGACTCTGGTGAGGTGAAATCCGTCGATGATTGGGTCAAGAACCAATGCGGCGAAACCGCCATGACGGATGCTAGTGGGGTGGTCCCTTCGATCAAAAGTGATCGGGCAGGAAGACCATGGGTTGAACTTTGGGGTGACTGGCTCCATCGCATATATGTCCTTTAGTGCACGCTTCCGCTCCCTTTTGGGTATGTGGGTAGTGTATATCATGTTCACCGTCCGCACTTGTGGGGGGAAACCTTTCTGTCCTATGTTGTTCGGCGGCCAAGGCTCCTCCTCGTCATCGCTATGCAGCCCCTTGTCATTGTTTTCGGCGTTTAACTTGCCTGCCTGCTTGAATACCCAACAATCCCTGTTGGTGTGATTGGCTGGTTTTTCGGGGTGCCTTGTATCCGCTGAAGCGATCGAGTATTCGGTCCAAGTTGGATGGGCCTGGGTATTTCTCTTGAATGGCTTTTTCCGTGACCGGGTTTAGAGCCTCTGAATCCGGCATTAGCGGCCGTATCTTCACATTATCACCGTTAATGTGCCGCTTATTCTTGTTCGCGACGCGACCTGCCATTCTGTCCTTGGTATCCGAACTATCGGGGTGTTTGGCCAAGTTGTTACTATGAGCTAGCCAGTTGTCCTCTCCCGCAAAAGCGGGTCATGAGTGTGGTGAGGGCTGCCATGGATTTTGTCTTTTCTGTCCTAGGTGCGGGCAAGCCATTCGTCGTGGATGTTGTGTTTGAAGGCTGCTAGTGCCTCTGCATCCGGACAATTGACGATTTGATTTTTCTTTGTTAGGAACCTTGTCTAGAATTGTCTGGCCGGTTCTTCTGGCTGGTGAATTATATGGCTAAGGTCATCGGCGTCTGGTGGTCGCACATATGTGCCCTGGAAGTTATCAAGGAATGCGGCTTCCAGGTCTTCCCAACAACCGATTGACTCTGCTGGCAAGCTATTGAGCCAATGCCGAGCTGGTCCTTTAAGCTTGAGCGGGAGGTACTTGATGGCATGTAGATCATCACCGCGGGCCATGTGGATATGAAGGAGATAGTCCTCGATCCAAACCGCAGGATCTGTGGTGCCATCGTATGATTCGATGTTTACGGGTTTGAAGCCCTCGGGTTTGATGATCCATCACTTCATACGTGAAGCATAGTGGGTGTCTTGGCGCCTCGTATTGGGCTATATCGCGCGTAGCTCATATGAGCTTTGTTCATCGTGTTCGCCCGGCGGGTTGCTGTATCCCGCATGACGGTAATCATCCCGTCGTGGGCGCCACGCCGATCTGTAGATCGATCTTGTTTGCCTTGCCTTGTTCTCCAATATATCTCGCAGGTCAGGCGCATTTTCCGTGCCTTAGTACTTTTGAGCGACGCCGGGTGTGGCTTGAGTGGAGGCCGAAGGCTTCTCGTTGCTGGCCACAGGTGGCGGTCTGCCATACCGCATGTTGGTGATGTGGGTGCTTCCTCCTCCGATCGAGGCAACGCCTGCATTTGGGGTAGCTTTTGGAGGGGCGTTCGAGTTCAGTACTCTTCTTTGGAAGGACTTCATCCATCTGTCAGCTAGCAGTGTCTTGGTCAGCTCTAAGCTGTTGCTGCTTTTCTTGAGGCTGCTTGTCGTGGCCATAAGCCTGCGCTTGAAACGCTCTTGCTCGACGGGATCCTCGTGCACGATTTAATTTGTCGTCGTCGAGGCTTGCCTCGTCTTGGAGGGAGGCGCATAATTATCGTCCGCTACCTCTCTTTCTGCCGCACTATCGTGCGGGCTGGCTTCTCCCTCCTCCTATGCTGAATCCTGCTAGAGGGGGTCGTCTTCGGCACTATCCGGGGTGTTATTATCTCCCGTGCCGGAATCATCGTTTTTGCTGTGGCGGGATTTAGAGCGGCGCCGCTGACGCCGGCGCTTAGGCTGTTTCTTGGAGGGGTCATCCTCCGCTGTTCCATCGCCATTCCCATCTTTTGGGATGTCCACCATGTATATGTCGTATGACGAGGTGGCCTTCCACTGCCCTATAGGTGCTGGTTCTTGATTGTCTCCGGCATCGTCGTCCATACCGTCGATGTCTTCGGAGTCGAAGTCGAGCATGTCGGTTAAATCATCGATAGTAGCTACAAAGTGGGTGGTGGGTGGGCGTTGAATTTCTTCATCGTCCGAATCCCAACCTTCCTGACCATAGTCCGGCCAGGGCTCTCCTAATAAAGAGAGAGAATTTAGTGAGTTCAGGATATCGTCGAAGGGTGAGTGCTGAAAGATGTCCGCGGCGGTGAACTCCATAACCGGCGCCCAATCGGATTCGACTGGCAGGGGCGCGGAAGGTTCGGAGTCCGGAGAGGAGTCCGGCACCCTGGAGTCACGTGCTTTGCAAAGGACAGGGATGGTGTTCGGCTCGATCGCCGTAGAGATCTCGGCCCCCGAGGTGGTGTCCAACCACCCATCCTCGATCGGCGAAGTCGGCTCCGAACTAAAGGTCGGAGCGGACTCAGCGCGCCTCCGTGGCACTATTCGCGTAGAGCTAGATCATGCCCATCGAGACAAGTGTGGCGCTGGCTGTGTGGCTCGAATCCGTCAAGATCAGGTCTCCGCGGATGTCGGCCGTGTAGTTCAAACTCCCATATCCGACACGATGGCGGGCGAGCTTCGATCCGCTCCGGATGGCTGCTTAATCGCCCGCATGCAAAGCCGCGAATATGAAGATCCGGGAGAAAAGTCTCACCCTGGACGCGTCGTTGTTGATGATCGAAGGAGCCATCGGGCCTATAGGTGACGACGGAAGGAACTCTCAATGAAAGCACATATGTCGGTGTCAAAACCAGCGGATCTCGGTAGGGGTGCCGAATCATGCGTCTAGGCGGATGGTAACAGGAGACAAGGGACACGATGTTTTTACCAGAGTTCGGCCCTCTCGATGGAGGTAAAACCCTACTCCTGCTTGATTAATACCGATGATATGGGTAGTACAAGAGTAGATCTACCATGAGATCGAGAGAGGCTAAACCCTAGAAGCTAGCCTATGGTATGATTGTTGTTCGTCCTCACGGACTAAAACCTCCGGTTTATATAGACATCGAATAGGGTTAGGGTTACACAGAGTCGGTTACAATGGTAGGAGATCTACATATCCGTATCGCCAAGCTTGCCTTCCACGCCAAGGAAAGTCCTATCCGGACACGGGACGAAGTCTTCAATCTTCTATCTTCATAGTCCAGGAGTCCGGCCAAAGGTGATAGTTCGGCTATCCGGACACCCCCTAGTCCAGGACTCCCTCAGCTGTCCTGTGATCCATTCCTAGATCACACTTGTACCCGTTGACTGACTCATGGCAAGGCACACTTCAGGTGCGGTACACTGCATAGCATACTATGGAGCCTACGTCTAAGCATAGGGGACGACCTTCGTCCTTTCTCTCTATTCTGCCGTGGTTAGGTCTTGAGTCTTACTCAATACTCACACCTTATAACATAGCCAAGAAGTCCTTCTTTGCCGATCTATTTTGAACTCCTTCAAAATCTTGTCATAGTATGTATTCGTTTGAAAGTACTATTAAGCGATTTTGATCTATCCTTATAGATCTTGATGCTCAATGTTCAAGTAGCTTAATCCAGGTTTTCCATTGATAAACACTTTTCAAATAACCCTATATGCTTTCCAGAAACTCTACATCATTTCCGATCAACAATATGTCAACAACATATACTCATCAGAAATTCTATAGTGCTCCCACTCACTTCTTTGGAAATACAAGTTTCTCATAAACTTTGTATAAACCCAAAATCTTTGATCATCTCATCAAAGCGTATATTCCAACTCCGAGATGCTTACTCCAGTCCTTAGAAGGATTGTTGGAGCTTTGCATACTTGTTAGCATCTTTCAAGATTGTCAAAACCTTCTGGTTTTATCACATACAACCTTTCCTCAAGAAAATTGTCGAGAAAACAATGTTTTGACATCCTATCTGCAAGATTTCATAAATAATGCAGTAATTGCTAATATAATTCCAACAGACTCTTAGCATCGCTACGAGTGAGAAAGTATCATCGTAGTCAACTCCTTGAACTTGTCGGAAAACATCTCAGCGAGAAGTCGAGCTTTGTTAATGGTGACACTTACCATCATTGTCTGTCTTCCCTTTTAAAATCCATCTGTACCCAATGGCCTTATGACCATCAAGTAGTTCTTCCAAAGTCTACACTTTGTTTTATACATGGATCTTCTCTCGGATTTTATGGCCTCGAGCCATTTGTCGGAATCCGGGCCCACCATCGCTTCTCCATGGCTCGTAGGTTCATTGTTGTCTAGCAACATGACTTCCAAGATAGGATTACGTACCACTCTGAAGTAGTACGCATCCTTGTCGACCTACAAGGTTTGGTAGTGACTTGATCCGAAGTTTCATGATCACTATCATAAGCTTCCACTTCAATTGGTGTAGGTGCCACAGGAACAACTTCATGTGCCCTGCTACACACTAGTTGTAGTGACGGTTCAATAACCATATCAAGTCTCCACCATCCTCCCACTCAATTCTTTCGAGAGAAACTTTTCCTCGAGAAAGGACCCGTTACTAGAAACAATCACTTTTGCTTCCGGATCTGAAATAGGAGGTATACCCAACTGTTTTGGGTGTCCTATGAAGATGTATTTATCCGCTTTGGGTTCGAGCTTATCAGGATGAAACTTTTTTTTCACATAAGCGTCGCAGCCCCAAACTTTCAAGAAATGACAGCTTAGGTTTCTCTAAACCATAGTTCATACGGTGTCATCTCAACGGAATTACGTGGTGCCCTATTTAAAGTGAATGTGGTTGTCTCTAATGCCTAACCCATGAACGATAGTGGTAATTCGATAAGAGACATCATGGTATGCCCCATATCCAATGGGGTGCATCTATGATGTTCGGACACACCATCACACTATGGTGTTCCAGGCGGTGTTAGTTGTGAAACAATTTCCACAATGTCTTAATTGTGTGCCAAACTCTTAACTCAGATATTCATCTCTGTGATCATATCATAGATATTTTATCCTCTTGTCACGACGATCTTCAACTTCACTCTGAAATTACTTGAACCTTTCAATAATTCAAACTTGTGTTTCATCAAGTAAATATACTCAGCATCTACTCAAATCATCTATGAAGTAAGAACATAACGATATCCACTGCGTGCCTCAGCACTCATTGGACTGCACACATCAAAATGTATTACTTACAACAAGTTGCTTTCTTGTTCCATCTTACTGAACCGAGGCTTTTCAGTCATCTTGCCCATGTGGTATGATTTGCATGTCTCAAGTGATTCAAAATCAAGTGAGTCCAAACGATCCATCTGCATGGAGTTTCTTCATGCGTATACACCAATAGACATGGTTCGCGTGTCTCAATCTTTTCAAAACGAGTGAGTCCAAAGATCCATCAAATGGAGCTTCTTCATGCGTTTTACACCAGTATGACTCAAATGGCAGTGCCACAAGTATGTGGTACTATCATTACTATCTTATATCTTTTGGCATGAACATGTGTATCACTACGATCGAGATTCAATAAACCATTCATTTTAGGTGCAAGACCGTTGAAGGTATTATTCAAATAAACAGAGTAACCATTATTCTCCCAAAATGAATAACCGTATTGCGATAAACATAATCCAATCATGTCTATGCTCAACGCAAACCCCACATAACAATTATTCAGGTTTAACACCAATCTCGATGGTAGAGGGAGTATGCGATGCTTGATCACATCAACCTTGGAAACACTTCCAAACCATATCATCATCTCACCTTTAGCTAGTCTCCGTTTATTCCGTAGCCTTTTATTTCGAGTTACTAACACTTAGCAACTGAACCGGTATCTATTACCATGGTGCTACTAGGAGTACTAGTAAAGTACACATCAATATAATGTATATCCAATATACTTCATCGACCTTGCCAGCCTTCTCATCTACCAAGTATCTAGAGTAGTTCTGCTTCAAAGGATCGCCCCTCATTACGAAGCACTTAGTCTCGGGTTTGGGTTCAACCTTGGATTTCTTCACTAGAGCAGCAACTGATTTGCCATTTCATGAAGTATCCCTTCTTGCCCTTGCCCTTCTTGAAACTAGTGGTTTCACTAACCATCAACAATTGACGCTCCTTCTTGATTTCTACTTTCGCGGTGTCAAACATTGCGAATATTTCAAGGATCATCATATCTATCCCTGATAGGTTATAGTTCATCACGAAGCTCTAGTAGCTTGGTGGCAATGACTTTGGAGTAACATCACTATCTCATCTGGAAGATTAACTCCCACTCAATTCAAGTGATTTTGTACTACTCAGACAATCTGAGCACATGCTCAACGATTGAGCTTTTCTCCCTTGGTTTGTAGGCTAAGAAACTCGTCAGAGGTCTCATACCTCTTGACGTGGGCACTAGCCTGAAATCCCAATTTCAGCCCTTGGAACATCTCATATGTTCCGCGACGTTTCAAAAACGTCTTGGCGCCCACAATTCTAAACCGTTTAACATTCTTGAACTATCATGTAGTCATCAAAGCGTCTATGTCGGATGTTCGCAACATCCACAGACGACGTTCGAGGTTCAGCACACCGAGCGGTGCATTAAGGACATAAGCCTTCTGCGTAGCAACGAGGACAATCCTTGGTTTACGGACCTAGTCCGCATAATTTCTACTATCAACTTTCAACTAAATTTTCTCTAGGAACATATCTAAAACAGTAGAACCAAAGCGTGAGCTACGACATAATTTGCGAAGACCTTTTGACTATGTTCATGATGATTAAGTTCATCTAATAAAATTATTTAATGAACTCCCACTTAGATAGACATCCCTCTAGTCATCTAAGTGATACATGATCCGAGTCAACTAGGCCGTGTCCGATCATCACGTGAGACGGACTAGTCATCATCGGTGAACATCTTCATGCTGATCGTATCTTCTATACGACTCATGTTCGACCTTTCAGTCTTCTGTGTTCCGAGGCCATGTATGTACATGCTAGGCTCTTCAAGTCAACCTAAGTGTATTGCGTGTGTAAATCTGGCTTACACCCGTTGTATTCGAATGTTAGAATCTATCACACCCGATCATCACGTGGTGGTTCGAAACAACGAACCTTCGCATAGCGGTGCACGAGTTAGAGAACACTTTCTTGAAATTATTGCGAGGATCATCTTATTTAAGCTACCGTCGTTCTAAGCAAATAAGATGTAAAACATGATAAACATCACATGCAATCAAATAGTGACATGATATGGCCAATATCATTTTGCTCCTTTTGATCTCCATCTTCGGAGCTCCATGATCATCATCGTCACCGGCATGACACCATGATCTCCATCATCATGATCTCCATCATCGTGTCTCCATGAAGTTGTCTCGCCAACCGATTACTTCTACTACTATAGCTAACGGTTTAGCAATGAAGTAAAGTAATTACATGGCGTTATTCAGTGACACGCAGATCATACAATAATTAAAGACAACTCCTATGGCTCCTGCTGGTTGTCATACCCATCGACATGCAAGTCATGATTCCTATTACAAGAACATGATACTTCTCATACATCACATATATCATTCATCACATTCTTTTGGCCATATCACATCACACGACATATGCTGCAAAAACAAGTTAGACGTCCTCTAATTGTTGTTGCAAGTTTTACATGGTTGTTATAAGTTTCTAGCAAGAACGTTTCTTTCCTACGCCAAAACCACAAGGTGATATGCCAATTACTATTTACCCTTCATAAGGACCCTTTTCATCGAATCTGATCCGACTAAAGTGGGAGAGACAGACACCCGCTAGCCACCTTATGCAACTAGTGCATGTCAGTCGGTGGAACCTGTCTCACGTAAGTGTACGTGTAAGGTCGGTTCGGGCCGCTTCATCCCACGATGCCGCCGAATCAAGATAAGACTAGTAACGGCAAGTAAATTGACAAAATTGACGCCCACAACAACTTGTGTTCTACTCGTCACAGAAACTACACATAGACCTAGCTCTGATACCACTGTTGGGGAACGTAGCAAAAATTCAAAATTTTCTACGCATCACCAAGATCAATCTATGAAGTAATCTAGCAACAAGGGGAAGGGGAGTGCATCTACATACCCTTGTAGATCGCTAAGCGGAAGCGTTGCAAGAACGCGGATGAGGTAGTCGTACTCGTGGCGATTCAGATCACGGTCGATTCCGATCTAAGCGTCGAACAACGGCGCCTCCGCGTTCAACACACGTGCAGCCCGGTGACGTCTCCCATGCCTTGATCCAGCAAGGAGAGAGGGAGAGGTTGGGAAGACTCCGTCCAGCAGCAGCACGACGGCGTGGTGGTGGTGGAGGAGCGTGGTACTCCAGCAGGGCTTCGCCAAACACTACGAGAGACGAGGAGGGAGAGAGGTAGGGCTGCGCCTTGGGAGAGAGAGACTCATGTGTTGGGCAGCCCCAAAACCTCCACTATATATAGGGGCAAGGGGGAGGGGGAGGCGCCCTAGGGTTTCCCCTAGGGGGCGGCGGCCAGGGCAGATGGAATCTCCCCTTCGGGTGACTTGGCCCCCAAGCCAGGAGGTGGGAACCCTAGATGGGGCGCCCCAAACCCCCTGGTCATGTGGGAACAGGTGAGGGGGGGCGCACAGCCCCTTAGTGGGATGGTTTGCCCCCTTCCCTTGGCCCATGAAGCCCCCCAACACTTGCCGGGGCTCCCGAAATACCTTTCGGTCATGTTGGTCATCACCCGGTACCTCTGGAACACTTCCGGACTCCAAAACCCTTCGTCCAATATATCAATCTTCACCTCCGGACCATTCCGGAACTCCTCGTGACGTCCGGGATCTCATCTAAGACTCCGAACAACATTCGGTAACCGCGTACATACCTTACCTATAACCCTAGCGTCATCGAACCTTAAGTGTGTAGACCCTACGGGCTCGGGAATCATGCAGACATGACCGAGACATCTCTCCGGTCAATGACCAACAGCGGGATATGGATACCCATGTTGGCTCCCACATGTTCCACGATGATCTCATCGGATGAACCACGATGTCGGGGATTCAAGCAATCCCATATACAATTCCTTTTGTCAATCGGTACGTTACTTGCCCGAGATTCGATCGTCGATATCCCAATACCTCGTTCAATCTCGTTACCGGCAAGTCACTTTACTCGTTCCATAATGCATGATCCCATGACTAACTACTTAGTCACATTGAGCTCATTATGATGATGCATTACCGAGTGGGCCAAGAGATACCTCTCCATCATACGGAGTGACAAATCCCAGTCTCGATTCGTGCCAACCCAATAGACACTTTTGGAGATACCTGTAGTGCACCTTTATAGCCACCCAGTTATGTTGTGACGTTTGGTACACCCAAATCATTCCTACGGTATCCGGGAGTTGCACAATCTCATGGTCTAAGGAAACGATACTTGACATTAGAAAAGCTTTAGCAAACGAACTACACGATCTTGTGCTATGCTTAGGATTGGGTCTTGTCCATCACATCATTCTCCTAATGATGTGATCCCGTTATCAATGACATCCAATGCTCATGGTCAGGAAACCATAACCATCTATTGATCAACGAGCTAGTCAACTAGAGGCTCACTAGGGACATGTTGTGGTCCATGTATTCACACATGTATTACGGTTTCCAGTTAATACAATTATAGCATGAACAATAGACAATTATCATGAACAACGAAATATAATAATAACCATTTTATTATTGCCTCTAGGGCATATTTCCAACAATATAATCTCCAAATACGATAACTGGGCTAATCCCCTAATAACGATAAGATAACTAGGCCAGGCCCCTAACTGCCTGGGTTGTAGTATATTTCGGTCATAACATGTTCATACAAGTGAGATATAATTGATCACATAAAGAGAATACAATTATGATTACTCTATCTGCATAACCTCATACCTGACATATTTGGGTAATTCTCATCAACATTTGTCCCCTCCAACTGATCTGCAACAACTTCAGTACACGAAATCACAATCTGGATGGTGCTTGACATGTATGGCAAGTTTTATAGACGAACATATACCTGGAGGTACATCTGACGATGCCATTTGTTCCGCTGCTTTACTTTAGGGACTCCCCATACGTACCTATCAATCTACAGCGAACGAACTCTTAACGATGGTTTGTGAACTGATTTTGTGAACTAACTTTGTGAACTAACTTTGTGAACTGCTTTTGTCAAACAGATAAGTACAAATTGCTAAGGTCCTTCCCGTTTGATTTTTGGATTCATTTTATTTTGGTTTTTGTTTTACAGGAGCAGGTTGAGATTTCGTGTAGATGTGTTCGAGTTTCGCGTATGGATAGACCAACAGGGCTGAAGTAGGGTATTGGTAGATGAGAAACATCTTAAACTCCAAGACCGGTGGGAGTGGAACTACAAGGACCTATCAAGGTTTACTGTATTGGGACGGGATCAGAAGTTGCTTTAGTACATAGACTTCACATAAGTTGTGATCATACTAATTTATCATTTTTTCTAAGGCAAAGCCACGAGGGCCCAGTTTTTTTGTTAGATTGGGTTATTTGAGTCTGCTTCTTGGATAGGCTGCAGACCTTGAGTTATGGAAAAGTAAGAAGAACAATGTGGCGAGCGAGTCAAGTGAGAAGAATAGAGGCTATGAATGTTGCTCAATTTTGGTCTGCAGCCCACTCAATTTTGCAAAGAATGTATGATAGTGTTGGTGATAGCGTGCAAGAAGTTGTATGGCATTCGTTCTGTGCCAACTTTCTTAAACAGTTCTTTCTTGTCCTTTTCAAACTAGGTGTTTGGCCTCAATTGCTCCGAGAAAGGAACTCATGAAGTTGATGTATTAGTTGTCAGTGGAATCAAGTGTATATGCACACTAAGCGGCTCTGTTGCATCAATAATTTGAGCTCCATTTTGGAAGTAGTAGCCTTGATGACATCACACATACCTGAATGTCGTGCCAAAGTATTTGAAGATAGGTACTGTGTATGAACTTGCAATGGCTGAATGAACTGTGTATGAATTTTCCAATGGCTCTATGAACTTGCAGTACCTATATCTGCAACGACCTCGTCGGCGGCTCCTCAACGGGCGTGCGGCTCCTGAAGGGGGTCGCCGTCGGATCCTGGGCGTGATCGGCGGCTGACCTCGTCGGCGGTTCCTCAACGGGGATCAGCGCCGGCGCAGGGGATGGGCGTGTGTGTCCAGAAGCAGATCGCCGTCGGATCCTGGGCGTGATCGGTGGCGTCTCCTGAACGGGATCGGCGGCATCTCCTGACGCTGATCGTACGATGGACGGGCGACGACTTTGATGTGCGAGGGCGACGGCCAAGGTTAGGATCGGCGGTGGCTCAGGGATGGATGGCCGACGGGGGCGAAGGGCTGCATCGGCGTGCGAAGGGATGGAGGGCGGCGGCAGACGATCTGCTGTGGGTCGGAGGCCTCGCTCGTAGGTTTTTTTGTCGTAGGTTTTTTTCCGCAGGGGTTTTGCGCGTGTAAGAAGGTGGGAGGAGAGACGAAAAAAACAGTGAAAGGTGGGACGAAAATAAACCGTGGAGGCTATTCACCAACTCAGACATTAGGAGTAGAGATTAAAGGGGGTAACATGGACTCTCTCTTCTTATTTTGTCTTTATATTTATTTATGTGAAAATTGGTGAAGAAATGTTCAAGCTAAGATCCTCCATATGTTACGGGTATCTCCAACTCCTTCCATTAAATCGAACACCCATAACGATTAGTGGACACGTCCATCGTATTCACAAGTATTCACCCCTGTTTTTTTATCTCTGGAGCACTTAAAACAATTAAAGATAAATATCATCCTACATTCATAATCATGTTGTGCAAATATTCCACCAAATTTGAACTCAACTTATTCACACATCCTTTTAGTTCTCACCACGATGCGCTCACAAATGCTCAACCAGATCATCCTGAAGTTGTTTATGAGTTGCTCGATGCCAAATTTGTTGATGCATTCGAGTAAAAAAATCCTCAAACATCACCAGATTCTACTCTGGAAGTTCAATAGGATCACCCATGCACTCAAATTCCAAATAGTGGCAAGCTCTATCACCCTCATCCTCCATAATAATGTTTTGCATGGTCACACGAGTTGTCAGCACCTTTCACAACGTCTTTTTGTATCCCATATTTTTGTTGATCGTCGAACAACTACAAAACTGGATTGGAGCACTCCAAATGCTCTCTCCACATCCTTTCTAGCTTCTTCTCGTCTTTAGGAAAAGTAATATATTTTCTCACCCCATTGGCTCAGAGATGAAGGCTCGTGAAGTATGAATAGCATCACAAAGATTATAGCCGAGTTGTAGTCATGACCATTGATGGTATAGTTACACGAAGGAGCTTGTCCCGTACACAACTGAGGGAGTCCTGGATTAGGGGGTATCCGGACAGCCGGACTATATCCTTTGGCCGGACTGTTGGACTATGAAGATACAAGATTGAAGACTTCTTCTCGTGTCCGGATGGGACTCTCTTGGCGTGGAAGGCAAGCTTGGCGATATGGATATGTAGACCTCCTTCGTTGTAACCGACTGTGTAACCCTAGCCCCTTCGTGTCTATATAAACCGGAGGGTTTAGTCCAGGACAATGTGACGCCCGATTCAATCGTACACTAATCATGCACGCAAGCGTATACGATCAAGATCGAGGACTCACGGAAGATATCACAACACAACTCTAAAACATAAATAAGTCATACAAGCATCATAATACAAGCCGGGGGCCTCGAGGGCTCGAATACAAGTGCTCGATCATAGACGAAGTCAGCGGAAGCAACAATATCTGGATGCATGACATAAGTTAAACAAGTTTGCCTTAAGAAGGCTAGCAAAACTGGGATACAGATCGAAGAGGCGCAGGCCTCCTGCAGGATCCTCCTAAACTACTCCCGGTCGTTAGCGGGCTGCACGTAGTAGTAGGCACCTCCGGTGTAGTAGTCGTCATCGTCGGTGGCGTCTGGCTCCTGGGATCCATCGTCAGTCGCAGACAATCGAGTAGAGATAGGGGAAAAGGGGAACAAGGCAACCGAGAGTACTCATCCAAAGTACTGCAAGCAAGGAGCTACACTACATATGCATGGATATATGTGTAAAGGGCCATATCGGTGGGTGAGCTGCAGAATGCCGAATAAGAGGGGATAGCTAATCTGTCAAAGACTACGCTCGGCAGCCTCCGCCTTTGCAGCATGTAGCGTAGAGTAGACTGAAGTCCTCCAAGTAGCATCACATAGCAATAATCCTACCCGGCGATCCCCTCCTCATTGCCCTAATAGAGAGCGATCACCGGGTTATATCCGCACTTGGAAGGGTGTGTTTTATTAAGTATCCGGTTCTAGTTGTCATAAGGTCAAGGTACAACTCCAAGTCGTCACATTATCAAGATCACGGATATTCTAATAGATTAACTTCCGCAGGGTGCACCACATAACCCAACACGCTTGATCCCATTTGGCGGACACACTTTTTCGGGTCATGCCCGCCGCTGGAGATCAACACGCCGCAGCCCCACCTAGGCACAACAGAGAGGCCAGCACACGGTCTAAACCTAAGCGCCGAAGTGCTGGGCCCATCGCCCTTAGCGCAACCTGCACGCGTTGTAGGGCGGCCAAAGCGTAACTAGCCCCTTAATACAAGAGCAGGCTTACGTTCCAATCCGGTAGCGCGCCGCTCGATCATTGGCAAGGCCACGAAGGCTTGGGTGATACCACGACGCGGGATACCCATAACTACTCCCGCGTAGATGGTTAGTGCGTATAGACAAAATGGCGGACTCGGATCAAATACCCGGATCTCGTTAAGCGTGTTAAGTATCCATGACGCCGACCAGGGCCAGGCCCACCTCTCTCCTAGGTGGTCTCAACCTGCCCTGTCGCTCCGCCCTAAAGTAACGATCGGGGCCGTCGGGAACCCAGGCCCACCTCTACCGAGATGGAGCCACACTGTCCTTTCATTTCCATCTCCGAACGATTACCACGTAATGTAATAGTGTAAAGTATATAGTATATGCCCGTGATCACCTCCCGAAGTGATCACAGCCCGAAGAGTATAGCATGGCATTTAACAAGAATGTAGGGCCACCGATGGAACACTAGCATCCTATACTAAGCAAAGAGGATAGCGGTAAAGGTAACAACAGTAGTAGCAAGGACAGGCTATGCAGCAAGATAGGATTAAGCGAAAGCAATAACATGCTACACTACTCTAATGCAAGCAGTATAGAGAAGAGTAGGCGATATCTCGGTGATCAAAGGGGCTTGCCTGGTTGCTCGGCAAGAGAGAGGGGTCGTCAACTCCGTAGTCGTCTTTGGTAGGCTATGCGCGTCGGTCTCGGTGTCAGCGGAAGAAGAGGGGGAAGAAACAATGAATACATAGCAAGCAAGTGCATAACAGGACAACAAGCAGAGCTAGACGGGTTCTAACGTGGTATGAGGTGATACTGGTGAAGGGGGGAAACATCCGGGAAAGTATCCCCGGTGTTCCGTGTTTTCGGACAGATGAACCGGAGGGGAAAAGTTGCATGTTTGCTATGCTAGGGATGTGTGGTGGACGAACGGGCTGCGTATCCGGATTCGTCTCGTCGCTCTGAGCAACTTTCATGTATAAAGTTTTTCCATCCGAGTTACGGATTATTTTATATTAATTTTTAATGTTTTACTAATACTCTCGAATTTATTATTAATTCAAAAATAATGCTTAAATGCTAGATGCACCCAGCTCAACGTACACAAAGGTGTACTAGAGGCTGAAAGGTGGGTCTGGTCAACTCTTGCTCAAGAGTTGATGGTCAATGTGTTGATGGTCAAGGTGTTGATGGTCAAGGTGTTGGATCGGGTCCACTTGTCCTTGATGGTTTGCTAATTACCATTTAAACCTACTTTAATTAGCAAGTTAATTAAACTCAATTAGTTAAATAAACATGATTAATTAAGTTAATTAATTATTTTTCTAATTATCTTTTTTAAACCTTTTTTTTTATAAAAACAAGGGAGGGGCCCTAGCTGTCAAAGGCCCTATGGCCTTAGCGGGCGACGGGCTATACGGGCGCTGGGGCGGGGCGCACCCAGGCGCCCAGCACGTGGGGGAGGCGAGGCCGGCCGGGGTTGTGCTCGGCGGTGAGGCCACTGGCGGCCAGCCGGCGGCGCGCGGGTCGAGGCGGCGAGGCAGAGCGTCGCCCGACGAGCAGCAGCAGCATAGCGGGAGGCGGGGGCAAGCGTGGCCATGGCGGTGGGACGCGGCTTGCTTGCGGGCGGCAACATGAGGGAGCTACAAGGCGTGCGGGTGGAGGAACGGCCGGCGTGGCTGGTGGCGCGATCATGACGCGAAGGCGGCGGCTGCAGCGCGTCGGTGCGGCGGCCGCGAGCTCCTCGGGAGCTTCTGGGCGTGACGCGGCGCTAGCCATGATAGTAAACAGAGGGGAAGCAGAGGGTAGCGTCTTTTGGTGCTCTGGCGTTGACGAGAAGGCCGGGGACGCCCGAGGAGCTCGAGGCGGGCTCAGGGAGGACCAGAGCGGTGGTGTTTGCCGGGGATCGACGACGGCCGAGGCGGAAGGGAACAAGGCGATGGTGGCACTGCATGGGTTCCTGATGCCAATCCGGTGTTGTAGACGACGGCGACGAGCCCGGGGGTTCTTCTGGACGCCTTGGAATGGCTAGCGGTGGCCGGTCGCCATGGGGAAGAGGAAGGTGCGACGATGGCCGCGACGGTTGTCCGCTCGGGATCCTCCTCCTCTCGATCCCGATCCAATTGGGGGAGAGAGGGGAGGGGTGAGATATTTTCAGGGGGGGGGGAGTGTGGGTGTCGGTGGATGGACCGGGAGGGTGGGGGGGTTAAGGAGCTGGGTGGTCGGCTGGGCTGGCTGGCTAGCGGTGGGCGGTCGGCCCTGTGGGGGTGGGGTTTCTGCTTTATTTGTATTTTTAGTTCTTTCTTTTTCTTTCTATTTATTATTTTCTGTTTTAATTTATTTTAAAGTATTTAGGCATTTTGTAAAAAAGCATGGTTTCTTGACCATAAATACCTAAGAATTAATTGGCACACTCCGAACATTTTAGTTTTAATGTTTGAAAACTTTTATTGTTTGCCTCGGTTTTAAATTTGAAATTCGAACTAGGTTCCGAACTAACGCGAAGTTTATCCACGAAGAATCGAGGTGACGTGGCATCATTAGCGGGGATCACTGTAGCTTAATTACCCGGGCGTCACAATTCTCCTCCACTACAAGAAATCTCATCCCGAGATTTAAGAGGGTTGTAAAAGGGAAAGTTCTGGTTATGACATTCAAACGGATCTCCTCGAAGAAATCAATCCCTTTCGTTGATGTCTTCAATTCTTTATTCCAAAGCATCATGATGAAGTTGTCGTCCTTTCTTCGGGGAACTCCATCGTACTTACGAATAGGTAAGGGGCAGCTCTACAATGATAGGATGTTGTAAGGGAAATTCATCTCGGGGTATCCCAAGAATGAACATATGAGTATCTCTCGAGTTGAACAAATTACACATATCGAGAGCAAAGTAAGACGGTGCAATAAGAAGTTTCAAGCGGATAGGCAATCATTCATTGCACAAGCAGAAAAGTGAAGGGGTTTAGAGCAACGGGAATAAGTATTGTGTCCGATACCAGAATAGATCAACAGGCAAGTGGCCCGTGAATTACATACAAAGTCAAGCACGAGGAATAACTTTGACAACAGGTTGTACAGGAGAGTCAGGTTTCGTTCCTGGGACCTGTGGGTTATGGGCCCACCATGTGGGTTAAAAGTAGAAAGGGGCTGACATCTTATGCGATCACGATAGCAAGGCATGTCGAGAGTAGCATGTCGCTTATGCCGCAACAATGTCGGTACCAAGGGCGAGGGACGAAGAGAACCACTTTCCTGCTCGTTGAAACGAGGCGGGCCAAGAGGCAAAGTTCACATCCATCGGTGGTTACCGAAATGTCATCAACAATAGAAACAGGGTCTCACCGGCAGAGTTGTACACCGAGGTGTTTACATAAGTAGTGAATTATTACTGCTTAGTTTATATAGATCACAAGAAAGGTCAAACAAACCAATGGAAAGGAAAATGTGATCATCAGGTTAAACAGAACAATGGAAAGGAAATTTAAACACATAATTCAGGGGTATATCCTTCCCAAGTACAAGCAGAGCATGATATCCATGACAGGATATTATGAAGAAAACTCCTTAGGTAGGGGAGAGGAATTTCATGACATTACCCATACAACGGTGTTTGGATAATTGAGCAAGAAACATTTAGCATTAGACTTCAAATGTTCTTGTTGAAAATCAGAGTATCACAGACATGCTTCGAGATAGCATTGACATGGTCTTCAAGAAAAAGGTCAGACTCTAGATACACGAAGGCTTCATCAGGAACAACTTATAGAATAAGTCTTACCATTTCCTCATGGAAGAATAGATAACCTTGCTAAAAGGAAACTATAACAATAGGGCCTCCGCCCGAAGAAGTGCTAGGCATGACATCATGTTACGGGTCATCAAAGGACCAACATCATAACTCTTGGAAAGTTGTCCCAACCATCATATCTGACCGAGATTCAGATCCGATTGGTGTCATGATACCTCAGACTCAGGATGTTCGAGAAGAAAAGGTGCAACACAAATTGACGAGACTACATTGTAAGATTATTGGGGAATGTACTATGGAAGCAAGTTTCAACTCAAGAGTTCATCATTTAAACCAAAGAGAGGATGACGGGTAGGTGATGGAGTCGGTAACAATCCTTGAGATTTCCAAAAGGTGGATTTCCACAATTATGTGAACAAGGAGATAGCATTTGTCGATCAAATGGTATAATGATGTATGCTCGAGGAAAACATACACAATTAAACATTGGTTGAAAGGTGCACCGAAATATGGGCTGGGTTGCACGGCCAATATTGGAATGGTGATTCAATAATCAATAGTCTAAGAATGAGCGATTCGACCATTAACTTCAAAGCAATATGGTTGCTAGAAGGGCGGAATCCAAACAGCACCGCTCACTTGTTGGTACCCTGGTTGGAATCAATACGAGGACCCAAGAAGAATGGCGATGGTGAGAAGTATCACCATACGAAGAATTCTTAAGAGGTGGTGAAATTCCCACGACATTATTGACATAAAAGGTGGTAATATTACAAGGTAAAGAAGAACAATGCTGGGTAGCAAGAAACTCAAGGTATAACACAAAACACGAACAAGTTTGTGTTGAACGGAGGGCAATAAAGTGGTCGATGATAACACGAAACATCGAGGGGCAAGGATGGTATTACTCATCAAGAATTCGATATATATCTTGGTAGAGCTTAGGATGTTGATGATGATCACGACACAGTTGTCGAGAGATTTCATGAAGATGTAATCGGTAGGTGATGACATCAAGTCAATAGGAATGATGAAGCGAAAGGTTATTGGAACCACGGGTACAACACAAACTCGAAATCTAGCTGGTTGTTCAAGGAGAAATGATATGACAATGAAGATCGACGTAAGCTTAGCTATCGTCGCAAATTGGTGCTCCGAGAATAAGGACCAGGTAGCACAGTTAGAATCATCACGACAATGATATAGCCAAACAGGCTAGGAATGGCATGATCGGGTACAAACTCATACTTATAGAAGCTTACTGAAGAGTTGTTGAACCGTAGAGCGGACTCGGTTCAGTTATCGGTGTCTTTAGTGTTTAATAACTCAGAGCTCGTGAAAAATTGGAATCAGTGGGAAGGTAGCACTTGATGAAGAACTCATAAGAAGTTATGTAGTTCCATGATAATCTCGAGATACCAGGGGGGTAATACTCGACACAAGATCAAAGTAAAGGTTGGACTGGTGTATTGATGCATAGAAGACAATTGTTTTAACTTGTCCGAGAAATGGAATCAAAGAAGAACAATCATGGTCGGAACCACGGTTGCAAGGGATCAATTCACAGATACCATATGTTAGCTATCAAGGAAATAGTTATTATTACAAGAAGCTTCCATGATAGGATATACATCGCGTCCATGGGCATGAACACAAAGTTCAAGGTCGACTCCCACTTCCTCAATGTATAATCTTCCATTCACCTCTCGTATTTCGAAGATGACATTAGTTGTTGAAAGTTTTACCTGGTGCAATACCAGATAAGTATGACTCGGGAAATCTTTCGGGTTCACACCGATGAGGTAAGGCGTTGGTTCAATCCCATCGGGGCTTCTTACGAACATATCCCATAAGCTTCAAGAGTAAATATCACCAGCTCGAAAGCAGAGCATGGTTGACAAAAGGAAAGGATAAATTTTACCAAAGGCATTATGTATCGAAGAAAGAACTCACAAAGTGATTAATTATGAAGGACACTGTCAGATAATAATCCAACAGTGGATATGGCGATCCACAATGGGGCTGATATGAGTATCGATACCCAATCAGAGGAAGAAAGATTGCAAATGCATCGGTTTATAGAACAGCTGAATAGTTCAACGCTTAATTAGCAAAGTAATTATGATTTTCAAATCAAGGGATCAGGAGCAAATGCTCTGATCAAGGATGGATAAGCTGAATAGACTTAGGGGTACAATCGACGGCAATTTGATTGGTCGATAGCCAGCTCATGTTTAAAATGACGTCTGAGCCGGAAGGATGAATTCTAGGATCTGTTTGAGGATTGCGAGCATTCGCAACAAATCGAATCAATGGACTCAAAATGATAATGACAATGGATGCCAACAAGATTACTAGATTTATGGGAATAACCATAATGCAAGTAATCAAGAATTTCGAGAGCAATAGGATGCTCAGGATTTTCGGAAGATCGAATGGTTTTTCGAGGATTGGTGACATACATGAATCAACTGGGGATGAGCGGATACTCGATAAGTGCGAGAATTAACCGTAGGGGTATTCAGGTGACAAAGAACAACAAGGCAGTAAGCTCAAAGGATTATCGAAACAACGGCGAGTTTTCGAGGGTATCTTGTAATAACAAGACCAGCGGGGATGAATGTAAGAATAACAACTGCAAGTAGTTATCCATAAGGGTTTACGGTGGAAGGGAATTGCAAACGCGATGAACCCAAGTTCTCGGGTTAACGCGGAGAGTATCTTGTGGTCTTACAGTGCAGCGGGCGATCATCAATAATAGGGGGCTCTCCGGGTGAAAGTGATAACGAGATCCTAATGTTAGATTTAGCAAAAATTCATTTAACCCAAATAGAGGAGAGATCAGAGCCCCAGAGTAAAGGTCGAGGAGTAAAAGATCCTAATACCACCCAATGGTGACGTGGGCCCATGGGCCACACAGCCAAGTTAGTAAAAGTTTCGTAAAGTCTAGACTCGACTTCGGCCAAGGAGTGTGGAAGGGGGATTCCTAAAGGCAGTCGGCTCTGATACCAACTTGTGACGCCCCCAATTCAATCGTAGACTAATCATGCATGCAAATGTGTACGATCAAGATCAGGGACTCACGGGAAGATATCACAACAAAACTCTAAAACATAAATAAGTCATACAAGCATCATAATACAAGCCGGGGCCTCGAGGGCTCGAATACAAGTGCTCGATCATAGGCGAAGTCAGTGGAAGCAACAATATCTGATCTGGACATAAGTTAAACAAGTTTGCCTTAAGAAGGCTAGCAAAAGCTGGGATACAAATCGAAGAGGCGCAGGCCTCACACAGGATCCTCTAAACTACTCACAGTCGTAAATCGCCGGGCTGCACGTAGTAGTAGGCACCTCCGGTGTAGTAGTCGTCATCGTCGGTGGCGTCGGCTCCTGGCTCAATCATCTGGTTGCAGCAATCGAGTAGAGGTAGGGGAAAGGGGAACAAGGCAACCGTGAGTACTCATCCAAAGTACTGCAAGCAAGGAGCTACACTACATATGCATGGATATATGTGTAAAGGGCCATATCGATGGGGTGAAGCTGCAGAATGCGAGAATAAGAGGGGATAGCTAATCATGTCGAAGACTACGCTCAGCAGCCTCCGCCTTGCGGCATGTAGCGAGAGAGTAGTGAAGTCCTCAAGTAGCATCACATAGAAATAATCCTACCCGCGATCCCTCCTCATTGCCACGATAGAGAAGCGATCACCGGGTTATATCAACACTTGGAAGGGTGTGTTTTATTAAGTATCCGGTTCTAGTTGTCATAAGGTCAAGGTACAACTCCAAGTCGTCCTGTTACGAAGATCACAGCTATTCGAATAGATTAACTTCCTGCAGGGTGCACCACATAACCCAACACGCTTGATCCCATTTGGCGGACACACTTTTACGGGTCATGCGGGGACGCGGATGATCAACACGTCGCAGCCCCACCTAGGCACAACAGAGAGGCCAGCACGCGGTCTAAACCTAAGCGCCTGACAGTGCGGGCCCATCGCCCTTAGCACACACTCGCACGTTCTAGGGCGGCCGAAGCGAACTAGCCCCTTAATACAAGAGCGGGCTTACGTTCCAATCGGCAGCGCTCGATCGTTGGCGCCACGAAGGCTTCGGTGATACCACGGCGGGATACCCATAACTACTCCAGCGTAAATGGTTAGTGCGTATAGACCAAATGGCGGACTCATATCAAATACCGGATCTCGTTAAGCGTGTTAAGTATCCATGACGCCGACCGGGCCAGGCCCACCTCTCTCTAGGTGGTCTCAACCTGCCATGTCGCTCGCCACAAAAGTAACGATCGGGGCCGTCGGGAACCCGGGCCCACCTCTACCGGGATGGAGCCACCGTCCTTTCAGCCCCCATCTCGAACAATACCACAGGTAATGTAATAGTGTAAAGTATATAGTATATGCCCGTGATCACCTCCCGAAGTGATCACAGCCCGATAGTATAGCATGGCGGACGGACAAGAATGTAGGGCCTTGATGGAACACTAGCATCCTATACTAAGCGATGGGATAGCGGTAAAGGTAACAACAAGAGTAGCAAGGACAGGCTATGCAGCGGTATAGGATTAGCGAAAAAGTAACATGCTACACTACTCTAATGCAAGCGGTATAGAGAAGAGTAGGCGATATCTCATTGATCAAGGGGGCTTGCTGGTTGCTCTGGCAAGAGAGAGGGTCGTCAACTCCGTGAGTCGTCTTGGGTAGGCTGTGCGTCGGTCTCGGTGTCTAGCGGAAGAAAGGGGGAAGAAACAATGAATACATAGCAAGCAAGTGCATAACAGGACAACAAGCAGAGCTAGACGGGTTCTAACGTGGTATGAGGTGATACTGGTGAAGGGGGGAAACATCCGGGAAAGTATCCCCGGTGTTCCATGTTTTCGGACAGATGAACCGGAGGGGGAAAGTTGCATGTTTGCTATGCTAGGGATGTGTGGTGGACAAACGGGCTGCGTATCCGGATTCGTCTCGTCGTTCTGAGCAACTTTCATGTGTAAAGTTTTTCCATCCGAGTTACGGATTATTTTATATTAATTTTTAATGTTTTACTAATACTCTCGAATTTATTATTAATTCAAAAATAATGCTTAAATGCTAGATGCACCCAGCTCAGCGTACACAAAGGTGTACTAGAGGTGAAAGGTGGAGTCAGTCAGCTACTGGCTCGTGAGTTGGTAGTCAATATGTTGTTGGTCAAGGTGTTGGTAGGTCCACTTGTCCTTGGCTGGTTTGCTAATTACCATTTAAACCTACTTTAATTAGCAAGTTAATTAAACTCAATTAGTTAAATAAACATGATTAATTAAGTTAATTAATTATTTTTCTAATTATCTTTTTTTAAACCTTTCTTTTTTATATAAAAACAAGGGAGGGGCCCTAGCTGCCAAAGGCCCTATGGCCTTAGCAGGCGACAGGCTATCTGGGTGAGGCAGGCGCACCAGGCGCCCAAAGCCGCTGGGAGGCGAGGCCGGCCGGGTTGTTCGGCGGCAGCGAATGCAGCTGGCCGGGCCAGGCATGGCCGGAGGCGCGAGGCAGAGGCGTCGCCAGCGACAGCAGCAGCTTCAAGCGGGAGGCAGCAGTGGGGCAGGGCTTGCCGGCGGCAACAGGAGGAGCTACAAAGCGTGCGAGGTGGAGGAACGGCGGCAGGCTTGGTGGCGCGACCACGAGACGCGAAGCGGCGGCTGCTGGCGTCGGTGCAAAAGGTGGCGCGAGCTCCTCGGGAGCTTCAGGCGTGGTGGCGGGCTAGCCACGATAGTAAAACAGAGGGGAAGCAGAGAGGGCGTCTGGCTGGTGCTCCTGGCGTTGGCGAAAGGCCGGGACGCCTTGAGGAGCTCGAGCGGGCTCGGGGAGGACCAGGCGGTGGTGTTCGCCGGGATCGGCGATGGCGGCGGAGGAACAAGGCGATGGTGGCCTTTGCACGGGTTCCCGATGCCGATCGGTCTTTGTAGACGATGGCGGCGAGCAGGGGTTCTTCTGGGCGCCTTGGATGGCTAGCGGTGGCGGTCGCCACGGGACGAGGAAGGTGCGGACGATGGCCGCGACGGTTGTCGCTCGGGATCCTCCTCCTCTCGATCCGATCAATCGGGGAGAGAGGGAGGGTGAATATTTACCGAAGTGTGGGTGTCGGTGGATGGACCGGGTGAGGAGTGGGGGGGTTAAGGAGCTGGGTGGTGGCCTGGGCTGGCACAGCTAGCAGCTGGGCCGGTCGGCCCAGTGGGGGTGGGGTTTCTGCTTTATTTGTATTTTTATTTCTTTCTTTTTCTTTCTATTTATTCTTTTCTGTTTTAATTTATTTTAAAGTATTTAGGCATTTTGTAAAAGCATGGTTTCTTCACCATAAATACCTAAGCATTAATTGGCACACTCCGAACATTCTAGTTTTAATGTTTGAAAACTTTTATTGTTTGCCTCGGTTTTAAATTTGAAATTTGAACTAGGTTCCGAACTAACGCGAGTTTATCCACAGTAACCGAGGTGACGTGGCATCATTAGCGGGGATCACTGTAGCTTAATTACCCGGGCGTCACAGACAACAACAATCATACCATAGGCTAGCTTCTAGGGTTTAGCCTCTATGATCTCGTGGTAGATCAACTCTTGTAATACTCATATTCATCAAGATCAATCAAGCAGGAAGTAGGGTATTACCTCCATAGAGAGGGCCCGAACCTGGGTAAACATTGTGTCCCTTGCTTCCTGTTACCATCCGCCCTAGACGCACAGTTCGGGACCCCCTACCCGAGATCCGCCGGTTTTGACACCAACATTGGTGCTTTCATTGAGAGTTCCACTGTGTTGTCGCTACAAGGCTCGATGGCACCTTCGATCATCGACAACGATGCGGTCCTGGGTGGTGTTTTCTTCCCCGGACAGATCTTCGTGTTCGGCGGCTTCGCACTGCGGGCCAACTCGTTTGGCCATCTGGAGCAGATCGAGAGCTACACCCCTGGCCATCAAGTCAGGCTTGGAAACTTGAATTACACCGCCGATATCCGCGGAGACTTGATCTTCGACGGATTAGGGCCCATGCTAGGTGTGCCGCACGATCACGACGAGCACGATATAGCTCTGCCGTCAGACGGTGTTTGGGAGATCACGCCGGCAACTACTCCGGCCTCTAGTCCGGAGCAGATCGCGCCATCCGAGTACGGGAGGATAGACTCCACTACGGAGGCCGCGCCCTCAGTGGCGATAGAGCCGAATACTAACCTTACCCTTCACAAGAGTCGTGTCGCCGAACTGCTGGACTCGTCCTCAGCCACGGACTCCGTACCACCCGCGCCCATACCTATCGAATTCGACTGGGCGCCGATCATGGAGTTCACCTCCGCATATATCTTTCAGCACTCGCCCTTCGGCGACATACTAAACTCATTGAAATCTCTCTCCCTGTCCAGAGAACCCTGGCCGAACTATGTCCGGCTAGAGTGGGATGCGGACGACGAAGAAATTCAATCCCCACCCACCACCCACTTAGTAGCCATTGTCGATGATTTAACCGACATGCTCGACTTCGACTCCGAAGATATCGATGGTATGGACACCGATGCCGGAGACGAACAGGAACCACTGCCCACAGGGCACTGGACCGCCACCTCATCATATGACATATATATGGTGGATACACCCAAAGAAAACAATAACAAGGACGCAACGAAAGATAGCTCCCATGACAAACAATCAAAACAGCGTCGTAGGCGCCGCTCTAAATCCCGCCTTGGCAAAAACAGCAACAACAGCGCAACAAGAAGCCAAATTGACCCAGCGATAGAGAAGGGTAAGCCAGCAGATAACGAACAAAGTGCGGAGTCGCTGTCCAAGCACGGCGTCGCCGAGCATCAAGACAACCAACCCGTCTCCGGTCAGGAGAACAGTCCGGATGATGACGAGCGCGTCATCCCGGAAGGGCAGCTGGAGCTAGAAAGGCTTATGGCCACTGCAAGAAGTCTGAAGAAGCAGAAACAAAGGCTCAAGGCCGCACAAAACACACTCAATAGCAGATGGAATAAAGTGCTCGACACGGCAGAAAAATGCGGTGGCGATCGCCTACGAAGAACTACCAGCGGAAGCTGCTGCCGGAGTTCGGCGACGAAGCCTTCGAACCCTCACAGCCAAAAAACAAAACCGTCGATCGATCGGATCGACAACCTCGTGGCCGTGATAGGGTGGCCAACGAGGCCGCACATAAGTCAGTACATGACCGACGCGAGGACCCACATCAATGGGCCGACGCAACCAGATCCATCTACGGATCAAGGAAATGCGCTCCAGCACTCAACCAACACCAAATATCACAACCGTCCGAACTCCATGGCACAGCCAAATACAGGGGTACCGCACACCCCCTATGTTTCTCCGACGAGGTATTAGACCATGAATTTCCAGAAGGGTTCAAACCAGTTAACGTAGAGGCATACGACGGAACCACAGACCCTGGGGTCTGGATCGAGGACTTCATCCTCCATATTCACATGGCTCGTGGAGACGATCTCCACGCCATCAAATACTTACCCCTCAAGCTCAAAGGACCAGCTCGGCACTGGCTGAAAAGCCTCCCCGAAAATTCCATTGGAAGTTGGGAGGAGCTCGTGGACGCTTTTTGGACTAACTTTCAAGGGACTTATGTCCGACCCCCAGACGCTGATGATTTGAGTCATATAATTCAACAGCCCGGGGAGTCAGCCCGAAAGCTTTGGAATAGGTTTCTCACTAAGAAGAACCAAATTGTCGACTATCCGGACGCTGAAGCCCTAGCAGCTTTCAAGCACAGCGTTCGAGATGAATGGCTTGCCAGACACCTTGGACAAGAAAAGCCGAGAACAATGGCAGCCCTAACAAGCCTCATGACCCGCTTTTGTGCGGGCGAGGACAGCTGGTTAGCTCCCAGCAGCACCAGCGACCCAAGCACATCCAAGGTCCAGGACGGCAATGGAAAACCGCAACGCAGTAAAAACAAGCACCGGAATAAAGAAGACAGCTCACACAACACGGCGGTAAACGCCGGATTTAGAGGCTCTCGACCGGGTCAGCGGAAAAAGCCCTCTAAAGGCAACAGAGATGAACCGACCGGCCTAAACAAAATTCTAGACAAACTATGTCAGATCCACGACACCCCCGGCAAGCCTGCAAATCATACCCACAGAGATTGTTGGTCTTCAAGCAGGCCGGCAACCTAAATGCCGAACACAAGGGGGAGGACACTCCAAGCGAGGACGGGGATACGCCTCGCCGGCAAGACACTGGGGGACAGAAAAATTCCCGCCAGAAGTCAAAACAGTAAATGTTATCCACGTGACAAAGAGGAGAGGCAAATACGCACTCCGAAATACACGAGCCATAGAGCCCGTCACCCATGAGTCCTGCCACTGGTCGGCCCGCCCGGTCACTTTCGCTCGCAGGGATCACCTAATAGGTATCTGGCAGGAAGGATCAGCCGCCTTGGTGCTGGACCCAATAGTAAACGGATACCACCTTACACGAGTCCTTATGGACGACGGCAGTAGTCTAAATTTGATATACCAGACTTTATGCGCAAAATGGGGATAAACCCAACAAACATCAGCCACAGTAATACTACCTTCAAGGGAGTAATACCAGGCACAGAGGCTTACTGCACGGGCTCTCTAGTACTAGGGGTTGTGTTCGGCTCGCCCGACAACCTCCGGAGCGAAAGGTTAACCTTCGACATTGCTCCATTCCGAAGTGGCTATCAAGCACTACTCGGACGAGAGGCTTTCGCCCGTTTCAATGCAATACCGCATTACGCTTTACTCCAACTTAAAATGCCCGGTCCGCGCGGCACCATCACAGTACATGGAAATGTTGAGCGTTCATTCCAAGCAGAAGAACGCACGGCTGCTTTAATAGCCGAACACTAGACGGCCTCACCACCAGAGATGATGATCGGTCGTTAGGACCGCGGACACGGTTACACGAGTCCGGCCAATCATTGGATAGATATTGGTTCGATGGTTACACTCGTATAGACGGTACCAGGGGCTTCGCCGCAATAATTCGGCTCATCTTTACCCATCTCTACTTTTTCATGCTTTATTTATAATAACCAAATTTTTGCACAACAACTTTTCACTAAGCACCTCTCTTTTACAGATGACGATCGTGCTACACCCATCCAGGATACGGCTACTTGAGAGACACAGCGCGAGGCGTGCAGCGAGGACCCGTGCAAAGGTTTCTCTTTAGATTAAGAGCCTGCGTAAACCTTTTTTACTGTCTTTTGTTGTTCACATCCTCCGGATTCTCAATACAACCGAGAAGGATGTTGACGTCTTGGCATGTGGCCACGTCAGAATATTGCTCGTACCTGGACATTATGGGTTCATTATCAACAGGCATCACCTAAGCCCAGTATATATTTCAAAGACCGAACACCTTAGGGAGTGTTCGGCGTTGCGAGTTAGGCCTTATATGCATCAGCTCCGAATCATGTCTTTGGTCAAATGTTGGGTTTGCCCGGCTCACGTGTTTTGCTACCTTACATTCCACTCTATCGGCTAAGGTGGCACCGGAGAACTCTGCGATTGTGCCACAGCTAGCACGGGCGAGCACCTCGATGAAAGCGAAAGCCGGTGTCATGATAAAGCGAGAGACTGGTCAACCACTCGATGACTTATCGAATCTTGAGTTCCTCCGCATTAACGAAGGGCCATTTCCGGCCAGGCTCGGCGCCCCATATTGAGACGGCGGAGCCACCGGGGCTATATAGTAGCCCCCTTTGTCAAACTCCTATGGCTAAGTGAAAGTGTTAGCCATATAGTCCGATTGCCTAGTTAAACTGCGCTATCACCTCGTTAATGGACCAAGGCGTTGGATCAAGTGTGAACGCGTCTTCTATGAACACCCCCGCATTATATGCGTGGGGGCTGAAAGCCGACATTTGCAAACTTTCGGGTTATATATACATATACATAAGCGGCCGCTGGGAGGCATCATAACACTTTTAGGTAAAAGTATAAAAATAGCCTTTATATAATTTAGTAAAACATTGTTTTTCAATGGGAATACATGTCATTGAACATAATATTCTTGACCACTGCGCTTCTATTGAACGAGCGCCTTCAAGGACCTCATCAAAGTAGTGCTCGGCAGCTACTCGGCTAATTGCCAAACTAGGGGCTGCAATTGCGGTGGCTTCCATATCCGCCCAGTGTGTTTTGACACGGGCAAGCGCCATCCGCGCACCCTCGATGCACGCTGACCTCTTCATAGCATCGATGCGCGGCACAGCACCAAGGAACTGCTGCACCAAGCTGAAATGGCTGTACGGCCTTGGCCTGCCCGCCTGGTGATCCTAGCAGACCTCATGGCGAGTCTGGACAACCTATGGAGCTCGGCCCATTCGGCCATTCGCTCATTCAGAGGAAGCGGATGCGCTGGACCATTAAATTGCGACCAGAACAGCTTCTCCACTTCACGATCTTTTTGATCCTTGAAGAACTTCGGGCGCATCAGCGGCTTTTCGCTGCCAAATCGAATAAGGCGTATCACGAACTCCACAGCCGGTCGGAGGAGCATACTTAGGATCTCGAACTTCATCCGCAGCATAAAGGGCTTCCCAGCCGCAATATCCCCGGCGTGACGCAGCTCCTCCTTCATCGCTCTAATTGTAGAGCGGGATTCTTGGCTGCTACCATGGCCTTCTCTAGCTCCGTAGCCTTCGCTCAGTTTTCCTTCTCAAGAAGCCGATATCGGTCGGCGGCATCACTTAACTCAACGGCCATCTTGGCCATCTTCTCCTTACTTTGGCAATGGGCAGCTTGTTCGGCCCTCGGCTCTTCGACCGCCTTTAAAGCGTGCATCACTATCCACGGCTTGCTTTTTGGCTCGGGCAAGTTACGCGAAGGGTCTCCTTCTTTGCAGCTCCATCTCCATTTCACAACATGTTCAAGATACTGGCATTACGCTCCTCTTACCATATGTTGAAATCCGGAGATATTACATACCCTGTGCCTCGTCAATCCGCTTGTTGACAAGCACAATGTCGGCATCGGCCGCATCAAATCGCCGCGTTAGCTCGGCAACCTCACAAGTCGGCTAGCCACCGGACCTCCGCCACCTGCATATGAAGGCGGCTGGATTATTACTGCGACTATGATCCTCTGTTCACGCCGTTTCGGCGGCAACCGAGTCTCGGGGCTACTATCGCACAGGCACGTTATTAAACATGTGCGATCTTGTCAAAAATACCGTCACTGCGTACCTCAAAACCTTTCGGCAGACTCATAAAGGCTTCATGCAACCCGCTTTATGCGATGAAACCCTCTCAACCATCGCGCCCATTAGCGCGCAGTGCGCTCTGAGATAACCCTTTGCTCTAGCAGATCCTTGATGCACCCGACCGCGCCAGCGGCGGGCGGACCCTTCGGTTGCTCTCTTCAAGAGCGGATCACGAGACTTGGGTTGCCGGAGAATCACCCTCGGCTTTCTTTGTATCGGGAGAAGCCCTCGAGGCGACACCTCGGGGTCACCCGCCTCGTGAGGCGGGATGGCGTGGGGAGGCGTTTCGCTCTCCATCATCTCCGGAGGAAGATCCCCCGAAGACGAACTCTGCTGAAAAGGGCCACGATCCGGACTACAAGACGGATGATTCGGTTATTTTCCTCAGAAGTAAAGTAGGATGTTTTTTACTATTAAACCCTTTCTTTTACTGACAGCTCGATGGAGGGCTGATCCCCTTGCGGGCACTGTACGGCCGGGGTATCCCCCGGGCCAGGACCCTCTAGCGAAGATTTCTTCCCCCGTTTAGAGACTATTGTCTCTTGGCCTTCAGAGGCAGTCATTTTCCTTCCTTGGGGAGAGGGAGCTTTGGCTTCTTCTCCCCGGTTGTCCGCCTTCGCGGAGGCGTCAGCCTCTTTCTTCCCACCTTTATCCTCCCCTGAGGGTGCTTGGTAGGGCGCAACCTCCAACATCCGGACTAGTATCAGATCCGGTGAGACCTTGGGGAGGGGGGCCGGACACCTGATCATCTTCGCCTTTGTTATCCAGTCCTGGTCAAAGAGTGACTTTTCAGAATGATGTCATGATAAATAGAAATACAACGTGTTCGGCCATAGGGCGACTTACTTGGGTGTCTGGACGATTGTAGCTCAGACCCGCGTCCTCGGTGGAATCCGGACACACTGCTTGTGGTCCAAAGTACAATTTGTACATCTCCTCGGGCGTCATGCCAAGGAAGTGCTGAATAGCTCGCGGTCCCTCCGGATTGAATTCCCACAGACGGAGAGGACGACGTTTACAGGGCAGGGTTCAGTGAAGTAACATTACTTGCGTTACTGTGACCAGATCAATATCTCTTTCAAGAAGATCCCGGATGCGACCCTGCAGTATGGGCACGTCCTTCACTGGCCCCCCAGTTTAGCCCCTTGTTGATCCACGACGTTAGTCATGGAGGGTGACCTGAGTGAAAGGCAGGTGGGGCCACCCATTTGGTACCCCTGGGAGCTGTGACATTAAACCATTCTTGTTGCCATAAGCTGGACACCTCCTGGAAAGAGCCCTCGGGCCATGGGGCATCGGCGCTTTTGCTTATTACAGCACCTCCGATTTCGCATACCTCCGCTTCGATTGTCTTCGGCTCCACTTGGAAGGTCTTGAGCCACGGGCCGAAGTGAGGGGTGATGCGGAGAAAAGTTTCACACACGACGATAAAAGACGAGATGTGGAGAATAGAATCCGGAGCTAAATCATGGAAGTCCAGCCCGTAATAGAACATGATCCCCCTCACAAAGGGATCCAGAGCCAGGCCTGGCAATTGAAGGAACCGAGATATGAATACTACGCTCTCGCCGGGTTTGGGAGTAGGTATGACCTGCCCTTGAGCAGGCAGCGGTCGCAATCTCGCGGTCAAGAACACGGCCTCTCTTAACTTTCGATGTCTTCCTCCGTGGCGGAGGAGGGCATCCACCGACCTTGAAGGTTGGATCGAGACATGGTTGAAGGTCAAGCGCTGACTGAGCTTTGGGTGTTGGAACTCGAGGCGGGGAGGATTCGATTTAGTTCGAGGAATAAAAAGGATAGGCCTTGGTCTCTTTATAAAGAGGTGAATACGGGCATCCTCCTCGTGACCATTTGGGACTTGCCTATAATCGAGGAGTCATACCAGCGGACACGATTGGGTTACCGCCCGTATTGATGAGAATCCCGTGATAAGGGACACTATCTACGCTCGACAAGATGTGCCAAGAAACCGCCTCGCGATATGCGCCAAGGCTGGTCGAAAAAACAGTTCGATAATAACCAAGCCATGACATGATGTCATCTTTGTCAAATCGTCGGCCAGGTCGAATTTGTGAATATCATTCTCTCTGATGGAATGTGGAACTTGTTTTGCAGAGCCAGACACTATCCTGGTGTTCAAGATCTTCTATGGAGTATTCGGAGGAGGAACCCGCATTGCAATGCCGAAAACAATCTGCGTGCCGGACTCATCGTCATTGAAGCCTGGTTCGAGGAGACTCTTGAGGAGTCTGGATTAGGGGTATCCGGACAGCGGACTATATCCTTTGGCGGTGTTGGACAATGAAGATACAAGATTGAAGACTTCGTCTTGTGTCCGGATGGGACTCTCTTTGCGTGGAAGGCAAGCTTGGCAATCTGGATATGTAGATCTCCTTACATTTATGTAACTGACTACTGTGTAACCCTAGCCCCTCCGGTGTCTATATAAAGCTGGAGGGTTTAGTCAAATAGGACAACAACAATCATACCATAGGCTAGCTTCTAGGGTTTAGCCTCTACGATCTCGTGGTAGATCAACTCTTGTAATACTCATATTCATCAAGATCAATCAAGAAGGAAGTAGGGTATTACCTCCATAGAGAGGGCCCGAACCTGGGTAAACATTGTGTCCCTTGCTTCCTGTTACCATCCGCCCTAGACGCACAGTTCGGGAACCCGAGATCCGCCGGTTTTGACACCGACAACAACCTTGCAAACTTGGGGAGCATTGCAACAGGTTGATGTCATTGTGAGACCCGGATATTTGAAAGAAAGAGTGTCAAATCCAGAGGTCTTGTGATGAATCTGCTTCAAGAATGATGGTGGGCTTCTTGTAATGGCCCTGATATTTTCCTTGTAGAACATATGTGCAATCCAGGGATCCAAGCATACCTAGCAACCCTCTAGCTTTCGACGGTGCCCTTAGCCATGCGATGTATTGGGCGGTTGGTTTATCTCAAGTACTCTGGTACAAACACCTTGACCACTGTGGGAGAAATTTTGAGCATGGCTTTGAGGCATGTGCTTTCAGAAATCCGGAGGTACTCGTCCACGAACCTATAGTCATACCATAGGAAAGCATCGTTATGGTAAGTTACCTTCTGGTAACCAGAGAAGCCAATGGTTCCAAAAGCATCCTTCTTTTAAGATGAAGTAGTCATCATAAGGCCATACACTAATGTAGAGGCGATCGAACACAGTTCAGCTCATCTGAATCAACGGTGAAAAAAGGACCCGAATAGTGCACCGGGGACAAACTAGTTGTCCATCAACATCATATGTCCACTGCCCTTTGTCTATTCATCAGTCGATTCCCCCTTGATTGATCCCTAGAAATTGATAAGATACTCCTCCGCACGTTGGGAATATTCAATGACTACACGCATTATCACGTTTCATCCTCAAATTCGTCCTCATCTAAGGAGCACGAATCCATGAAGTTGGTGTAGAAGTACCCCCATGGTCGAATCCATCATGTTTACTTCCTAGTAAACAATAAAAACATGAATAAATTCGGCTATGATATGTGGTCAAACACTTGCCGGTGCATGTTCCCGGCCATGGACAACAATGCGCAAGGGAAGGAGGGTACCTGGGCAGTGCCCGAACCAGGGGTGGAAGGGAGGCATATGCAAGTCGGGGTTGGTGCCTGAGTGGATTGACGGGGGTCCAACAAGGCATGGGCTGTGAAATGGTGGTACAAGAGTGGCATCAGTCTCAAACTACACAGATACATAAGATGGTCGGAGGGACGAAGTGACAAAAGCGGGGCTTCGGGCAAGGTTTTTGGTTGGGTCCGGGTTGTCGGACACCTACGGGGTAAAGGTCCGGATGCCCACTAACCCCCTCCATTTTACTTCTGGTGTACAAAATTGGGGTGTGTGGACCGGTACGAGGACGTTTGATGCATGACGTTGGTGGGCACAAAGTGTCAGGACCGCACAATCTAGACGTTTAGCAAAGTTTTGATGGACGACGTTGGAGCAGTGCCCTAAAATGCATCGGTTCATGATTCTTGTTAATCATGTTAATCAACAATGAAATATAGAACCTGAAATGGATCGCATAATGGCGCATCAGAGAAATAGAAGGTGTGTTTGCGAAATAGATAGGACTGCATGAAAATAAATTGCCAAAGCTGAAGGTCTAGTTGCAAAGGAAAAACATGAATCTTAGAGAAATGACGTCCCTGACAATTTGGGACATCCAAACTTAGGTCATCTCCCCTCAAAACGCTTGCATACGTCCGAACATAGCTGTTCGTGCGTAGTTTGCTAGCCAACACGATACCTCATCGATCAATGGGCCAGTTCAAATGACCGAAATCCTGTAAACCGGACGCAAACCAGGGTGGCTCTGCGGGCATCTAGATCGCTACGATGTACGCGTCTGCCATCCCGGACCCAACTAAAAACCTCTCATGTTCCCTCTCCCACGTGAAGCTCTTACCGCACATTCATGTCGATCTAGAGCGCAAGCGCCGCATTCATGCCAGCCCAAAGTGGTCGTGACCTCTCGCTAAAGCTGGCATTGAAGCAGTGCACCGGCCGAGAGCACCACCGCGCCGTGTCCAAGTCCTTGTGCATGTTAATTCTGGAATGGACGGTATTGGATGACTATCTAATGCATTCAAACTGACTGTTGTCCGCCTACCGGCATTAAATAGGCGCAGCGGACGCGAAACCCACTCCGTCGCCCGCATTGCCGCAGACCGCCACTTGGGCTGGACGACACCCACTATTTAAATGCAGCCTCACCTAGCACCATCTGCATGACAAACTGGTACGTCCCAAACGTATCTACTTTTCCAAACACGTTTGCTCTTGTTTTGAACTCTATTTTGCATGATTGGAATGGAACTAACCTAGACTGACGTTGTTTTCAGCAGAATTGCCATGGTGTTGTTTTTGTGCTGAAATAAAAGTTCTCGGATTTTGAGCTGAAAAATTACAGAGAATATTTTCAGAATATATAAAAAATATGGGTGAAGTGAATTACCAGAGGGGAGCCACCCAGAGCCATAAGCCCAGGGGCGCGGCCACCCCCAGGGCGTGCCCCCAGGCTTGTGGGGCCCTCAGGCCTTCGGTGACCCTAATTTCAACTCCATATATACCTATTCGTGGAGAAAAAAATCGCAGAGAAAGAATCATCGCATTTTACGATACGAAGTCGTCGCCACCTCCTGTTCTTCATCGGGAGGGCTGATCTAGAGTCCACTCGGGGCTCCCAAGAGGGGGATTCAATGCTGTCGTCATCATCAACCATCCTTCATTAATAATTCCATGATGCTCACCACCGGGAGTGAGTAATTCCTTCATAGGCTTGCTGGATGGTGATGGGTTAGATGATAGTTGTCATGTAATCGAGCCAATTTTGTTAGGGCTTGATCTCTAGTATCCACTATGTTCTGAGATTGATATTTCTATGACTCTGCTATGCTTAATGCTTGTCACTAGGGCCCGAGTGCCATGATTTCAGATCTAAACCCTTTGTGTTTTCATGGATATATTTGAGTTATTGATCCGATCTTGCAAGTTGTATGCACCTATTATGTGTTATGATTCACATACCCCAAGGTGACAATAATTGAGATTCTTTCCGGTGATTACCGTAGTTTGAGGAGTTCATGTATTCACTATGTGTTAATGCTTTGTTCCGATTCTCTATTAAAAGGAGGCCTTAACAACCCTTAGATTTCCTTACAGACCCCACTCCTGCGGGACGGTCGGACAAAAGATGTCATGTAAGTTCTTATTATAAGCATGTATGACTACATGCGAAATACATGGCTACATTACATTGATGAATTGGAGCTATTTTGTGTCCCTCTAGGTTGTGACTATTACATGATGAATGTCATCCAACATAAATATACATCACTGATCCAATGCATACGTTTCTTGCATATTGATCTTTGCTAAGTTACTTTCGTTGATGTTGCTGTTATAATTGCTACAAAACTGCTACCGTTACTGTTACTATTGCTATTGTTACCACTGCTATCAAACTATCATATGAAGGAAATATGCCCTAGAGGCAATAATAAAGTTATTATTTATTTCCTCATATCATGATAAATGTTTATTATTCATGCTAGAATTGTATTAACCGGAAACATGATACATGTGTGAATACATAGACAAACTTAATGTCACTAGTATGCCTCTACTTGACTAGCTCATTGATCAAAGATGGTTATGTTTCCTAACCATAGACATGTGTTGTCATTTGATTAATGGGATCACATCATTAGGAGAATGATGTGATTGACTTGACCCATTCCGTTAGCTTAGCACTTGATCGTTTAGTATGTTGCTATTGCTTTCTTCATGACTTGTACAAGTTCCTATAACTATGAGATTATGCAACTCCGTTTACGGAGGAACACTTTGTGTGCTACCAAAGCGTCTAGCGTAATTGGGTGATTATAAAGGAGCTCTACCGGTGTCTCCAAAGGTACATGTTGAGTTGCCATATTTCGAGATTAGGTTTTGTCACTCCGATTGTCGGAGAGGTATCTCTGGGCCCTCTCGGTAATGCACATCACTATAAGCCTTGCAAGAAATGTAACTAATGAGTTAGTTACGGAATGATGCATTATGTAACGAGTAAAGAGACTTGATGTTAACGAGATTGAACTAGGTATTGAGATACCGACGATCGAATCTCGGGCAAGTAACATACCGATGACAAAGGGAACAACGTATGTTGTTATGCGGTTTGACCGATAAAGATCTTCGTAGAATATGTAGGAACCAATATGAGCATCCAGGTTCCGCTATTGGTTATTGACCGGAAACAGTTCTAGGTCATGTATACATAGTTCTCGAACCCGTAGGGTCCGCACGCTTAACATTACGATGACAGTTATATTATGAGTTTATATGTTTTGATGCACCGAAGGTTGTTCGGAGTCTCGGATGTGATCACGGACATGACGAGGAGTCTCAAAATGGTCGAGTGTAACACCCTGGATGTAAACTTCCCCTTTTGGGCAATATATCAATTTGGCCTCATCCAATTCTTGTGGGTTCTTGTCATGCTTGGCCTCTTTGGTTTTGTTATGTTGGGTTTTCTTTTCTTTGTTTGCTCCTTTTTGCCATATTGCATTTGTGCCTCTTGTCATTTTGCTTTCCTTCTTATCATGTGATTGTGGTGTTCCTTACATGTCATATGGTTGTGGTTTTCCCTTGCATGTCATGTGGTTACATATGCCATCCTCACTTGCATTACCATCCCTCCTTCCCTCTACTTCTTTCTTTTTCAAGTGCCATATAAATCCCTCCTTCAATTAATGTTCATCTTCTCCCTAAAAATCTTGCTCTTTGCACTAAACCTCTCTGCCAAATATTTCCTCATTTAAAGTTGTTATGGTCAGGTTAAAAATGGCACAAGTTTGAAATATTTTCAAACTTGCATTATTTTCTACCTTTAAAATGTCCATTACATTTTATTTAAATAGAGGAATTCGAGGAGTGTGGGAATATTTTCCTTTCACTCTAAATCTTTTCTTTTCTCCTGTACTTCTTTTCTCTTCCCTTTTATTCTAGAAAAGGATAAGAGAAAAGAGAGCAGCAGCAGCAGGGCAGCCCAGCTAGCCCCTCTCTACAGGCCCCGGCCTCCCGAGCAGCCCAACTCTCCCGGCAGCCCGCAGCCCGGTGAGGCGCAGCAGCCCTGCGCTTTCCTCTCCTCCTGCCTTCGCTCACCGCGCCCGCTCTTACCCCGCTAGTCCCTTCCACGTGGCATCGCTGGCCCCGCTGGCAGCGGCGCCGGTGCTCCTCACCGCCTTTTCTCTCCCTCTCGTCGCCATCGCCATGGGGACCCGAACCGAGAGAGCACGAGCTCGGCCGCGTCGCCCTAGCCTACTTATCCCCTCGCGCGTCAAGGCCGAACCCTAGGGTTCCCCTCTCCCTCTCGCCGCCGCCGCCGGTGAGAATCCACCAAGATCGCCGCCCGCCGGACCAGCGCATCCGGGAAGCCCGTCTCCATCGCCGGCGTGCTCTCCGGCCACCTCGACCCGGCGGCCCTTGTCCATCTCCTTCCTCGTCGTCGTCTACGACCACGACGTCGACTACGGAGGCCCGATTCGCCAAGTTCACCGACGCCTCGTTCCTGTTTTCCTCTCGGTCAGAGTTCCCGGCGATCTTCAGAGCTCGATCTCGCCGCCGTCCGCCCGTCTCCGTCGCCGATCCTTTGTCCTAGGGTAAGGAGGTATACTCCCCTTCCTCCCTGCTCCTTCTCGTCGTCGTTGGTTCTCCGTAGATTGGGGTCCGGCCCGTGGTCTTATCGCGCCCGGCGTGCTCCGGCGTGCTCGTAGTAGTTTAGGTTCAGAGTTGTTTTGGCGCGCGTGTATGCTGCTAGCCACGCTCGGGCTTGCCTGCAAGACCCGTGATGCCCCTCATGCGTGCCCGTCGTGGCCAAGGGCGCAGAGCCCCCTGTGGCCGCCGTTGCTTCGCCGGCGTTATCGGTTGTTGTCTCTGTTCTTAGATCAGCCTGGCAGTGTTGGTCAAGTGGCCAGCTTCGCGTATCTTACCGAACCCCCTTCCCTAGCCGAGTTGGTTGACCCCCTGCTCTCACACCATGGCGACACAGGTTCGAACCCCAGCGCGCCCTCCCCTTTTTATTTTGTTTTGCTGTCCTTGGTGCGCCTCCTCTGCAGAGTCGGTAGATAAGCCCGAGGCTTTTCCTTTGTCAGTCGCCGCGCCCCAGCCCAGTGGTAACAGGGGAGAGTTTCCACCGGGGAGACCGGGTTGAATCCCCACAGGGCTCTTTTCTTCCCCCTTTTTTAACTGTTAACCTCTGCCTCTATGACGGTGGGTCACCCCTGTCAGCCTCGCAGCACCCTCCTCCAGGCTTATTTTATTTTTCTTTCCATTTACAGCTTTGTATCATTTCTGTTTTAGGCAAGTCCAAATCTGGACCTTTCCAAATCTGGAAATTGCCAATTCTGTCAGTTTCCTTGTTAGGCAGGTTTTGACTTATTGTTTTTGTGATGTTTTCCCTAATGCAACCCTAACATATTATATATGTTTTTGGGGTAGAAAAATCCCACCAACTCAGTGGTGTCATTGGTTTTTGCATTTGGGCAAGTTTGTGATCATGTCCTTTTGCATCATGGTTAGGTGTTGTTTTCTTTGAGCATATTTACTTGAATCATGCTATGAGGTAGTTTGCACACATGCATGGTTTTGTTCATCATGATGTTATCGTAGGTTTTCTCTCCATTCTTGTTTTGCCCGTCATATCCAACCCGTGCATCCGTTTCCGGTGATCTCTATATCGATTTCTACCGAAATCATCTCATCTTTCCGATGGCATGCTTGGTTTGCCAAGATGATGCCTGGTTTTCCATTCACCTTCGGAGTGCACATCGCTTTGCTTATCACATCATTGCTTATCATGTCATGTTTTGCATCATGTTGATTGTGCATTGCACCGTGATTTATTGTGGTTCCTTGTTTTGTTGTTGCTTTGGGTAGAGCGGAGGCGAGAAGCGCTTACGAGGAACCTGTTGAGAACGTTTTCGAGGATCGGGCTTTCGACAACTCGAGAACATTGCGAGGCAAGATGATCATACCCTCGAAATCACTTCTATCTTTGCTATGCTAGTTGCTCGCTCTTTTGCTATGCCTATGCTGCGATGCCTACCACTTGCTATGTCATGCCTCCCATATTGCCATGTCAGCCCTAACCATCCTTTCCTAGCAAACCGTTGATTGGCTATGTTACCGCTTCGCTCAGCCCTCTTATAGCGTTGCTAGTTGCGGTGAAGCTGAAATCTGTTCCTTGTTGGAACATGGAGATGTTGTTCCTCTTTGGAACATGTTTACTTGTTGGGGATATCACAATATATATGAATATATCTGCTATGTTTAACACATCTATATACTTGGTAAAGGGTGGAAGGCTCGGCCTTATGCAGTGTTTTGTTCCCTCTTGCCACCTAGTTTCCGTCATACCGGTGTTATGTTCCTGGATTTTGCGTTCCTTACGGTTGGGTGATTTATGGGACCCCTTGACGATTCGCTTTGAATAAGACTCGTCCGGCAAGGCCCAACTTTGGTTTTACCATTTGCCACCTAAGCCTTTTCCCCGGGTTTCGCGAGCCCGAGGGTCATCTTATTTTAAACCCCGGGCCAATGCTCCTCGAGTGTTGGTCCAAACTAGAACCACTTGCGGTGCCACACCGAGGCAACTTGGGGCATCTTCGGTTGCCGTCGTAGTGTTCATCCGGATGTGCCACGAGAGCGAGATATGTGCAGCTCCTATCGGGATTTGTCGGCAATCGGGTGGCTTTGCTGGTCTTGTTTTATTGTTTGTCGAAATGTCTTGTAGTCCGGGATTCGAGATTGATCGGGTCTTCGGTAGAAGGAATAATCCTTCGTTGACCGTGAGAGCTTATAATGGGCTAAGTTGGGACACCCTGCAGGGTAATATCTTTCAAAGCCGTGCCCATGTTATGAGGCAGATGGGAATTTGTTAATGTCGGTTGTAGATAACCTAAAGTTGACCTCAAATAAAATACACATCAACTGCGTGTGTTACCGTGATGGTCTCTTCTCGCGGAGTCCGGAGGTGAACACGGTGTTGGAGTTATGTCGGCGTAAGTAGTTCAGGATCACTTCTTGATCACTACTAGTTTCACGACCGTGCTTTGCTTCTCTTCTCGCTCTCTTTTGCGATGTAGCCACCATATATGCTAGTCGCTTGCTGCAGCTCCACTTTACTACTATGTCCTTCCCATTAGCTTAAATAGTCTTGATCTCGCGGGTGTGAGATTCTTTGAGTCCCGTGGCTCACAGATACTTCAAACAGTTGCAGAGTTCGATGAGGCGGTCGAGATGATTCCACCGAGCTCAAGTGGGAGTTCGACGAGGCGTGGTCGTTACTATGTGTCGTTTCAGATGATCGATAGTGGTGCCCGGTTGGGACGATTCGGGATCTGTGTTAGCATTTGGGGTATCTTCTTTATTTTGGTTCCGTAGTCGGACCTTGAGTGTACTCTGAATGATGTATGTTTAATTATGTCTTGTGTGGCGTGGCGATTGTAAGCCAACTATGTTTCTTTCCTTAATTATTACATGGGTTGTGTGAAGATTACCTCACTTGCGACATTGCTTTCAATGCGGTTATGCCTTTAAGTCGTGCCTCGACACGTGGGAGATATAGCCGCATCGGGGGCGTTATAAGTTGGTATCAGAGCCTTCCCCGACTTAGGAGCCCCTACTAGATTGTTTGCTGACGTTGTTGAGTCTAGAATGGAAAAATGTTTTGAGTCTTAGGATTATATATATCAGAGAGTAGGATTCTTTTTACTCCTCAGTCCCTTCATCGCTCTGTGAGGCCTCCTGACGTAGAATTTTGAATCTTCTCTTCTCAAATTTCACTAAATTTTTTTTTTAGGGTCACGTGGGTATCTTGGAATCGTTCCGATGGTTTTGTGGCGAGAACATTGTTCTTGGTGCCTCGACATTTAGGGGTTGTGGCGGTGTCCGGGAGTTGAGCTCCGAGGTGTTGTCGTCACAATTTTATCGTTGCGATTCGGAATACGAGTTTTACCGACATCGAAATCTCTTTTGTGCGTTGTTGGTGAGATAACCCCGATAGCCCGATCTTGTGGCGAGGGAGTATTGCCATGACTTGCATAAAGGATGTTTTTGAAGGTCGAGGTACACGATTTCGAGGATTTCTTGGTTATGTGTTGACGGATGGATACAATTTGGATCTAGGTATTGTTAGTTTGGGTGATATATTTTGTGTCCCTGTATCCCCAACACCAGATTGCATAACCGAGAAAGTTTGGGAGTTTATAGGTGGGAATTCTAGTAGCTTACAGGATTTTCTTTCCGGCGGATGTATGATTTGAGATTGGGGTTCAGCGTCTAGTGGTCCGCCCATTCACGGTCGATTACGATTGGTCGCGAGGCGTCTTAAAGAATCCTTGGCTATGCTGATTCGGGGCGTCTTGTTAGTCATTCGTGACGTCCGCTATATCGTCGTGTCCGTGTGGGCCCCACCACGAACACTTTGAGCGAAATCTCTATCATGTGTTTGTTCGGCTCATTCTAGAAGCCAACCTTTTGTTTTCAGTTATGATATTGAATTGTTTCTCGATCGGATGTTGTTTCCATATTCTTTATCTAAGTGGCTTCTCACCTTAATGGATGTGTGATGATTATCTTTGGAATTCATTCGTTCATTCTTGTTGAATGTTTATTGTGAAGACTATATGTTGCAATTTCTATCCGTTGATTCTACTTATCATTTGTCTATCAAAGGACTAACGGATGTCACCCTCTTGAGATGGCTCCGCCAATGTAGCGTCGAATCCGGACCGCAATGATGGGGATCATCGAATCCTCCACCTCCACCTCCACCTCCGCCTCCGAAGCACGGCAAGCTATCATGGCAGCCACCAATGCCAATGCTCGAGATGATTTTGCAGCTCTTGCAAGAAGCGTAATCAGGGCAAGGCAATCAAGGCAATCAAGGTCAAGGCAACAATCAGCCACACTTTGCTACTCTCGGCCGTTTCTCGCTAATCGGCCGAAGTCTTTCGGTTTACGTGTTGAGGCAGCAGAGGCGATGATTGGTTAGTGGATATCTGCAAGCACTTTGGTGTAGCAATGTCGGACACGAGGACTTTGTCAAGTTTGCATCGTTTCAACTCAAGGATCAAGCTGCTGAGTGGTTCGACAATACAAAGATTCCAGAGGAGGTCGTGTCATTACAGGATGAGTTCGCCGTGATTTCGAGCTCATCATTTTCGAAGAGTGTTGTTGAGAGCAAGCGTGAGGAGTTCCGCAATCTCAAGCAAGGCACCTTGTCATCTATCAATACAATATCCAGTTCGAAGCTTCGCTTCGTTTTGCTAAGCAAGATGTACGATGAAAGGAGTATGATCTATCGATTCGGGGTGGTGCGAGAGAGGATCTGCAATTACCTCTTGTGCTGTTTGAGCGAGATAAGTATGATGATTTCTACAACATGGCACTCAAGCAAGAAGCGGCACAGCTCAAATGCGAGGCTTCTAAGAAGAGAATCGGGGATGCAGATTCAGTCCTCCTCGTCCTCTCAAGTGGCAGCCAAGCAGCAGAAGTTTTATCGCCCCTCCTCCGTTCCGTCGGCCTTACCGGTGAGAAGAACTCGGTGGCCGTGGATCTTCCCACCCACCCAACCCAAGCTATCGAGAACAAGTCTAATTCTCAAGCTCCAAGGTCAAGTGCTCCTTACCACCGTCCGCTCTCGAGGTCACTTGCAACAAGTGTCGGCGGAAGGGTCACTATCTGAACAAGTTCTTCAACGAGGCGTCTTCCGCCTCCTCCTCTGTGAAATCTTCCAGCAATGCGGTGGTCAAGCATAATCCAAAGTATGCCAAGGTCAATATGATGAATGCAGCTCAGCAGAGGATTCTTGAGATGTGCTAATGGGTAATCTCTCGATTAATGATATTCTGCTAAAGTCTTATTTGATCTTTGGTGCATCGCTTTCTTTCATTTCGAGACCTTTTGTTTCCAAGCATGAATTTGTGACGGAAAAGATTCCTACTCCGTTGAAGATTGTGTCCCGGGCAAGCAAATGACATCTAATGTTTATGTCCGGATGTTTCTATCAAGATGGGCGATTATAGATTTCTTTCTAAACCGGTGGTTCTTGGTGACTCGGACATTGATCTTATTCTCGGAATGGGTGGCTTTATCGGCAAAGCTCAGCTTGATTGTGCTGCCGTGGAAATTCAATTGACTCATTCTTCTAATGATGTGATCATCTATGCCTCTCGTGATGAAACCATTGGTTGTTTTCTCTCAATGAGAAGGGCGAATTGAATGCCATCTCTCGATTCGATCGTTTGTGAGTACCAAGATGTCTTTCGGAAGAGCTTGGGTATGCCTCCTCATCGGCCGGTCGAGTTCGTTATCGATCTTGAGCGAACCTTGAACCCGTTTGCAAGCGTCCATACAAGCTTGGACTGATGAGCTGAGGAATTGAAGAAGCAGCTCGATGAACAAGAGCGTCTGGGTTTGATCGGACGAGTTCATCTCCTTGGGGTTGTGGTGTTCTTTTGTCCGGAAGAAGGATGGCTCGGACCGACTTTGTGTCGATTACCGTCCATTGAATAAGAAGACAATCAAGAACAAGTATCCACTTCCCAACATCAATGAGCTTTTCGAGCAACTCAAAGGTGCTACATGTTCTCTAAGCTTGACCTTCGTATGGGGTATCATCAGATTCGCATTCGTGAACAAGATATTCCCAAGACAGACATTCGAACAAGCTTTGGTTCTTATGAATATCTTGTCATGTCCTTCGGCCTCGTCAATGCTCCTCCAACTTTCTCTCGGATGATGAACTTCATATTCAATCCTTACACCAATGAATTCGTCTTGGTCTATCTTGATGATATCTTGGTCTTCTCCAAGAATAAGAAGGATCATGCCAAACATTTGCGATTGGTACTAGACAAGCTCAGAGAGTATCAATTCTATGCGAAGTTCTCCAAATGTGAATTCTGGCTTGATGAAGTGCTTTATCTTGGTCATATCATCTCGCCAAGGGCATCGCTGTTGATCGAGAAGGTGTCCGCAATTGTCAATTGGGAACCTCCTCGGAATGTCAAGCAGCTCCATGACTTTCTTGGTCTTGCAAGCTATTGCGAAGATTCGTTGAGAACTTCTCCAAGATTGCAAAGCCTCTTTCCAACCTCCTCGAAGAAGGTGAAGTATATACGGTCTCCCGAGTGTGGCGTTGCTTTCAAGACTCTCAAAGAGAAACTCGTCACAGCTCTGCTCGACTCCTCTGATGAATCCAAGCCTTATGAAGTGTTACGTGATGCTTCTCTTCAAGGTCTCGGTCTGTGTTAATGCAAGAGAAGAGAGTTGTGGCTTATACCTCTCGCAGATTGAAGCCCAACGAGAAGAACTACCCCACTCATGATCTTGAGTTGGCGGCAGTTGTCCATGCTTTGATTACTTGGAGACATCTCTTGTTGGGAAGGAAAGTGGACATTTTCACCGATCACAAGAGTCTCAAGTACATCTTCACTCAGCCCAACCTCAACCTCGAGCAGACTCGATGGGTGAAATGATTCAAGAGTACAACCCAAGTATTGAGTATACTCCGGCAAAGCCAATGTCATTGCAGATGCTTTGAGCGGAAAGCTTCTCGCAACAGTCTAATCCTCAAGCCCTTTCACCGGATCTCTGTGAATCTTTCCATAAGCTGAATCTTCAAGTTGTTCCTCAAGGCTTTCTTGCCAACCTCATAGTCTCTCCTACTTTGGAAGATCAGATTCGTGAGGCTCAACTTCGGATACCATGGTGAAGAAAGTGAAGCGTGGTATCGACAAGGGCATTTCAAGTACAAGTGCTTCCACGTTGATGACAAAGACACTCTGTTCTTTGAGGACGGATTGTGGTTCCTAAGGGTGATCTCGAAAAGTCATTATGAGCGAGGCTCACAATTCGCTTCTATCCATTCATCACGGAAATGCGAAGATGTACCATGACCTCAAGCAGTCATATTGGTGGACTCGAATGAAGCGAGAAATTGCTCAATTCGTGAATGAGTGTGATGTCTGCGAGAAGAGTGAAAGGAACACCAAAGACCAGCTGGTCTCCTTCAACCTCTTGCTATTCCTGAATGGAAGTTTGATCATATTGAAATGGACTTCGTGGTGGCTTTCCAAAGTCCAAGCGTGGAAATGATGCTATCTTCGTTGTCATTGACAAGCTTACTAAAGTGGCTCATTTTCTTCCTATCAAAGAATCCATCACTGCAGCTCGGTTGGCGAGCTATACACCTCGAGATTGTCTCCTTGCGGCATTCCACAAGTGATCTCTTGGACCGTGGCAGCATCTTTACCTCCAAGTTAAGGAGTCTTTTCGAAGGCCATGGGCACCAACATTCGTTTCAGCACAGCTTTCCATCCTCAAACAAGTGGCCAAGTCGGCGAGTTAATCAAATTCTTGAAGATATGCTCGGGGCTTGTGTCATTTCCTTCGGGATGAAGTGGGAAGATTGTCTTCCTTATGCCGAGTTCTCTTACAACAACAGCTTCCAAGCGAGTTGGGCAAGGCCCCATTGAAATTCTCTATGGCGAAAGTGCCGTACTCCTCTCAATTGGTGCAGAGCGGTGAGCGCCAACTTCTTGGCAATGACTTGATCACGAAGCGGAAGAAATGTGCAAGGTCATTCGTGAGAATCTCAAAGCCGCATAATCGCGCGGAAGAGCTATTATGATGATAAGCACCGTGATGTGGCTTTTGAAATCGGAGACCATGTCTACCTCGCGTCTCTCAATGAAAGGTACTCGTAAACCCGGTATCAAAGGGAAGCTTGCCCCTAGATCGTGGGTCCTTTCAAGATCATTGGGAAAAGAAGCGATCTAGCCTATCAACGAGCTTCCATCCAACTTTGCAAGCGTGCACGATGTGTTTCACGTGTCACAACTTCGCAAGTGCTTCAAGGCTCTGAACGCACTATCAACTTCAAGAGATTGACCTTCAAGAAGATCTCTCTTATCGTGAGCACCCGTTGCTATTCTTGAAGAAACCGGCGCAAGACTCGCAACAAGTCAATCAAATTCCTGAAAGTGAAGTGGTCACACCATTCCGACCGAGAAGCTACCTGGGAGCGCGAGGATCACCTCCGTTCTGTTTATCCGGAGTTCTTTCAGTCCTAGATCTCGGGACGAGATCCTCTTGTAGTGGTGGAGTGTTGTAACACCCTGGATGTAAACTTCCCCTTTTGGGCAATATATCAATTTGGCCTCATCCAATTCTTGTGGGTTCTTGTCATGCTTGGCCTCTTTGGTTTTGTTATGTTGGGTTTTCTTTTCTTTGTTTGCTCCTTTTTGCCATATTGCATTTGTGCCTCTTGTCATTTTGCTTTCCCTTCTTATCATGTGATTGTGGTGTTCCCTTACATGTCATATGGTTGTGGTTTTCCCTTGCATGTCATGTGGTTACATATGCCATCCTCACTTGCATTACCATCCCTCCTTCCCTCTACTTCTTTCTTTTCAAGTGCCATATAAATCCCTCCTTCAATTAATGTTCATCTTCTCCCTAAAATCTTGCTCTTTGCACTAAACCTCTCGCCAAATATTTCCTCATTTAAAGTTGTTATGGTCAGGTTCAAAAATGGCACAAGTTTGAAATATTTTCAAACTTGCATTATTTTCTACCTTTAAAATGTCCATTACATTTTATTTAAATAGAGGGAATTCGAGGAGTGTGGGAATATTTTCCTTTCACTCTAAATCTTTTCTTTTCTCCTGTACTTCTTTTCTCTTCCTTTTATTCTAGAAAAGGATAAGAGAAAGAGAGAGCAGCAGCAGCAGGGCAGCCCAGCTAGCCCCTCTCTACAGGCCCGGCCTCCCGAGCCGCCCAACTCTCCAAAGAGCAGCCAGCAGCCCGGTGAGGCGCAGCAGCCCGCACGCTTTCCTCTCCTCCTGCCTTCGCTCACCCGCGCCCGCTCTTACCCCCGCTAGTCCCCTTCCACGTGGCATCGCCGGCCCCGCCTGGCAGCGAGCGCCCGGTGCTCCTCACCCGCCTTTTCTCTCCCTCTCGTCGCCATCGCCATGGGGACCCCGGAGCACGAGAGAGCACGAGCTCGGCCGCGTCGCCCTAGCCTACTTATCCCCTCGCCGCGTCAAGACCGAACCCTAGGGTTCCCCTCTCCCTCTCGCCGCCGCCGCCAGGTGAGAATCCACCCAAGATCGCCGCCCCGCTCGGACCCGAGCGCATCTGGGAGCCCGTCTCCATCGCCGGCGTGCTCTCCGGCCACCTCGACCCGGCGGCCCTTGTCCATCTCCTTCCTCGTCGTCGTCTACGACCACGACGTCGACTACGGAGGCCCGATTCGCCAAGTTCACCGACGCCTCGTTCCTGTTTTCCTCTCGGTCAGAGTTCCCGGCGATCTTCAGAGCTCGATCTCGCCGCCGTCCGCCCGTCTCCGTCGCCGATCCTTTGTCCTAGGGTAAGGAGGTATACTCCCCTTCCTCCCTGCTCCTTCTCGTCGTCGTTGGTTCTCCGTAGATTGGGGTCCGGCCCGTGGTCTTATCGCGCCCGGCGTGCTCCGGTGTGCTCGTAGTAGTTTAGGTTCAGAGTTGTTTTGGCGCGCGTGTATGCTGCTAGCCACGCTCGGGCTTGCCCCGCAAGACCCCGTGATGCCCCCTCATGCGTGCCCGTCGTGGCCAAGGGCGCAGAGCCCCCTGTGGCCGCCGTTGCCATGGCGTTATCGGTTGTTGTCTCTGTTCTTAGATCAGCTGGCAGTGTTGGTCAAGTGGCCATCTTGGCGTATCTTACGAACCCCTTCCCTAGCCGAGTTGGTTGACCCCTGCTCTCACACATGGCGACACTGGTTCGAACCCCAGCGCGCCTCCCCCTTTTATTTTTGTTTTCGCTGTCCTTCGGTGCGCCTCCTCTGCAGAGTCAGTAGATAAGCCCCGAGGCTTTTCCTTTGTCAGTCGCCGCGCCCCAGCCCAGTGGTAACAGGGGAGAGTTTCCACCGGGGAGACCCGGGTTCGAATCCCCCCTGGGGCTCTTTTCTTCCCCTTTTTTTAACCTGTTAACCTCTGCCTCTATGACAGTGGGTCACCCCTGTCAGCCTCGCAGCACCCTCCTCCAGGCTTATTTTATTTTTCTTTCCATTTACAGCTTTGTATCATTTCTGTTTTAGGCAAGTCCAAATCTGGACCTTTCCAAATCTGGAAATTGCCAATTCTGTCAGTTTCCTTTTTAGGCAGGTTTTGACTTATTGTTTTTGTGATGTTTTCCCTAATGCAACCCTAACATATTATATATGTTTTTGGGGTAGAAAAATCCCACCAACTCAGTGGTGTCATTGGTTTTTGCATTTGGGCAAGTTTGTGATCATGTCCTTTTGCATCATGGTTAGGTGTTGTTTTCTTTGAGCATATTTACTTGAATCATGCTATGAGGTAGTTTGCACACATGCATGGTTTTGTTCATCATGATGTTATCGTAGGTTTTCTCTCCATTCTTGTTTTGCCCGTCATATCCAACCCGTGCATCCGTTTCGGTGATTCTATATCGATTTCTACCGAAATCATCTCATCTTTCCGATGGCATGCTTGGTTTGCCAAGATGATGCCTGGTTTTCCATTCACCTTCGGAGTGCACATACGCTTTGCTTATCACATCATTGCTTATCATGTCATGTTTTGCATCATGTTGATTGTGCATTGCACCGTGATTTATTGTGGTTCCTTGTTTTGTTGTTGCTTTGGGTAGAGCCGGAGGCGAGAACGCTTACGAGGAACCTGTTGAGAACGCTGAGGATCAGGCTTTCGACAACTCTGAGAACATTGCGAGCAAGATGATCATACCCTCGAAATCACTTCTATCTTTGCTATGCTAGTTGCTCGCTCTTTTGCTATGCCTATGCTGCGATGCCTACCACTTGCTATGTCATGCCTCCCATATTGCCATGTCAGCCCTAACCATCCTTTCCTAGCAAACCGTTGATTGGCTATGTTACCGCTTCGCTCAGCCCTCTTATAGCGTTGCTAGTTGCGAGTGAAGCTGAAATCTGTTCCTTGTTGGAACATGGAGATGTTGTTCCTCTTTGGAACATGTTTACTTGTTGGGGATATCACAATATATATGAATATATCTGCTATGTTTAACACATCTATATACTCGGTAAAGGGTGGAAGGCTCGGCCTTATGCAGTGTTTTGTTCCCTCTTGCCACCCTAGTTTCCGTCATACGGTGTTATGTTCCTGGATTTTGCGTTCCTTACGGTTGGGTGATTTATGGGACCCCTTGACAGTTCGCTTTGAATAAGACTCGTCCAAAGAAGGCCCAACTTTGGTTTTACCATTTGCCACCTAAGCCTTTTCCCCGGGTTTCATGAGCCCGAGGGTCATCTTATTTTAAACCCCGGGCCAATGCTCCTCGAGTGTTGGTCCAAACTAGAGCCACTTGCGGTGCCACCACCGAGGCAACTTGGGGCATCTTCGGTTGCCGTCGTAGTGTTCATCCGGATGTGCCACGAGAGCGAGATATGTGCAGCTCCTATCGGGATTTGTCGGCACAATCGGGCGGCTTTGCTGGTCTTGTTTTATTCTGTCGAAATGTCTTGTAGTCCAGGATTCGAGATTGATCGGGTCTTCCCGGTAGAAGGAATAATCCTTCGTTGACCGTGAGAGCTTATAATGGGCTAAGTTGGGACACCCCTGCAGGGTAATATCTTTCGAAAGCCGTGCCCGCGGTTATGAGGCAGATGGGAATTTGTTAATGTCCGGTTGTAGATAACCTAAAGTTGACCTCAAATAAAATACACATCAACTGCGTGTGTTACCGTGATGGTCTCTTCTCGGCGGAGTCCGGGAGGTGAACACGGTGTTGGAGTTATGTCTGACGTAAGTAGTTCAGGATCACTTCTTGATCACTACTAGTTTCACGACCGTGCTTTGCTTCTCTTCTCGCTCTCTTTTGCGAAGTAGCCACCATATACGCTAGTCGCTTGCAGCAGCTCCACTTTACTACTATGTCCTTCCCATTAGCTTAAATAGTCTTGATCTCGCGGGTGTGAGATTGCTGAGTCCCCGTGGCTCACAGATACTTCCAAACACAGTTGCAGGTTCCGATGAGGCGGTCAGATGATTCCACCGAGCTCAAGTGGGAGTTCGACGAGGAACGTGGTCGTTACTATGTGTCGTTTCCAGATGATCAGTAGTGGTGCCCAGTTGGGACGATTCGGGGATCTGTGTTAGCATTTGGGGTATCTTCTTTATTTTGGTTCCGTAGTCGGACCTTGAGTGTACGCTGAATGATGTATGTTTAATTATGTACTGTGTGACGTGGCGATTGTAAGCCAACTATGTTTCTTTCCCTTAATTATTACATGGGTTGTGTGAAGATTACCTCACTTGCGACATTGCTTTCAATGCGGTTATGCCTTTAAGTCGTGCCTCGACACGTGGGAGATATAGCCGCATCGGGGGCGTTATATCGAGACATAAAGATTGTTATATTGGACGACTATATTTGGACACCAGAAGTGTTCCGGGTGATTTCGGAGAAAACTGGAGTGCGGAGGGTTACCGAACCCCGAGAAGTAATGGGCCTTATGGGCCTTAGTGAAGAGAGAGATAGGGGCAGCTGGGGTGGGCGGCGCCCCTCCTGGTCCGGGTGGACTAGGAGAGGGGGGGGCCCCTTTCCTCTCCCTCTCCCCTTCCTTTCCCCTCCTAGTAGGAGTAGGAAGAGGTGAGTCCTACTCCTACTAGGAGGAGGACTCCTCTGGCAGCGCCTAGCAAGGGTCGGTCGGCCTCCCCCTTGCTCCTTTATATACGGGGGCAGGGGGCACCCTAGGGACACAACAATTGATCCTTGAGATCTCTTAGCCGTGTGCGGTGCCCCCCTCCATGATAGTCCTCGATATTATTGTAGCGGTGCTTAGGTGAAGCCCTGCGACGGTAGAATATCAAGATCGTCACCACGCCGTCGTGCTGACAGAACTCTTCCCCGACACTTTGCTGGATCGGAGTCCGGGGAACGTCATCGAGCTGAACGTGTGCTAGAACTCGGAGGTGCCGTAGTTTCGGTGCTTGATCGGTCGGGCCGTGAAGACGCATCGACTACATCAACCAAGATTGTTATAACGCTTCCGCTTTCGGTCTATGAGGGTACGTGGACAACACTCTCCCTCTCATTGCTATGCATCACCATGATCTTGCGTGTGCGTAGGAATTTTTGAAATTACTACGTTCCCCAACAAATGGCATCCGAGCCAGGTTTTATGCGTAGATGTTATATGCACGAGTAGAACACAAGTGAGTTGTGGGCGATACAAGTCATACCGCTTACCAAAGATGTCATACTTTGGTTGGCGGTATTGTTGGATGAAGCGGCCGGACCGACATTACGTGTACGCTTACGCGAGACCAGTTCTTCCGATGTGCTTTGCACAGAGGTGGCTAGCGGGTGTCAGTTTCTCCAACTTTAGTTGAACCGAGTGTGGCTACGCCCGGTCCTTGCGAAGGTTAAAACAACACTAACTTGACGAACTATCGTTGTGGTTTTGATGCGTAGGTAAGAACGGTTCTTGCTAAGCCCGTAGCAGCCACGTAAAACCTGCAACAACAAAGTAGAGGGCGTCTTACTTGTTTTGCAGGGCATGTTGTGATGTGATATGGTCAAGACGTGATGCTATATTTTATTGTATGAGATGATCATGTTTTGTAACCGAGTTATCGGCAACTGGCAGGAGCCATATGGTTGTCGCTTTATTGTATGCAATGCAATCGCCCTGTAATGCTTTACTTTATCACTAAGCGGTAGCGATAGTCGTAGAAGCATAAGATTGGCGAGATGACAACAATGCTACAATGGAGATCAAGGTGTCGCGCCGGTGACGATGGTGATCACGACGGTGCTTCGGAGATGGAGATCACAAGCACAAGATGATGATGGCCGTATCATATCACTTATATTGATTGCATGTGATGTTTATCCTTTATGCATCTTATCTTGCTTTCATTGACGGTAGCATTTTAAGATGATCTCTCACTAATTATCAAGAAGTGTTCTCCACGAGTATGCACCGTTGCAAAAGTTCTTCGTCTTTGAGACACCACGTGATGATCGGGTGTGATAGGCTTTACGCTCAAATACAACGGTGCAAAACAGTTGCACACGCGAATACTCAAAGTTAAACTTGACAAGCCTAGCATATCTGATATGGCCTCGGAACACGAGAGACCGAAAGGTCGAACGTGAATCATATAGTAGATATGATCAACATAGTGATGTTCACCATTGAAACTACTCCATCTCACGTGATGATTGGACATGGTTTAGTTGATTTGGATCACGTGATCACTTAGATGACTAGAGAGATGTCTGTCTAAGTGGGAGTTCTTAAGTAATATGATTAATTAAACTTAATTTATCATGAACTTAGTACCTGATAGTATTTTGCTTGTCTATGTTTGTTGTAGATAGATGGCTCGTGTTGTTGTTCCGTTGAATTTTAATGCGTTCCTTGAGAAAGCTAAGTTGAAAGATGATGGTAGCAACTACACGGACTCGGGTCCGTAATTTGAGGATTATCCTCATTGCTGCCTGGAAGAATTACGTCCCCGAAGCACCGCTGGGTGCCAGGCCTGCTGCAGATGCAACCGATGGCGTTAAGAACGTCTGGCGAAAGCAAAGCTGATGACTACTCGATAGTTCGATGTGCCATGCTTTACGGCTTAGAACCGGGTCTTCAACGACGTTTTGAACGTCATGGAGCATATGAGATGTTCCAGAGTTGAAGTTAATATTTCAAGAAAATGCCGGATTGAGAGATATGAAGTCTCAATAAGTTCTATAGCTGTAAGATGGAGGAGAATAGTTCATCGGTGAACATATACTCAAAATGTCTCGTATAATAATCACTTGATTCAACTGGGAGTTAATCTTCCGATGATAGTGTCATTGATGTAATTCTTCAATCATCGCCACCAAGCTACAAGAGCTTTGTGATGAACTATAATATGCAAGGGATGGACAAGACTATTCCGAGCTCTTCGCAATGCTAAAGGTTGCGGAGGTAGAAATCAAGAAGGAGCATCAAGTGTTGATGGTCAATAAGACCACCAGTTTCAAGAAGAAGGGCAAAGGGAACAAAAAGGAACTTCAAGAAGAACAGCAAGCAAGTTGCTGCTCAGAGAAGAAACCCAAGTCTGGACCTAAGCATGAAAGCTGAGTGCTTTACCGCAAGCGATGGACATCGAAGCGAACTGCCCCAAGTATTTGGCGGATAAGAAGGATGGCAAGGTGAACAAAGTTATATGTGATATACATGTTATTGATGTGTACCTTACTAATGCTCGCAGTAGCACCTGGATATTTGATACTGGTTCTGTTGCTAATATTTGCAACTCGAAACAGGGACTACGGATTAAGCAAATATTGGCTAAGGACGAGGTGACGATGCGCGTGGGAAATGGTTCCAAAGTCGATGTGATCGCGGTCGGCACGCTACCTCTACATCTACCATCGGGATTAGTTTTAGACCTAAATAATTGTTATTTCGTGCAGCGTTAAGCATGAACATTATATCTGGATCTTGTTTGATGCGAGACGGTTATTCAATTTAAATCAGAGAATAATGGTTGTTCTATTTATATGAGTAATATCTTTTATGGTCATGCACCCTTGAAGAGTGGTCTATTTTTATTGAATCTCGATAGTAGTGATACACATATTCATAATGTTGAAGCCAAAAGATGCAGAGTTGATAATGATAGTGCAACTTATTTGTGGCACTGCCGTTTGGGTCATATTGGTGTAAAACGCATGAAGAAACTCCATACTGATGGACTTCTGGAATCACTTATTATGAATCACTTGGTACTTGCGAACCGTGCCTCATGGGCAAGATGACTAAAACGCAGTTCTCCGGAACTATGGAGCGAGCAACTGATTTGTTGGAAATCATACATACTGATGTATGTGGTCCAATGAATATTGAGGCTCGCGGCTAGTATCGTTATTTTCTTACCTTCACAGATGATTTGAGCAGATATGGGTATATCTACTTGATGAAACACAAGTCTGAAACATTTTAAAAGTTCAAATAATTTCAGAGTGAAGTGGAAAATCATCGTAACAAGAAAATACAATTTCTACGATCTGATCGTGGAGGAGAATATTTGAGTTACGAGTTTGGTTTACATTTGAAGCAATGCGGAATAGTTTCGCAACTCACGCCACCTGGAACACCACAACGAAATGGTGTGTCCGAACGTCGTAATCGTACTTTACTAGATATGGTGCGATCTATGATGTCTCTTACTGATTTACCGCTATCGTTTTGGGGTTATGCTTTAGAGATGGCCGCATTCACGTTAAATAGGGCACCATCAAAATCCATTGAGACGACGCCTTATGAACTGTGGTTTGGCAAGAAACCAAAGTTTTCGTTTCTTAAAGTTTGGGGCTGCGATGCTTATGTGAAGAAACTTCAACCAGATAAGCTCGAACCCAAATCGGAGAAATGTGTCTTCATAGGATACCCAAAAGAGAGTATTGGGTACACCTTCTATCACAGATCTGAGGGCAAGATTTTTTTGCTAAATTCGGATCCTTTCTAGAGAAGGAGTTTCTCTCGAAAGAAGTGAGTGGGAGGAAAGTAGAACTTGATGAGGTAATCTGTACTGCTCCCTTATTGGAAAGTAGTTCATCACAAGAACCGGTTCCTATGACAACTACACCAATCGGTGAGGAAGCTAATGATATTGATCATGAAACTTGAGATCAAGTTACTACCGAACCTCGTGGGTCTACGAGTAAGATCCGCACAAGAGTGGTACGGTAATCCTGTTCGGAAGTCATGTTACTCGACCATGGCGAACCTACGAACTATGAGGAAGCGATGATGAGCCCAGATTCATAAAATGGCTTGAGGCCATGAAATCTGAGATGGGATCCATGTATGAGAACAAAGTATGGACTTTGGTTGACTTGCCCGTTGATCGGCAAGCAATAGAAAATAAATGGATCTTCAAGAAGAAGGCGACGACGATGGTAATGTAAGCTGTCTACAAAGCTCGACTTGTTGCGAAAGGTTTTCGACAAGTTCAAGGGTTGACTACGATGAGACTTTCTCACCCGTGGCGATGCTTAAGTCTGTCCGAATCATGTTAGCAATTGTCGCATTTATGATTATGAAATTTGGCAAATGGATGTCAAAACTGCATTCTGAATGGATTTCGGAAGAAGAGTTGTATATGATGCAACCGGAAGGTTTTGTTGATCCAAAAGGTGCTAACAAAGTGTGCAAGCTCCAGCGATCCATTTATGGACTGGTGCAAGCCTCTCGGAGTTGGAATAAACGCTTTGATAGTGTGATCAAAGCATATGGTTTTATACAGACTTTTGGAGAAGCTTGTATTTACAAGAAAGTGAGTGGGAGCTCTATAGCATATCTGATATTATATGTAGATGACATATTGTTAATTGGAAATGATATAGAATTTCTGGATGGCATAAAGGCATACTTGAATAAAAGTTTTTCAACGAAAGACCTCGGTGAAGCTGCTTACATATTGGGCATCAAGATCTATAGAGATAGATCAAGACGCTTAATTGGACTTTCACAAAGCACATACCTTGATAAAGTTTTGAAAAAGTTCAAAATGGATCGAGCAAAGAAAGGGTTCTTGCCCGTGTTACAAGGTGTGAAGTTGAGTCGACTCAATGCCCGACCACGCAGAAGATAGAGAGAAAATGAAAGATGTTCCCTATGCTTCAGCCATAGGCTCTATCATGTATGCAATGATGTGTACCAGATCTGACGTGTGCTTAGCAATAAGCTTGGCAGGTAGGTACCAAAGTAATCCAGGAGTGGATCACTGGACAGCGGTCAAGAATATCCTGAAATACCTGAAAAGGACTAAGGATATGTTTCTCATTTATGGAGGTGACAAAGAGCTAGTCATAAATGGTTACGTCGATGCAAGCTTTGACACCGATCCGGACGATTCTAAATCGCAAACCGGATACGTGTTTATATTGAACGGTGGAGCTTTCAGTTGGTGCAGTTCTAAACAAAGCGTCGTGGCGGGATCTACATGCGAAGCGGAGTACATAGCTGCTTCGAAGCGACAAATGAAGGAGTGCGGATGAAAGAGTTCATTTCGATCTAGGTGTCATAGCTAGTGCATCGGGACCAATGAAGATCTTCTGTGACAATCTTGGTGCAATTGCCTTGGCAAAGGAATCCAGATTTCACAAGAGGACCAAGCACATCAAGAGACGCTTCAATTCCATCCGGGACCAAGTCCAGGTGGGAGACATAGAGATTTGCAAGATACATACGGATCTGAATATTGCAGACCCGTTGACTAAGCCTCTTCCACGAGCAAAACATGATCAGCACCAAGACTCCATGGGTGTTAGAATCATTACTGTGTAATCTAGATTATTGACTCTAGTGCAAGTGGGAGACTGAAGGTAATATGCCCTAGAGGCAATAATAAAGTTATTATTTATTTCCTCATATCATGATAAATGTTTATTATTCATGCTAGAATTGTATTAACCGGAAACATGATACATGTGTGAATACATAGACAAACTTAATGTCACTAGTATGCCTCTATATGACTAGCTCATTGATCAAAGATGGTTATGTTTCCTAACCATAGACATGTGTTGTCATTTGATTAATGGGATCACATCATTAGGAGAATGATGTGATTGACTTGACCCATTCCCTTAGCTTAGCACTTGATCGTTTAGTATGTTGCTATTGCTTTCTTCATGACTTATACAAGTTCCTATAACTATGAGATTATGCAACTCCCGTTTACCGAAGGAACACTTTGTGTGCTACCAAACGTCACAACGTAACTGGGTGATTATAAAGGAGCTCTACAGGTGTCTCCAAAGGTACATGTTGAGTTGGCATATTTCGAGATTAGGTTTTGTCACTCCGATTGTCGGAGAGGTATCTCTGGGCCCTCTCGGTAATGCACATCACTATAAGCCTTGCAAGCAATGTAACTAATGAGTTAGTTACGGAATGATGCATTACATAACGAGTAAAGAGACTTGCCGGTAACGAGATTGAACTAGGTATTGAGATACCGACGATCGAATCTCAGGCAAGTAACATACGGATGACAAAGGGAACAACGTATGTTGTTATGCAGTTTGACCGATAAAGATCTTCGTAGAATATGTAGGAGCCAATATGAGCATCCAGGTTCTGCTATTGGTTATTGACCGGAAACAGTTCTAGGTCATGTCTACATAGTTCTCGAGCCCGTAGGGTCCGCACGCTTAACGTTACGATGACAGTTATATTATGAGTTTATATGTTTTGATGTACCGAAGGTTGTTCGGAGTCCCGGATGTGATCACGGACATGACGACGAGTCTCGAATGGTCGAGACATAAAGATTGATATATTGGACGACTATATTCGGACACCGAAAGTGTTCCGGGTGATTTCGGAGAAAACCGGAGTGCCGGAGGGTTACCGGAACCACCTCCCCCCCCGGGAGAAGTAATGGGCCTTATGGGCCTTAGTGAAGAGAGAGGGGGGCAGCCAGGGTGGGCCGCGCGCCCCTCCCCCTCTGGTCTGAATTGGACTAGGAGAGGGGGGGGCGGCGCCCCCCTTTCCCTCTCCCTCTCCCCCTTCCTTTCCCCCTCCTAGTAGGAGTAGGAAAGAGGGGAGTCCTACTCCTACTAGGAGGAGGACTCCTCCTCCTGGCGCGCCTAGCAAGGGCCGGCCGGCCTCCCCCCTTGATCCTTTATATACGGGGGCAGGGGGGCACCCTAGAGACACAACAATTGATCCTTGAGATCTCTTAGCCGTGTGCGGTGCCCCCCTTCACGATAGTCCTCGATATTATTGTAGCGGTGCTTAGGCTAAGCCCTACGACGGTAGAACATCAAGATCGTTACCACGCCGTCGTGCTGACGGAACTCTTCCCCGACACTTTGCTGGATCGGAGTCTGGGGAACGTCATCGAGCTGAACGTGTGCTAGAACTCGGAGGTGCCGTAGTTTCGGTGCTTGATCGGTCGGGCCGTGAAGACGTACGACTACATCAACCGCGTTGTTATAACGCTTCCGCTTTCGGTCTACGAGGGTACGTGGACAACACTCTCCCCTCTCGTTGCTATGCATCACCATGATCTTGCGTGTGCGTAGGAATTTTTTTGAAATTACTACGTTCCCCAACATCATACTATTGTGCTACTAAACACTTTGCTGCAGATATTTAGTTCTTCAGGTGTGGTTGTATTTACAACTTAACTGCGAATACTTACAAATATTCTTTGGCTCCCCTTGTGTCGAATCAATAAACTTGGGTGAAATACTACCCTCGAAAACTGTTGCGATCCTCTATACTTGTGGGTTATTACAAACACCTCGGTTTTCCAATCCTCCTCGGTGCACCACCTCCACCATGATCACGAGTTCAAGAACGATGTGGAAGAGCCTCTCAACAGAGAAGAAGCACAAGGTGGCCAACCTTACGACCAGCTGGCAGGGTCGTCGTGTGTGGCGAATAGATGCAGGCTTGCCATTGAGCTCACTAGAGGTGAGTGGCGATGACCTAACGATGAAGGAAGCCTCCGATGATGAGTCAGTGTGTCTGCCTCCGTCGGTCCATGTCGGCTTCATCATGAAGCAGGCACATGCGCACTTTGACGCCATCATGGCGGAGGAGCAGCCAACACCGGAGGCAGTGTTAGAGTTCCGGCAGACACAGGAGATCATCCTATCCAAACACATGTTCAGTTCTCCCGGTGAAGCGCCCACAAATGCTCAACCAGATCATCCTGAAGCTGTTTAGGAGTTGCTCAATGTCGAATCTATTGATGCATCCAAATAAAATCCTGAAACATTGCCAGATTCTGCTTTGGAAGTTCGATAGGATCACCCATGCAGTCACATTCTAGGCCGTGGTGAACTCTATCACCCTCATCCTCCATAATTATATCGTGCATGATCACACAAGTTGTCATCACCTTCCACAACGTCTATGGATCCTATATTTTTTAGGTCCTCAAATAACTGCAAAATGGCTTGGATCATTCCAAATGCCCACTTCACATCCTTTCTAGCTTCTTATCATATTTGGGAAAGTAAGATCTTTTCTCACCCCTTGGCTCAGACATGGTCTTGAAGAAGGTCGCATGAAGGATAAATGGCATCACAAAGAGAATAGCCCATGTTGTAGTCATGACCATCGATGGTATAGTTACACGAAGGAACTTGTCCCGCACACAGTCTTGGAAACAATGGAGAGCGTTGCAACATGTCATTGTGAGATCTGAATATTTGAAAGAAAGAGTGCAAAATCCAGAGGTCTTATGATGCAACTACTTCAAGAATGATGGTGGGCTTCTTAAAACTGCCATGATATTGCCCTCGTACATCATATGTTCAATCCTTCCATTGCTGATGCATGCAATCCAGGAATGCAAGCATACCTTGCCACTGCTACTCCCATAGGAGTTCTTGAATTTCCCTGAAGAGGGAGGGTGATGTAGCACAACAACATAAAGTATTTTGCTCAGTTAAGAACAAAGGTTTAATCGAACTAGTAGGAGTGTACAAGCTAACAAGATAAGCAGCACCTACACACAAACAAACAAAAATGCTTGCACCCAACTTGTCAAGGGGGTTTCCAACCCCCTCGCGTTGTTAGTTGCAAGGTTAAAAGCCAATGGTGATAGATAATGATATGGCAAAACGGCAAAATATATAAAGGTAACTAAAATAGTAACATAGCAACGCTATTATTAATGGAGAATGGGCCTGGGGGCCATAGGTTCGCTAGTAGCATCTCTCTTGAAAGCAGGTAGTGGCATGATAAACAAATTATTGTTGGGCGACTGACAGGTAAGCAACATTCGTAACTATGACCATTCATGACATAATCTTGTATAGGCATACATCCGTGACAAGTACACTGTTATCCAACTACATCTACTACTATTACTCCATCCCAAGACCACTATCCAGTATGCATCTCAAAGTACTAAATTTAATGAAAAATAGAGTAACGCAATAAGCAATATGGCATGATATAGACAGAAAGAAACCTGGCAATAAGATCAATCTCCATCGTTTTATCCCTAACAACACATCACGTGCCTTCTCCCCATTTTGTCACTGGGATATAGTTCACTGTGAGATTGAACCCACTACTATGGACCACTCCCACTGAAGAATTACCCATCTATCTTGGCCAGAGAAGACAAATAACTCGAAAAGCATACATAGCTACTCAATCATACATCATAATTTAAAAGGTTCAGTTATAATCAATGAACAATCTAATCACAAATCCACAAAGCATCGGATCCCAACAAACACACCACAAGAATTACATCGGCTTGATATCAAAGGAGATCATTGTATTGAAGATCAGAGAGAGAGAGAGAGAGAGAGAGAGAGAGAGAGAGAGAGAGAGAGAGAGAGAGAGAGAGAGAGAGAGAGAGAGAGAGAGAGAAGAAGAAGAAGAAGAAGAAGAAGAAGAAGAAGAAGAAGAAGAAGATGAAGAAGAAGAAGAAGAAGAAGAAGAAGCCATCTAACTGCTACTATGGACTCGTAGGTCCTAAAGGAACTACTCACACATTATCATGGAGGCAACAAGATTGATGAAGAGGCCTCCCATGATGGCTCCCCCCTCCGACAGAACACCGAAACAGGGTTCCAAATGGGATCGATTCGAAACAAAGGGTTGCGGCGGCGATAATATTCTTTCGGGTTCACTTTTCAGGGTTCCGGGAATTATAGGATTTATAGGCGGAAGAATTATGTCAAACGGAGGCTTAGGGGCCCCACATGAGCAGGTGGCGCGACCCCCTCCCCCCTCCCCACGCCATGTGGCCATGTGGCTGCCTCGTGGGTCCCCTCGACCTCTCTCAAAGCTTCTAGGGTCCTTCATTGTCTAGAAAAAATTGTCAAAAATCGACATCGTATTTGGAACTTTCTAGATATGAATTTCTACGAAACCATAAACAAGCAAAAAAGAAGTGACACTGGGCACTAAATTAATAAATTAGTCCAAAATAATATAAAAATATATAAAGGTATAATATAATAGAATTTAATAAAAAATAGATACGTTGGAGACGTATCAGCCACCTCTAGCTCCCAACGATGCCATCAGCTATGTTGTGTATTCTGTATTTGGTTCTCTCAAGTACTCTGATACAAATACCACCGCAGTAGAAAATTTGACCATGGCTTTGGGGCATGTGGGGGCTGTTTGGATCAGAGCCAAGGGTTGCCCAGCCAATTTTTTGGCGTTGACCAACGTGTTGGCGCACATTTGGATCAGCTCCAAATATTTGGCTCGCCCCCAACCCATCTACTCTCCTCGTTGATTCTGTAGCCAAAATGTTGACCAAACCATGATGGCTGAATTGTCCGTCAATTTTTTGGCATGCCGATGGTTGGCAGGGCCACCACAGGCACTAACCAAACGGCCCTCCCTCGCAAAAAAAAAAAAAAAAAAAAGCAGCAACCAACGGCCCCGTGATTTCAGACATAAAAAGGTACTCGTTCACAAATCTCGGGCATACTTCATTGGCAGGGTCCGCGTTGGAGATGTCTTGGGATCGTACTTTCGTTGTTAGAGCATGGTTAATAATATAGCAATTACTTTGGTATAAGCCAAATCTTACGTCATTTAGAGTTCATCTTATACCAACACGTATACGAAGATATTAAAAGAAGTGACTACTTTTTTTATTATGCTACCACCTTTCATTCTCACAAAACGACTAGGAGACGTCTTAGAAATTGGCTTCTTCACGAAGAGCCCGCTTTACCTTCTCTCTCTCCTCTCTTTCCTCCATTAGCAGAAATATACTAATTTAATCTTTATAGTAAATTTGAGTCAAATTTCTATCAGACTTGCTCTTAAAGCCACACAAGAGATACCCCGCAAAAAAAAAAAAAAAGCCACACAAGAGATAAGGCGAGCCTGTGCCCACGAAAATTCACTTGATGCCGAGTAGTTCGATCTTCGGCTCGTTCTCCTCCATTCATTCCCACCATCGCTCGAGTGAGCGATCAGTGGCATGGCGTTCATGGCGAGCGGCAGGGTGGCGATCGCTCCGACCAGAGCAAGGTTCGTCACTCCCCGCAGCCTCTTCAACTGGGGCAGAGGCGCAAAAGAAGCCGAGACGCCGCCGCCGCAGTTCCAGTACCACGGCGTGGAGCCGCCGTTCCCCATGTCGCTCGTGGCCAACACGCACCTCAGAGGACGCGAGCTCAGCTGCTGTTACAGGGCCACCGTTGACGGCTTCAGCGCGACGGACTTCCACCGGGGGTGCGACTTCAAGGGCCCCTGCGTCGTCGTCGGCTACACGGCGGGAGGCACCTTCAGGTTCGGCGGGTTCAGCCCGGAGGGGTACCGCAGCACGGACGACTACTACGACACGCTCGACGCCTTCCTCTTCTACTGGCCGCCGGCAGCGCCGGAGGACACCGCCGCTGCCGTTCCGGTGGTGCTGCCCAAGGTGGGCGGGAGCGGCGCTGCGCTGTTCGACTACTCGCGGGGCGGGCCGCAGTTCGGCGCCGACGGGCTGCTCATCGGCCCGCCGCTCACCGCCGTGATGGGGGTGTTCACGGGGCCCGACGCCAGTGTCGGCGTCGGCGACCTCCGGCGCGCGCGGTCACGGCTCGGGCTGTCCTACGCGAAGAGGGGGGACGGCAAGGAGAGCCTGTTCGGCGACGAGTCCAAGGTCGAACTCGACGAGGTGCTGGTCTTCTGTAGCCCACAGATTGCCAGCATGTACTAGCTCAGTTTGCTTAGAGCTATGGGTGGATAATTAAGCTAACCAGTAAAAGAAGATGCTGTCTTTGTCCCGTTCTTCCAAATGTTAATGGGAATCCTAAAAGGCGTGTAAATTCGTCATTGTTTTTATTCATTCAAGTGGTTTAGGTTGATGGAGTAAGGGCATGTATTTTTCGAGAGAAGGTATGAGCAGGGGCGGAGCCAGGATTTAGGTATAGAGAGGGCCAAGCGAAGAAAAAGAATTGCGGTTCGTATAATAATGTGTAACTTCAACGGAATAAAAACATAGTTATATTTGTATTAATCTAAATTGGGCTCTACAATTCTCAATAAGATCAATAACGTTCCTATCATAAAAATATATCAAAATATTCACGTTAACAAACGATCAAAAAGATTATTAATTTTGTCGGGAGAGAACTTAGCATCGTTGATCTTACAATCAGAAGTAAATTAAATTAAAAGTACAATTTTGTCATATATAAGATGGAGTTGAGAGAGATTGGTGACAGTAGCCACTAGTGCTAACCTTGGGTAGTTAGCTGGAGCATAGGAGAATCCGTTGGTGCAGCCTACAGGATTGCCCCTCGCGACATCGGGATAGTCTGATTTACTCTGAATCGAATCTGATCGAGAGATGGGAGCCATCAAGAAGACGAGAACGGAAAGAAGGAAATAACCTAGCGGCAGCCGGCGGCGCTAATTGCCTCGTAATGACTCTGGTGTAGGATTCTACGAAGGGACTTCATGGTCTTGGGCCTTCTTATGGGCCTTTATCTTATGTTTGTTGAGCCTATGTTTGCGTCAGGGGAGGGCAAGTACGTGAAATCAGCCAAATCTATCGCTAATTACCAGCTCCTGCTAAAGTAATTCTCGATCGTTGGGGGCGGGCCTGGCCCCGCCGTCCCCCTGTCTCCGCCCCTGGGTATGAGCCCCACTTTATAAATAAAGCCATCAGGCAACATTTACCACAACCAAACAACACCAAACAAAACAAATAGGTGGCCACAACCATAAGGATTAAGACAGTACAGTGGTGCATGGCACCCAGGCCGAAACGACGGCACGCAGGTCGAAACTATGAAGGAAGGAAGGAAGCCGAACCAGGCCACCCTCAGAAGCTAAAAGGGACCTCCCTGGACAACTAGCCACCTGGCTCCTACTGCGAGATAGAAGAAGTTGTAGCCCGAATTTTGGCACATAGGGGGTCGAAAGCATCTTGGTCGTCAGTCTTAGTTAATGATCTCCACTGCTGCAGAAACATGCAAGTTTTAAATAAGCAGTCAACATGCTTGGCAGGAAAATATGCTCGATAGTAAATTTGTTTCTAGCCGTCCATGGCCCAACAAACCGCAGCCAATCCGAGCCAAAACATACTTTGGTGACCACAACTAGGCCAATAGCTAAATTTCTGAGCTCAGAGAAAGAGAAGGGGTTCCAGGAGACCCGAAGCCACGACCTGGTACAACACCGGACTAACTTGGCCAAGACACAGTGGAAAATGATATGATTTGTGTCCTCCAAGTCTCCGCACAACGCACATCTGTCTGAGCCCGGGCCATTACGTTTACGAATTTGGTCCGCCGCAGGCAGGCGACCCTTGAAGGCTTGCCACAAGAAAATCTTAACCTTGGGAGGAACGCGAGCACGCCAGATAGGTCTAAACTTAGTAGTGGGGGTACCATAAATTAACATAGCATACAAAGACTTAACAGAAAAACGGCCAGACGCAGAGTGGGACCACACAACGGAGTCCTCTCTCTCCGAGAGCTTGGGGATGTAGGCAACAAGTCGCTGCTAATCATGAAACTCTTCAGGAGACAGAGAGCATCGGAAAGCTGTCAGCGTTCTGGGAACGGGGGTCCCCAGACTTGCCTGCTTACGGCCCACGGCGTGGCTCTGCGAGTGGGCCCGTACGGCCCATCTTCACCAACAAGCTTTCAAGACCCTCACGAGGGGCCAAGCCTCGCGTGGCGGACGACACAAGACCTCCTCGGGAGCGGCCTCACTAGGCTGGCTCGCGAGAGGCGGAGAGTCAAGGCAAGGCAAACCTCGCGAGGTTCTCGTGACGTGAGCCATGACGATCGAGACCAGGCGGGCGCCAGCGCGCATGGTGTCCTTGTTTCCTTTTTGGTGCTAAGGAGGCAAGCGCAGGCGAGGAGTACCGAGGCGTCAAGCAAAGGTTCCCCTATCGGTGCAACGAGACCAAGACCAGCAGGACGGCAGGACGGAGGTCACCGTGGAGCCCAAGACTGCGTCACCACCAGAGCATTTAGCAGGCGAAGACTACTTTTGTCAGGATAAGCTGTACTAGCTGTCCCCTTTCAAATTGGCCGTTGTGGAATCCCTTCTCGCTCAATATTTGGGAAGAGGACCAGGGCCTCTATAAATAGGACTAGCCACCATAGTAGGAGGCATATCATCTGGATCAGATCCTCATCCACACAAGTTCACCAAGCACAAGAACACCTCTCCTCAAGAGGCTGTTCTTCCCCTTGTACTATTCATCCTCAGCCCGAGAGGCAATCCACCACCACCACACTGGAGTAGGGTATTACACCACAACGATGGCCCGAACCAGTATAAATCTTGTGTCCCTTGTGTTGCGAGTACGTCGAGCTAGCTTAGAGATCGCGAAGCGTGTGAGGGCGTGATCTGTAAGGGAGAGATCTTCGCACGCACCCCAGAGTTCGAACCTTAAGGGTTTTGCCGAAACCCGAGATCCGACATTGGGCGCGCCAGGTAGGGGTGCACCGGAGTTTTCCTTCCGTTGATCTGCTCCATGCTGCCACCGTGCTCCACCCCCATGGAGAGCGCGGCGCTTCCTGCTCCGGCTACCGATGCCGGCGACGGGGCCAGGGGGCTCTGAGCCCTTGCTCCCGCCTTGCGGCGGGTGCAATGGCCATCCAAGTTCAAGCCGGAGATGCCGCCGCGCTACGACGGCGCGGCAGACCCGATGGCCTTCCTGCTAGGTACGAGGAAGCCATCCTCGAGGCAGGGGGCGATGACAAGGTCATGGCCAACTGGCTCCCCATGGCCCTGACCGGTGTGCCGCCCGCCTGGCTGCTTGACCTCCCCGGATCCACAGTGGCATCTTGGGAGGAGCTGCGCGATCTCTTTGTCGCGCGCTTCACGGCACTGGCACCCCACGCGGTCGCGGCCCTCCTCGGTGGCTCACAAGCACCGCCCTCGGACCGCCACATCAAGCCGTTCCTCCGCCAGATCGGCGCCGCTTCCAAGCGCCTGGGGGCTCCGCCGTGCTGGGCCGCGCTTGAGACCGACCTCACCTTTGACTCAGGGGATCATCCCGTCTCCACCGCCAGCTCGGGTATGCTGCCAATGCTTTGCACTCCCACCATCTACAACGTGGCCGTCACCTAGACCCTCATCAACGGCGGCGCCGGCCTCAACGTGCTCTCCGTGGAAGCCTTCGGCCTCCTTCACGTACCACTCGAGCGGCTCTGCCTCAGCAAGCCCTTCTCAGGAGTTGGCGGCGACACCGCCCACTCCCTGGGACAGATCCACCTTCCTGTCACCTTCGGCATGTGCGACAATTACCGCACCGAGCTGGTCGACTTCGACATTGCCCGCATCAGCCTTCCGTATAACGCCATCCTCGGGTACCCAGCTCTGGCCCAGTTTATGGCAGCAACCCATCCGTCTTACAACCTCATGAAGATGCCTGGGAGCAAGGACGTCCTCACCATCGAGGGGGACACCAAGGAGGCTCTGCTGGCGCTCAAGCTTGCTTTCAAGACCGCCACGGCGGTGCAGCCCGCTGACGCAGGCGCCTCCGAGGCCAAGGGAGCCGCACCAACCAAGAAGAAGCAACTATTCACCCAAGATAAGACAGAAACCAAGCAGGTGCCCGTCGATGAGGACGGGTCCTCAGGAGCCACCTTTACCATAGGTGCCGACCTCGACCCTGACCAAGAGGAAGCGTTGGTGAAGTTCTTGTGCGCAAACAAGAAGATATTCCATGGGAACCCAAGCAACTTGTGGGGATCCCAAGAGAGGTGATTCAGCATCACTTAAGGGTGTGCCCCAACGTATGCCCTGTGAAGCAGTGGGCAAGGCGACAATCCACGGAGAAGCAGGCCTTCATCGTCCGAGAAACCCGCAAGCTGGAGGCGGCGGGTGCCATTCGTGAAGTTCGGTACCCCGAGTGGCTCGCAAACCCTGTTGTTGTGCCAAAGAAAGGCGGGAAGAAGCGCATGTGTGTCGACTTCACCAACCTCAACAAAGCCTGCCCCCAAGATCCGTTCCCACTTCCACGCATCGACCAGATCGTCGAATCCACCGCAGAGTGCGATTTGCTGTGCTTCCTAGATGCGTTCTCGGGCTACCACCAGATCAAGATGGCGGTAGAAGATGTGGAGAAGACCGCCTTCCTGACCCCGTGTGGGGTGTACTACTATACTTACATGCCTTTCGGACTACGCAACACGGGCGTGACCTTTCAGCGGCTGATGCACATCGCCTTGGGGCGGCAGCTCGGGAGAAATGCGGAGGCCTACGTCGACGACATCATGGTGAAGTATCGGGAAGCGAGAACCTTGATCCAATATCTGGAGGATACTTTCGCAAGCCTACGCCAAGTGAACTTGCAGCTCAACCCGGCGAAGTGCGTGTTCGGTGTCCCTTCCGGCAAGCTGCTGGGTTTCCTCGTATCCCACAGAGGGATCGAGGCGAACCCAGAGAAGGTCAAGGAAATCGAAGACATGAGCCCGCCGTAGACCCTCAAGGAGATGCAGATGCTTACTGGTCGTGTGACTGCATTGGGCCGCTTTATCTCCAAGCTGGGAGAGCGAGCCCTACCGTTCTTCAAGCTGATGAAGAAAAAGGGCCCATTTGAGTGGACTCCGGAAGCCGACCAAGCGTTTCAAGACCTCAAGAGATAGCTGACCAACCCGCCAGTGATGGTGGCGCCTCGACCCCTTGAGCCCTTGCTGCTCTACCTGCTCGCAACACCCCTCCTCCGCCAACAAGAGTACTGGTGGCCCTCAGAGAAGAGCGCCGGATCAAGGGCCCGCCTGGGGAGCCTCGGGCCGGACGGCAACATGAGACCAAGCATGGCACTGGCAAGAGAGGCTGCTTGGCGGACCACCAAGCCCCTGAATCCAAAGCCCTCGTAGAGACACCTCAGCTCCCGGAAGCCGAAGACTTCATCAGCTCTCCCGCCCTCGTCGAGCACCCGGTATACTTCATCAGCACAGTGCTGCGGGATGCTAGGGCACGGTACCCCATGCCTCAGAAGATCCTACTCGCACTCCTGGTGGCCTCGCGCAAGCTGCGCCACTACTTCCAGGGTCACCCCATCAAGGTCGTCTCGGCCTACCCACTGGAAAGAGTGCTCAGGAGCCCCAATGTTTCCGGGCGAGTCACCGAATGGAACATCGAGCTACAAGTGTTTGACTTGGAGTTCAGCACAACCAGGGTCATCAAGGGGGGCACGCTCACAGACTTTGTGGCTGAATGGACCGACGCCCCGGAACTCGAAGCAGGTGAGGACCAATCCCTGTCTCCAGGAAGCGAAGCGCCGGACGGCTGGGTCATGTACTTCGACGATGCATTCTCACGCCAGGGCGTGGGGGCTGGAGCGGTGCTCATCTCGCCCACCCAGGACAAGCTCTACTACGCCGTGCAGCTCTGCTTCCAGCAGGGCGAGAAGGTCTCCAACAACATAGCAGAGTACAAAGGCCTCATAGCTGGCCTCAGGCCTGCAGTGGCCCTGGGGTGAGGCATCTCACCATCAAGGGCGACTCGCAGCTCCTCGTCAACTTCTACAACAAGGTTTATGAGCCAAAGGACGAGCACATGGAGGCATACCTCGCGAGGTGCGCAAGATGGAGAACCAGTTCTCGGGTCTGGAGTTACAGCATGTGTCCAGTGGCATGAGCACATGGAGGCATACCTCGCGAAGGTGCGCAAGATGGAGAAGCAGTTCTCGGGTCTGGAATTACAACATGTGTCCAGTGGCACCAACAAGGAAGCTGACGTCATCGCCAGAAGAGCAACCAAGCGGCTACCCCAAGAGCCTGGCGTCTTTGAGGAGCGGCTCTTCAAGCCATCAGCAACGCCACCACTCTCGAGAACAGCGCTGCCTCGCGAGGAGCTCCCTCAACCACCTGCCTCAGGAGCCCCGGTCTGCGGCCCGACCTCGGGAGCGCGCTTGCTCTTGGCGCTCGAACCTTAGGAGGGATGCTGGATCAAGGAATTCAAGGAATACCTGCCGCAAGGAACGCTGCCGGAAGAGGAGGAAGACATGGAGCATGTGGCCCGACAAGCCACGACATATTGCATCCGGGACGGTGAGTTATACAGGAAGCGGCCAAATGACGTTTCCTTATGTTGCATCTCCAGGGAGCAAGGAAGAGAGCTGTTGGCCGACATACACGACGGGGACTGCGGGCACCACACGTCGTCGCGAACCCTCGTCCGCAAGGCATTCCGCAGTGGATTCTACTGGCCTACGGCACTCAATGACGCGACTGAGCTAGTGAAGTCCTGTGAGGCCTGCCAGTTCCACGCCAAGCAGATTCATCAGCCGGCTCAGGGCCTCCAGACCATCCCACTCACATGGCCGTTCGCGGTCTGGGGGCTGGATATCTTGGGCCCGTTCCCTCGAGCGCCCGGGGGCTACCGCTACCTATACGTCGCCATCGACAAGTTCACCAAGTGGGCGGAGGTGGAAGCCGTCCGCACCATCCCAGCCGGCTCTGCGGTCAAGTTCATCAAGGGTCTCGTGAGCCGTTTCGGGATCCGCAACCGCATCATCACCGACAATGGCTCGCAGTTCACCAGTAATCTCTTCCAAACATATTGTGCTAACCTTGGAACACAGATCGGCTACGCTTCGGTGGCACACCCCCGGAGCAATGGACAGGCCGAACGCGCCAATGCAGAGGTCCTGAGGGGCCTCAAGACCAGGACCTTCAAGAAGAAGCTCGAGGCCTGCGGCAGGGGCTGGTATGACGAGCTCCAGTCCGTGCTGTGGTCCATCCGCACCACCGCTGGCAAGCCAACGGGCGAGACCTCGTTCTTCCTCGTCTACGGAGCAGAAGCGGTCCTCCCTCACGAGGTCAAGCATCGTTCCGCACGGATCCTGACGTTTGATGAAATGCAGCAGGATGCCACGCAGTGGGGTGGACCTCGTCTTTGGAAGGAACGCCGCCGCGAAGCTGCACTACGGGCGGCAAGGTATTAGTAGGAACTGCGACGGTACCACTGCCACAACATTCGCCCCAGGACGCTCGAGGTGGGTGACCTTGTCCTGAGGCGGGTCCTCTCCAGGGAAGGGTTGCATAAGCTCTCACCCATGTGGGAGGGCCCGTTCATGGTCGTCCATGTCGCCAGGCCTGGCGTCGCCCGCCTGGAGACACAGGACAGGGTACCCATCCAGAACGCCTAGAACATCCAACACCTCCGGAGGTTCTACCCATGAAGAAAGGCCCAGCGCCTGTGAAGAAGGCCTAGTGCCTGTGAAGGTCTCTGCTCGTGACACTCTCACGTAATAATGAGTGGGGCTGTACATGCCCCGGAGTCTCAGGAGTGCCGCCCTCGGGCCTCGGGGGCTCCCTCCCACATCTTAGTGGCAACACTTAGCTCCGCGCTGGTGAGAAGTGTAACGCCTCGGATTTGATGTGCCAGGTGTCCGTTAGTTATTCGCCATCTTTGCCATGTCATGTGCTTGCGTGTTGCACTTTGCCATGTCATCATCTGCATTTCATATCATGTCATCATGTGCATCGCTTTTGCATACGTGTTCGTCTCATGCATCCGAGCATTTTCCCCGTTGTCCGTTTTGCAATCCAGCACTCCTATGTTCCCCGGCGTCCCCCTTTTGTCTCTCGTTGTGAGCGGGTGTTGAACTTTCTCAGAATGGACCGAGGTTTGCCAAGCGGCCTTGGTATAGTACCGGAAGACCGCCTGTCAAGTTTCGGGTCATTTGGAGGTCGTTTGATACTCCAACGGTTAACCGGGTAACCGCAAGGGCCTCTTTTGTCTTGCAGCCCAACACCCCTCCAAAGTGGCCCAAAACCCAGCAAACTCCCCTTCATGCTCTCGGTCGTTCGATCACGATTGTGTGGGCGAAAACCGTGCTCCATTTGGACTCTCCTAGCTCCCAGAAACTATATATATATGCCTTCCCCCGTCCAAATCTGGGTCCAAACCCTAGCTTCTTCCTCCTCCCGCCGACGGACACGTCCACCCGCCGCCCGGACGCGTCCGCCGACCATATCGCCCCGGCCAATCCCGTCGCGCCACATCATCTCCGCCGCCGCCGCCGCCGCCTCCCAGCGCCCACCCGGAGCCTCCGCCGTCTCTCGCCGACCCGCGGTCTCCGCCGCCGCCTCGGCTTCGCGCCACGGGCGCCACCTCGCCGCCCTGCCTCCTCGCCGGCCGAGCTCGCCGCCCGTCGCGGCTCCCCTCCTCCGCCTCCCTCCTCGCCTCCGGCTCCAGCTCCGCGAGAGCTCGGCCCCGCTCGATCTAGATCGACGGTTGACTTCCCCACCGCTTTTCTCTAAGTCCCGAAATTTGCATATCCTGGAGCCATCTTTGACTTGTCATAACTTATTGCATACTACTCCGTTTCGTGCGTACGATATGTCAAATTGTTCTCTGTGAGATGCTCCTCATTTCATTCCATTGCGTCATTTTCATTTGAGCTCATCTTGATGCCTGAATCATCGTTGTAAAAGTGCTATATGATGTTAATCTGCTGAAACTGTTATAACTTGATGATTTGTCATTTTTGTTGCATTTGATGTGTGCATCCTATGAGGTTGATATCTACATGTGTTTTGAAGTATGCCATGCCATATTTACAGGGGTGTATGCCATGTATATTTGTGATCTATGTGGTGACTAGAACAAGCATGCTAAGTAGCCTCCGTGATGTTGCTGTTTTCAGAGACTTAGAATTTCACCAAGTCTTTGTCTGCTGTTATTTTTATTCCATGTATTCATGTTGCTACAGTGAGATTCTTGCCTCTTTTGAGGATGATCATTAAGGATTTTTTGTAGATATGGTTATGCTCTATCCATCCATGCCTCTGTTTGCATTTATGGATCACCCTAGCTTGACTCAAGCGAGCTCTACTTTTGCTATAAAATGTTCCTGGCAGATTTTTTACATGTTATGCAATTTTGCCAAGGTTGTTGTAGTTGATACGTGCATGCTATGTTCTTGTTCTTGCCATTTAAAGCTTCTATGCCATGTCTAGTTTCTTGTTGTATGCTTAGTTTGTCATGAAATGCCTTGTGGTGAGTTGTTCAAGCTCACCAACATGCCTACTTGTTATCTGTTTTGCCATGCTCCAGTTTTTCACTAAGTCTGAATCTGTTTATGTTTTTGCTATGTTCACATGCTTGCAATGGTATTTTATGATCCCTTTTGGCTTATGGTCAGTAAGGGACTTTTGTTATATGCTTTGAGTAGATTCATTCCATGCTCTAGTTTGACATGATAGCTTGCTGTAATATGTTTTTGATAGCTCTAAACATTGCAACCTGATGTTATTTTTGCTATGTCCTGTGATTTCTGTTAAGTCTGAAACTGTTATTATTTGCAATCTTGCCATGTCTTTTTGAGCATGTTCTAGTGGTTTCTGGAGATATATCAGTGTTCATGTTTTGTCATTCTTTACCTGTACTTCATGCCCATGCCTTTTGTTATCACGTTGAGATGCTGTAGCATGTTGTTTTGATGCTTGCAATATGCCTAGTTGCTGTTTTGGACAGATTGTTGTCATGTCTTGTATAGAGTGTATGTGTTGAACCGTTGCTCCGTTTTGAGTGTGATCTATATGAAACTTGCTTGATTTTGCATGTAGTTTCATATTATCATGTTGCATCCTTGACTTGAGGTGTTTGCTTGATGTTTGTATGCATTTTGCATCAATGCCATGCTTAACTTGTTTTGCTCATATCTTCTAGGCCGTAGCTCCGAATTAAATGAACTTTATATGTAACTTGACTAGAATTTCGTGTAGATCATCTTGGTGCATCTTAACTTGCTGTTTAACAACTTGAACATAAGGTTTATTCAGTTCTGGACCAATTTCTAAATTTGCATATGAGGACTTACCGGAATTGTCATATGTTGTTTCCGGCCTCATTTAAACTTGCTTTGATGTGTTGCTTTTGTATGCATCATCTCTTGCCATGAGTAGCTTCATGTAGCTTTGTCATGCATCATGCTTGGTTGTGCATCATGTCTCGTTTATGTGTGGTGTTTACTTTGTTGTGTGCTTCTTCTCGATAGTTCCTGCCCGCTATGCATCGTGAGGATTCGCTCGCTCACGCTTGGTTCGTCTTCGTGGCTTCATCTTCTTCATGGACTCCTTCTTCTTCCTTGCGGGAATTCAGGCAAGATGACCGTCACCTTGGATCTCATTACTATCATTGCTATGCTAGTTGCTTCGTTCTATAGCTATGCTGCTTTTCCTACCACTTGCTTATCAAGCCTCCCAAATTGCCATGTCAGCCTCTAACCTTTTTCACCCTTCCTAGCAAACCGCTACTTGGCTATGTTACCGCTTTGCTCAGCCCCTCTTATAGCGTTGTTAGTTGCAGGTGAAGTTGAAGATTGCTCCATGGTGGACAGGATTATGTTGGGATATCACAATATCTCTTATATATTATTAATGCATCTATATATTTGGTAAAGGGTGGAAGGCTCGGCCTTATGCCTGGTGTTTTGTTCCACTCTTGCCGCCCTAGTTTCCGTCATATCGGTATTATGTTCCCGGATTTTATGCATCTAACGCGGTTGGGTGATCTATGGGACCCCTTGACAGTTCGCTTTGAATAAGACTCCTCCAAAGAAGGCCCAACATTGGTTTTACCATTTGCCTCACCTATACCCTTTTATTTCCCTTGGGTTTCGGAGCCCGAGGGTCATCTTTATTTTAGCCCCCGGCCAGTTCTCCTTCGAAAGTCTTGGTCCAAAGCGAAGCGATGTCCCGCCCTCGGGCAATCGTGGTCTATGCCAACCCGACGCCTTGCTCATCGGTGTGCCCGAGAACGAGATATGTGCAGCTCCTATCGGGATTTGTCGGCACATCCGGCGGCTTTGCTGGTCTTGTTTTATTACCGTCGAAATGTCTTGTAGCCGGATTCCGAGACCGATCGGGTCTTCCCGGGAGAAGGAATATCCTTCGTTGATCGCGAGAGCTTATAATGGGCTTGTTGGGACACCCCGCAGGTATAAACTTTCGAGAGCCGTGCCGCGGTTATGTGGCGATGGGAATTTGTTAATATCCGTTGTAGTAGACTTGAAGTTAACTCTTCTAAAATACACCAACCGTGTGCGTAACCGTGAGTGTCTCTTTTCGGGGTTGATCGAGAGGAGAACACGGTTTCGGGTTATGTCGACGAAGTAGGAGTTCAGGATCACTTCTTGATCATTACTAGTTGACGACCGTTCCTTTGTTTCTCTTCTCGCTCTCATTTGCGTATGTTAGCCACCATATATGCTTAGCCGCTGCTGCAACCTCACCACTTTACCCCTTCCTTTCCCTTTAAGCTTTGTTAGTATTGATACCCATGGTAATGGGATTGCTGAGTCCTCGTGGCTCACAGATTACTACACCACCAGCTGCAGGTACAGGTTCGCGATGAACATGACGCGAGAGCGATGCTTGCTTGTCTTGAGTTCTTCTTTTGCTTCTTCCTCGGTCAGGGGATAGGTTCAAGGTCGGCAGCCTGGGCTAGCAGGGTGGATGTCGTTTGAGTTTCTGTTTATGTTTCATCCGTAGTCGGATGTTGATCTCTTGTATGATGTTGATGTATTCTTGGGGCGTTTGTGCCTTATGTATGTATCCCCACTATTATGTAATGTTGATGTAATGATATCCACCTTGCAAAAGCGTCTTCAAGATGCGCTTCTATCCTTGGTGGGACCTTCGAGTTCCTTTAGGATAGGGTCACATCTTGGGCGTGACAAGTTGGTATCAGGCCTCGACCGACCCTAGGAGCCCCCTTGATTGATCGTGTAGTTTGGCCGTTGTCGAGTCTAGAAGAAAACTGTTTTCGGAGTATAGTTATATCGGAGAGTAGGAATTCTTTTTTACTCCTCAGCCCCTTCGTTGCTCTGGTGAGGAATCTTGACGTAGGTGTTTTGAATTACTCCTCTTCCCCTTCAATTTTTTTCTTTAGGGTCACGCAGTTGGTTTTCCGATCGTTGGTTCTCATCTTTTTTCATCCGGTGCATTTTCTCGTCAAGTTGACTCGAGCCTCTTCATCTTTGCCAAGTTTAATCCTCAGTTGTTTTCTTTTCCCACCCGCCCACCCTTTTTTATCATCTTGGAACCGGAGTCCGTAATCGAGTATCCGTCCTACTCGTGCGAAGTCTTTGTTTTCTTTCCTCAACGATTTCAACCGGTGTTTTCTCTTCAAGATATTCGTCGGTTCCCCTTCCAAGTTGCCTTTGTTTTCCCGCCCTCCCACCCTCTTCTTCCCGGAGTCTGAGTCTGTTTCGACCATCAATTTCATTCGTACGGAGTCTCTTCAGTCTTCCCTCAATCATTTCAACCGGTGAATTCTCATCTCGTTCATCATTCTTCATCTCTTTTTATTTTTCGGTGGACTCAATTCAAGTTTTTCGTTTCGATCGTATTCTTTCCCTCAACTCAAATATTTTCCCTCTGATCGTTCGCCTCTCGCCAGTTTATCCTTCTGGAGTGCTGAAGTCGTCTCAGGAGGTTTGTCGGTGTTCCAATTAATTCAAGGTTGTCGCCTCACTCAAATATTTCAATTCTTCCGGTGCATCATCTATCTGTTCAACATCCCTTTCCAACGGTGTTTTCTTTTAGTGGGCCCTAACCCACAGGTCTTTTCCCAGGATCTTACCTGACTCTTCTAATTTCCCGGAGCTATTCTCAAATCATTTTTAAGTTTGACGTAAGTATGGATTCCATCAGTCATATGCCTTCTCTGAGTTCGCTTTCAAATTCTTTTCAACTTTGGATCAACATTTCTAGGTATTCTTTGTCCCGGAGCATCTCTCTAATTCTTCAAGGTGTTTATCGTCAACCGAAGAAGAATTTCTCGTAAATCTTGTCAGTTCTCCCGGAGATTCGCAGTGATAGCTCGATGTAATCCTATCAAATTGTTTCCAGTCATGCAAATTCTTTTCATCCATCCGAAGTATTTCAGGAGTTACTTTCTCTCTCGATTATCCGGAGGCCATCTTTTCGGAAGATTTCTTCGTTCTAAGTTTTCAGATTCGTTCTCCAATTATTCTATATTCGTGCCCCTTTGTTCGTCTCAATATTCTTCCGGTGCTTCGTTCAAGTGTTCTTTAATCAGCTCACGATCTCTTTGTTATTTTGCATCTAAATTCCCTCAAGCATATTTGTTCTTCTAATTCTCCCCGGTGATTCATTCTCTTTCATCAGTCATTTTTGAATTCTTACGGTGGTTCGTTCAAGATTCTTTTTCCTTTGTTATCATATTAATCCATTCGTTCTTTCAATCCTAACGGTGGTTCATTCAAGATCTTCCGAAAGGTGGCGCCATATACTTCTCAATCCTTTTCAAGAAGAATAAGTAGTATGCAAAATCCATTGCTTGTCATCAATTTAATTTGATGAAGGATAAGCATACAATAAATCTTATTCTTATTTCATCATCATCAAGTAATCCCTTTTCTTCGGAATTTGTTCTTGATGAATAAATTCAGGTCCTAGTGTTTTCATCTTTTCTTTTCCGGAGTTCAAATTCCCTCGGCCATTTCGTCGGAACCTCCATCTAAATCATCGCAAGGCTCATCTTATTATTTCGTCCTTCATTCTATCTCATCATTACTAGTTGACGACCGTTCCTTTGTTTCTCTTCTCGCTCTCATTTGCGTATGTTAGCCACCATATATGCTTAGCCGCTGCTGCAACCTCACCACTTTACCCCTTCCTTTCCCTTTAAGCTTTGTTAGTCTTGATACCCATGGTAATGGGATTGCTGAGTCCTCGTGGCTCACAGATTACTGCACCACCAGTTGCAGGTACAGGTTCGCGATGAACATGACGCGAGAGCGATGCTTGCTTGTCTTGAGTTCTTCTTTGCTTCTTCCTCGGTCGGGGATAGGTTCCGTGTCGAGAGTCTGGGCTAGCAGGTGGTGGATGTCGCTTGAGTTTCGCTTATGTTTCATCCGTAGTCGATGTTGATCTCTTGTATGATGTTGATGTATTCTTGGGGCGTTTGTGCCTTATGTATGTATCCCCACTATTATGTAATGTTGATGTAATGATATCCACCTTGCAAAAGCGTCTTCAAGATGCTCTTCTATCCTTGGTGGGACCTTCGAGTTCCTTTAGGATAGGGTCGCATCTTGGGCGTGACAAGAAGACTTGAAGACTAGACTAGGTGCCGGACGCGGCTTTTCATTTGCTTTCCGTAGTTGGCTCGCCCCTCTTTAACTGAAGTTTGCTTCTGGTGTTCTCGGTTGATTTGGTTATGTTGCCTTCTTCCTCTGTTTCCTTCTTCGGCTTGGCCTATACTCTCTCTCTCGCATTCCTCGCGAGGGGGCTGGACAGGTGCCCTCGTGAATGTTTTTCCTTCCCTCATGAGCGTTTTTTCTTGTTCTGCCTTTCGTCTGCTTTTCGCGAGGCACCCTCGTTCGAGCCCACAAGCTGGCGCACTTCTTCCAATCCATGCCCCACGGGTACCGCGATACAAAGCGCGGGGTCAAGGCCAGCGGCGGCTGCGACCAAGCCTCGGGAAACGATATGCCTCCTAATGAGTTTTTTCTGCAGTTCCTAAGCGCCTACCAGGCCAAGGGGGCCTCGACAGGCGCCAGGAAGCGAGCACCTCGTTGAGAGGAGACTGCTCCAAGCAGGTCAAGCCAAGTTATCCTTACGTAAAGCACGACATAGCACAGGGACGATGTATATAGCATAATAACTGGGAAATCATAGTTCGTTGCACGCCCCTCCAGGGCCCCATACTGGTTTCTTTCTTAATACAGGAAGGAAAGGAAGAACAAGATAAAAGCGTCGCGTGCCCCCGTGGTGGACCGCGAAGGCGGGCTCTTAGCGCTGACCCGAGCTCAGCCAGACCCCTCCTCGTGCTTTACAGGGGCGCGACGACGAGACGACCCGCTGCCACCTTCGTAGCGGGCGCGGCGGCTGGTTGTAACCACCGCTGCTGGAGCTGTCACCAAGGGAAGAGCCGTCGTAGCTGGACGAGACGCGGTCGACGCCAAGGGCGAGTTCGCCCTCATCCTCGTAACGACCATCGCCAAGGCCGAGCACCTCGTCGCCATCGTTGACCTCGGGGCTGCATCCGGTGCGGCGACCATCTTCCCCAAACACCCTCACATAGAGGGTCGCATCGCCGTCGTACTTGAAATGAAGGGTGCACCGCCTGCCCAGGCCACGCGCGCGGGCAAACGTCTACTAGCCGCGGGCCAGGGTTATGTTTCCCGCGATAGAGACCTTAACTGCGACCCAGGAAGCGTCTTCCTGCTGCCAGAGCCCGCCTGGACCTGCAGCCGGCAGCTCATCGATGAAGAAGCACGGGAGCTGAAGCCAGTTGCCGGCCGGGTCCTCCGACCAGACGGCAAATTCCGTCAGCACCTCTGCCAAGTGGAAGCGCGGCCGGGGAGGCAGTGCGACTGCGGTGCGTCTCCCTTCATCAACAGGGCTGCCGCGACCGGAGCGACCCCTGCCACGCGAAGCAGCACCGCCGCGGCCGCGGGAGGCCACGGCGGTGGATGCGGTGTGCTTGCGGGGACGGCCATGTCCACGCTTGGGCATCGGAGAGTCGGGCCCTTCGCGAGGGGCCTTCCCCTTCTCCACGGCGGAGAACCTCTTCGACGGCGCCATTGGTGTCGCTGCTGGCAATGGAGCAAGGGGCAAGAAGCGAGCGGAATGGGAAGAGATGGGCGACGGGGGCTCTGCCCCCCTCCCCATTTATAGCAGGAGAAGGCCAACCAGCGCCCCCCCCCCACGATCACAGGTAAGGATGGTTTTTCCTTGCATGTCGCAGGGACTTGTCAAGTCGGGCAGTTGCCGAGGCAGCGTGGGGAAGCGAAGACGCCCACGTCCAATCAACCGCCACGCGTCAACCAAGGCCGCAGGCTGTTGGGGCCCGCGACGCTCCGCACTTGCCCTTTGGCGTCGCCTCGAAGCCAAGTCCGAGCGCGCCTTGGGCCCGGGGCTATCAGAGGCGCCTGGGAATGGGGTCCCCAGACTTGCTCGCTCATGCCCACGGCGTGGCTCTGCGAGTGGGCCCGTGCGGCCCATCTTCACCAACAAGCTTTCAAGACCCTCGCGAGGGGCCAAGCCTCACGAGGCGGACGACACAAGACCTCCTCGGGAGCGGCCTCACCAGGCTGGCTCGCGAGAGGCGGAGAGATCAAGGCAAGGCAAACCTCGTGAGGTTCTCGTGACATGAGCCATGACGATCGAGACCAGGCGGGCGCCAGCGCGCACATTGTCCTTGTTTCCTCTTTGGTGCTAAGGAGGCAAGCGCAGGCGAGGAGTACCGAGGCGTCAAGCAAAGGTTTCCCTATCGGCGCAACGAGACCAAGACCAGTAGGACGGCAGGACGGAGGTCACCGTGGGGCCCAAGACTGCGTCACCACCAGAGCCTTTAGCAGGCGAAGACTACTTTTGTCAGGATAAGCTGTACTAGTTGTCCCCTTTCAAATCGGCCGTTGTGGGATACCTTCCCGCTCAATATTTGGGAAGAGGACCAGGGCCTCTATAAATAGGACTAGCCACCATAGTAGGAGGCATATCATCTGGATCAGATCCTCATCCACACAAGTTCACCAAGCACAAGAACACCTCTCCTCAAGAGGCTATTCTTCCCCTTGTACTATTCATCCTCAGCCCGAGAGGCAATCCACCACCACCACACTGGAGTAGGGTATTACACCACAACGGTGGCCCAAACCAGTATAAATCTTGTGTCCCTTGTGTTGCGAGTTCGTCGAGTTAGCTTAAATATCGCGAAGCGTGTGAGGGCGTGATCTATAAGGGAGAGATCTTCGCGCACACCCTAGAGTTCGAACCTTAAGGGTTTTGCCGGAACCCGAGATCCGATAAAAGCCAAGTCCCAGTAATTATCGGAGAGCTCAGAGATGGAGATCTCCGGGTCCGGGCAGTAAGAAAAAAGCGTAGGAAAAGCCACTGCAAGGGGTAGTCTCTCCACACCACCAGTCAAGCCAAAAACGAGTAGACTTGCCATTGCCAAACACAAATTTAACGTGGTCTTTAAAAATAGGTTGGACTTTGACAAGATATTTTCAAAACTGGGAACCGCCCAGGGAAGAGGCAAACATAGGGCTGGAATTAGGGAAGTACTTAGCTTTAAGGATGGAGAACCACAAAGAACCCACCCGAATCCTCATGATTTTCCACCATCATTTAATAATAAGACATTTTTTCATAACCGCACTGTTCAAAATACCCAACCCCGCAAGGTTTTTGCGCCTACAGATGGATTTCCATTTGACCATCCTATACTTGCGTTTATTGTCAGCTGCATTCTAGTAAAAGGCACCCCCTGCTTATCAAACCCTCCATGAATACCGCCCGAGAGGAGATAAAAACCCATGATAAACATCGGAAGGGAAGACAAGCAAGCGTTAATGAGACACACCTTTCCAGCATTAGTGTTATATCTGCCCCTCCAAGGCATGACCCTATTTCCCACCTTGGAAACCACAAGGGCGAAGTCCTTAGCACACAATTTAGCCGGACAAATAGGAAGGACCAAATATTTGAAGGGAAACGAGCCCAAGGAGCGATTTAGAAGTTGGGAGATCCGCAAGGCCTCCGCCTCCGGCACACCAGTAACAATAACCTCACTCTTGGAGAAGTTGATCTTCAGCCCAGATAATGCTTCAGAACAGAGCAAAAGGAACTTAAGATGAGCAAGGCAAGCATCGTTCAGCTCAACCATAATGATTGTGTCGTCCGCGTATTGGAGATGAGTAACACCCTTGGGGATAAGGTGGGAGATGACATGGGAAATGTGTCCAGCCGAGGCCGCCCTGGATAAGATACGAGATAAGGCATCTGCAACAAAATTGAACAAGAGAGAGGAAATCGGATCCCCTTGCCTCAGCCCCTACCATTGGCGAAGAATTTTCTAACCTGGTCATTAACCAAGATCGTAGTGTGGCCACCAGAAACCAACTGCATGATCCTATGCACGTAAGCACCATCAAGGCCCTTGGCTAGCAGGACCAAACAGAGGAAAGCCCAGCTCACTGAGTCATATGCTTTTTCAAAATCAAGTTTTAGAATAACAGCCTTAGCACTACGCACCCTAAAGTCATGAACAATTTCGTGCACGCGTAAGATACCATTCAAGATGAACCTCCCTTTGACAAAAGCTGATTGGAAAGGGCTAAGAGCCCTTTGAGCGATAAGAGATAGGCGAGTTTCAAAGCCCTTAGTAGGGAACTTCGCAAAGTTGTTAATGAGTGTGATAGGTCTAAATTGCGATATAAGGTCAGTCCCCTTGACTTCAGGGATAAGAGAAATCATAGCATAATTCAACCGCGAGATATCCATTGTCCCCAAACAGAAACCTTGTATAACATTGCAAACCAGGGAGCACAGCTTAGGCCAAAACTTCCTGAAAAAGGGAATGAAGAAGCCGTCCGGGCCTGAAGCCGAATTAGAGTTGGCAGAACGGATGACCTCAAAAATATCCTCCTCGAACAAAGGGATAAGGAGTGAATCGTTCTCATCCCTAGTGATCCTCCAAGACTGATCCCACAAAGAAGGTGAGATCGAGAAGCCAGACAGGGTCTTGGCATAAAGAAGGGAAGAAAAGAACTCCACTACGTGCGAAAGGATAAGGGCCTGATCTGAAACTCTAACACCATTGGCCAGGAGGCTATCAATCGAGCACCGTCTCCTTCTCCAGTTGGGAATAGGAAAGAAGTACACAGTAGGAGAATCACCCTTAAGGGTCCAGTTCAAGGCGCCCCTTTGACACTAATAAATCTTAGCCTGATGATGCAACTGCATCAAGGCCTCCTCCAGGCCATACCTAGTCTGCCACTCCAAATCAAAAAGTCTGGCCCATCAGCCACTGTGTCCAAGGTGATGATCTAATCCACCAAATCAGTCTTCTCCCCACTTGCCTCGGCCGCCCTGTTACGAGCCCAGCCGCGGAGGAATTTTCGAAGAGAATAAGAGCAGTGGTGCCAATGATCCATGGGCCCAAAGGAACATCTGTCCGACGACAACGGCGAGGTAATCTTATCGGAAATCAGGTCACAGAAGTCATCGACCAAGAACCATGAAGCATCAAGCTGGAATCGAGAGGAAACTAAAGGACCCGCGTCTAAAATAAGAGGGGAATGGTCTGAACCAATGATCGTTCTGGCCCTCAGCGTCGCTCGAGGAAACAGGGAGTCCCAACCCGAGCAGATAAACACACGATCCAGGACCGAACGAACCGGGTTAGTCTGATGGTTAGTCCAAGTGAAATGGGCTCCCACCTGAGGAAGTTCACGGAGAGCAAAATCCTGGATGAACCCATTAAACGCCTCAGCAAGGAGCAACGAGAAGTTACTACTGCTTTTGTCCGCAGGGAGCTGATAATCCCCAAGTGCAAGGAATCATTGTAGCAATTCCCAAAGGTGGAAGTGATAAGTATGGAGTGTCGAACCCACAAGGAGCTAAAGGTAAGATCAATATTCTCTCAAGTCCTATCGCCATCGATAGGACTCTCACGACACCTAACGTTTGCTTTCAACTAGAAACGAGAAATAAAACTACGTTGTGGGTATGAAGAGGATAACTTTGCATGGTATCGAAGAGCTAAAATATAAAAGTAGGTGTTGTTATCATAAAGTTAGAATATATTACTAAATATTATAAATAGCGAGTGTGGAATAATGATGGGTCGGTGTACGGAATTATCCTAGGCAATTGTTAACAAGACCGGTAGTCGTCATTGCAATTTCATATGAGGGAGAGGCAGAAGCTAACATACTTTCTCTTCTTGGATCATATGCACTTATGATTGGAACTCTAGCAAGCATCTGCAACTACTAAAGATCATTAAGGTAAAACCCAACCGCAGCATTAACATATCAAGTCCCCTTTATCCCATACGCAACAACCCCCTTACTCGGGTTTATGCTTTTGTCACTCAAGCAACCCACTATAAGGGAATCATGAACGTATTGCAACGCCCTACAGCGGGAATCCCTCACGCTTGCGCGACACGGAGGGCACAATAGGACAGCACCAAAATAAAACATACAACACATACCAATCTAGATCATCAATCAACCCAAAGACAAAGGATATCTACTCAAAACATCATAGGATGGCAACACATCATTGGATCATAATATGTGGCATAAAGCACCATGTTCAAGTAGGGATTACAGCGGGGTGCGGGAGAGTGGACCGCGTAAAAGAGATGAGGATGGTGATGATGATGGTGATGTTGATGAAGATGATCACCTCAGCGATGATTCCCCTCCTGATGACACTCCGGCGCCACCGAGAGAGAGGAGGAGAGGTTCTCCCCCTTGTGCTTCCTCCTCCATGGCCTCCCCCCTAGATGGGGAGAGGTTCTCCCTCTGGTCCTTGGCCTTCATGGCGATGACGGCCCCTCCAGGATCCTCCTCCATGGCCTCCGGTGATGATGGCCCCCTCCGGCAGGGTGCCATGGAGGGCCTAGATTTATTTCTGCTCGTGGATACAGAGGCTTGCGGCGGCGGAACTTTCGATCTAGGTTATTTTCCTGAGGTTTGGGTATTTATAGGAGAGGTTGGCATCGAGAACAAGTCAAGGGGCCCCACGGGAAGTCCACGAGGCACAAGGGCGCGCCCCAGGGGGGTGGGCGCGCCCTCCACCCTCATGGGGCCCACGGGACTCCCCTCCGGTAACTCTTCGTTCCAGTATTTTTTATATTTTCCAGAAAAATTGTCCGTTGATTTTCATCGCATTCCGAGAACTTTTTTTTCCGCACAAAAACAACACCATAATAGTTCTGCTGAAAACAGCGTCAGTCTGGGTTAATTCTAATCAAATCTTACCAAAATCATATAAAACTATTGTAAACATGGCATGAATACTTCATAAATTATAGATACGTTGGAGACGTATCAGGAGCCGTAACAAATTAAAATTGCCACCAACCAAGATGGGGAGGGTGCAGGACTCGATCTTGTTCGAGATCTCATCAAGAAAGAGCAAAGAAAGAGAATGGTCAGCGGGCCCATAGACCACTATAATTCCCAGAGAGCACTAAGTTGACGGTGATAAACAACTGAACTAGCCCATAAAACACGATGATCAAAAGCAACAAAATGAAGCACATCAAGCTTAGTACAAATGAGGATACCACCCAGATACGTCCATTTTGCATCATGCTTTTATATTGATATTTATTGCATTATGGGCTGTTATTACACGTTATGTCACAATACTTATGCCTATTCTCTCTTATTTTACAAGGTTTACATGAAGAGGGAGAATGCCGACAGCTGGAATTCTAGGCTGGAAAAGGAGCAAATATTAGAGACCTATTCTGCAAAGCTCCAAAAGTACTAAAACTTCACGGAAGTCATTTTTGGAATTAATAAAAAATACTGGACAAAGAAAATACCAGAGGGGGGCCACACCCTGGCCACGAGGGTGGGAGGCGCGCCCCCCTGCCTCGTGGGCCCCCTAATGGCCCTCTGATGCCCATCTTCTACTATATGAAGTCTTTCGTCCGAGAAAAAATAATAAGCAAGCTTTCGGGAAGAAACTCCGCCGCCACGAGGCGAAACCTTGGCGGAACCAATCTAGGGCTCCGGGAGGGGGAAATCATCGCCAACGTCATCACTAATGCTCCTCTCATCGGGAGGGCGCCAATCTCCATCAACATCTTCACCAGCACCATCTCCTCTCAAACCCTAGTTCATCTCTTGTATCCAATCTTTGTCCCAAAGCCTCAGATTGGTACCTGTGGGTTGCTAGTAGTGTTGATTACTCCTTGTAGTTGATGCTAGTTGGTTTATTTGGTGGAAGATCATATGTTCAGATCCATTATGCATATTAATACCCCTCTGATTATGAACATGAATATGATTTGTGAGTAGTTACGTTTGTTCCTAAGGACATGGGAGAAGTCTTGCTATTAGTAGTCATGTGAATTTGTTCTTCGTTCGATATTTTGTTGAGATGTATGTTGTCTCTCCTCTAGTGGAGTTATGTGAACGTCGACTACATGACAATTCACCATTTTTTGGGCCTAGAGGAAGGCAATGGGAAGTAATAAGTAGATGATGGGTTGCTAGAGTGACAGAAGCTTAAACCCTAGTTTATGCGTTGCTTTGTAAGGGGCTGATTTGGATCCATATGTTTCATGCTATGGTTAGGCTTACCTTAATACTTCTTTTGTAGTTGTGGATGCTTGCAATAGTAGTTAATCATAAGTGGAATGCTTGTCCAAGTAAGGACAGCACCCAAGCACCGGTCCACCCACATATCAAATTATCAAAGTACCGAACGCGAATCATATGAGCGTGATGAAAACTAGCTTGAGATAATTCCCATGTGTCCTCGGGAGAACTTTTCTCTATATAAGAGTTTGTCCAGGCTTGTCCTTTGCTACAAAAAGGATTGGGCCATCTTGCTGCACTTTATTTACACTTGTTACTTGTTACCCATTACAAATTACCTTATCACAAAACTATCTGTTACCGATAATTTCAGTGCTTGCAGAGAATACCTTGCTGAAAACTGCTTATCATTTCCTTCTGCTCCTCGTTGGGTTCGACACTCTTACTTATTGAAAGGACTACGATAGATCCCCTATACTTGTGGGTCATCAAGGCTCTTTTCTGGCGCCGTTGCCGGGGAGTGAAGCGCCTTTGGTAGGTGGAATTTGGTAAGGAAAAATTTATATAGTGTGCTGAAATTTACTGTCACTTGTTACTATGGAAAGTAATCCTTTGAGGGGCTTGTTCGGGGTATCTTCACCCCGAACGGTAGAGAAAATAGTTGCTCCTCAACCTACTGAACCTACTGAAAATGTTTACTTTGAAACTCCTTCGGATATGATAGAGAAACTGCTAGCTAATCCTTTTGCAGGAGACAGAACATTGCATCCCGATTTACACTTAATCTATGTGGATGAGGTTTGTGGATTATTTAAGCTTGCAGGTATGCCCGATGATGTTATCAAGAAGAAGGTCTTCCCTTTATCTTTGAAGGGAGATGCACTTACATGGTATAGGCTATGTGATGATATGGGATCATGGGACTACAAACGATTGAAATTGGAATTTCATCAGAAGTTTTATCCTATGCATCTTGTTCATCGTGATCGTAATTATATATATAATTTTTGGCCTCGTGAAGGAGAAAGCATCACTCAAGCTTGTGGGAGGCTTAAGTCAATGTTATATCCATGCCCCAATCATGAGATCTCAAGAGAAATGATTATTCAAAACTTTTATGCTCGGCTTTCTGACAACAATCGCTCCATGCTCGATACTTCTTGTACTGGTTCTTTTATGATGAAGACTATTGAATTCAGATGGGATTTATTGGAAAGAATTAAGCGCAACTCTGAAGATTGGGATCTCGACGAAGGTAAGGAGTCAGGTATAACACCTAAGTTTGATTGTGTTAAATCTTTTATGGATACCGATGTTTTCCGTAAATTTAGCACTAAATATGGACTTGACTCTGAGATAGTAGCTTCTTTTTGTGAATCTTTTGCTGCTCATGTTGATCTCCCTAAGGAGAAGTGGTTTAAATATCATCCTCCCATAGAAGTAAAAGTAGTTGAACCTATTAAAGTTGAAGAAAAGACTATCACTTATAATGATCATATTGTTCCTACTGCTTATGTTGAGAAACCACCTTTCCCTGTTAGAATAAAGGATCGTGCTGAAGCTTCAACTGTGGTTCGTAAAAGCAATATTAGAACTTATACACCTCCTGAGCAAGTTAAAGTTGAACCTAATATTTCTATTGTTAAAGATCTCTTGGCTGATACTATTGATGGGCATGTTATTTACTTCTGTGAGGAAACTGCTAGAATTGCCAAACCTGGTGCTAAAGATAAACATAGACCCGTGGTAGGCATGCCTATTATTTCTGTTAAAAGAGGAGATCATTGTTATCATGGCTTGTGTGATATGGGTGTTAGTGCCAGTGCAATACCTATTTCTTTATACAAAGAAATTATGCATGATATTACGCCCGCTGAGTTAGAAGATATTGATGTTACCATTAAACTGAAGGAAATATGCCCTAGAGGCAATAATAAAAGTTATTATTTATTTCCTTATATCATGATAAATGTTTATTATTCATGCTAGAATTGTATTAACCGGAAACATAATACATGTGTGAATATATAGACAAACAGTATGTCACTAGTATGCCTCTACTTGACTAGCTTGTTAATCAAAGATGGTTATGTTTCCTAACCATGAACAAGGAGTTGTTATTTGATTAACAAGGTCACATCATTAGTTGAATGATCTGATTGACATGACCCATTCCGTTAGCTTAACAGCTTGATCGCTTAGTATGTTAATGCTTTCTTCATGACCCATACATGTTCCTATAACTATGAGATTATGCAACTCCTGTTTACGGAGGAACACTTTGGTACTACCAAACGTCACAACGAATCGGGTGATTATAAAGGAGTACTACAGGTGTCTCCAAAGGTACTTGTTGGGTTGGCGATTTCGAGATTAGGTTTTGTCACTCCGATTGTCGGAGAGGTATCTCCGTGCCTTCTCGGTAATGCACATCACTTAAGCCTTGCAAGCATTACAACTAATGAGTTAGTTGTGAGATGATGTATTACGGAACGAGTAAAGAGACTTACCGAAGAACGAGATTGAACTAGGTATTGATACCGACGATCGAATCTCGGGTAAGTAACATACCGATGACAAAGGAACAACGATGTCGTTATGCGGTTTGACCGATAAAGATCTTCGAGAATATGTAGGAACCAATATGGGCATCCAGGTTCCGCTATTGGTTATTGACCGAGAATGGTTCTAGGTCATGTCTACATAGTTCTCGAACCCGTAGGGTCCGCACGCTTAACGCTTCGATGACAGCTCATAATGAGTTTATAAGTATTGATGCACCAAGGTTGTTCGAGTCCGGATGTGATCACGGACATGACGAGGAGTCTCAAATGGTCGAGACATAAAGATTGATATATTGAAGCCTACATTTGACATCGGAAGTGTTCCGGTGAAATCGGGATTTATCTGAGTACCGGAGGTTACCGGAACCCCGGAAGTCTATGGGCCTTAATGGGCCTTGGGAGAAGAGGAAGGGCAGGCCAAGGTGGACTGCGCCCCCCCCCCTCTAGTCCGAATAGGACAAGGAAGGGGGGCGGCGCCTTCCTCTTCCCTCCTCCAATCCTAGTCCAACTAGGAGGGAGAGTCCTACTCGGTGGGAGTAGGACTCCTCCTTGCGCGCCTCCCCTAGGGCCGCCACCTCCCCATTGGCTCCTTTATATACGGGGAAGGGGCACCCCAAGACACACAAGTTGATCTACGGATCTTGCCTTAGCCGCAAGCGGTGCCCCTTCCACCATATTCCACTTCGGTCATATCGTCATGAGCTTAGGAGAAGCCCCGCGCCGGAGAAGTCATATCGTCGCGGAGCTTAGGCGAAGCCCTGCGCCGGTGGAGCATCAACATCGTCCACCACGCGTCGTCTTGACGGAACTCATCCCCGACACTTTGCTGGATCGAGTCCGGGATCGCCATCGAGCTGAACGTGTGCAGAACTCGGAGGTGCCGACGCTCGGTGCTTGGATCGGTCGGATCGTGGAGACGCACGACTACATCAACAGCGTTGTTATAACGCTTCGCTTTCGGTCTCACGAGGGTACGTGGGACGGACACTCTCCCTCTCGTTGCTATGCCATCACCATGGTCTTGCGTGATCGTAGGAAATTTTTGAAATTACTACGTTCCCCAACAAATGGCATCCGAGCCTGGTTTTATGCGTTGATGTCATGTGCACGAGTAGAACACAAGTGAGTTGTGGACGATACAAGTCATACTGCCTACCAAAGATGTCATACTTTGGTTCAGCGGTATTGTGAGATGAAGCAGCCGGACCGACATTACGCCAGACGCTTACGCGAGACTGGTTTCACCGCCCGAGCACTCGTTGCTTAAAGGTGACCGGCGGGTGTCTGCTCTCTCACTTTAGTTGAATCGAGTGGCTACGCCCGTCCTTGAGAAGGTTAAACGGAGTCTATTTGACGAAGTATCGTTGTGGTTTTGATGCGAGGTAAGAACGGTTCTTGCTCAGCCCGTAGCAGCCACGTAAAACTTGCAACAACAAAGTAGAGGACGCCTAACTTGTTTTTGCAGGCATGATGTGATGTGATGTGGTCAAACGTGATGCTATACTTTATTGTATGAGATGATCATGTTTTGTAACCGAAGTTATCGGCAATCGGCAGGAGCCATATGGTTGTCGCTTATTGTATGAAATGCAAGGCCATGTAATTGCTTTACTTTATCACTAAGGAGTAGCGATAGTCGAGAAGCAATAGTTGGCGAGACGACAACGATGCTACGATGGAGATCAAGGTGTCGCTACCGGTGACGATGGTGATCATGACGGTGCTTGGCGATGGAGATCACAAGCACAAGATGATGATGACCATATCATATCACTTATATTGATTGCATGTGATGTTTATCCTTTATGCATCTTATCTTGCTTTGATTGACGTTAGCATTATAAGATGATCTCTCACTAAAATTATCAAGAAGTGTTCTCCCGAGTATGCACCGCTATGAAAGTTCTTCGTCTTTGAGACACCACGTGATGATCGGGTGTGATAGGCTCTACGCTCAAATACAACGGTGCAAAACAGTTGCGCACGCGAATACTCAGTTAAACTTGACGAGCCTAGCATATAACAGATATGGCCTCGAACACGAGACCGAAAGGTCGAGCGTGAATCATATAGTAGATATGATCAACATAGTGATGTTCACCATTGAAACTACTCCATCTCACGTGATGATCGGACATGGTTTAGTTGATTTGGATCACGAATCACTTAGATGACTAGAGAGATGTCTGTCTAAGTGGGAGTTTTTAATATGATTAATTAAACTTAAATTTATCATGAACTTAGTACCGATAGTATTTTGCTTGTCTATGTTTATCGTAGATAGATGGCTCGTCTTTGTTGTTCCGTTGAATTTTAATGCGTTCCTTGAGAAAGCAAAGTTGAAAGATGATGGTAGCAATTACACGGACTGGGTCCGTAATTTGAGGATTATCCTCATTGCTGCACGAGAAAAATTACGCCCCGAAGCACCGCTGGGTGACAGCCTGCTGCGCAGATGCCGAGCGAAGTTGTGAACGTCGCAAAGCGTAGCTGATGACTACTCTATAGTTCAGTGTGCCATGCTTTACGGCTTAGAACCGGGTCTTCAACGACGTTTTGAACGTCATGGAGCATATGAGATGTTCCAGAGTTGAAGTTAATATTTCAAGCAAATGCCCGGATTGAGAGATATGAAGTCTCCAATAAGTTCTATAGCTGCAAGATGGAGGAGAATAGTTCATCGGTGAGCACATACTCAAAATGTCGGGTATAACAATCACTTAATTCAGCTGGGAGTTAATCTTCCGGATGATAGTGTCATTGATGAATTCTCCAATCATCGCCACCAAGCTACAAGAGCTTCGTGATGAACTATAATATGCAAGGGATGACTAAGACAATTCTCGAGCTCTTCGCGATGCTGAAAGTCATGGAGGTAGAAATCAAGAAAGAGCATCAAGTGTTGATGGTCAGCAAGACCACTAGTTTCAAGAAAAGGGCAAAGGGAAGAAGAAGGAAACTTCAAAAGAACAGCAAGAAAGTTCTTGATCAAGAGAAGAAACCCAAGTCTGGACCTAAGCTGAAATCGAGTGTTTTTACCGCAAGCGATCGACATCGAAGCGGAACTGCCCCAAGTATTTGGCGGATAAAAGGATGGCAAGGTGATCAAAGGTATATGTGATATACATGTTATTGATGTGTACCTTACTAATACTCGCAGAGTACTGGTATTTGATCTTGGTTACATTGCTAATATTTGCAACTCAAACAGAACTACGGATTGCGAAGATTGGCTAAGGACGAGGTGACGATCGCGCGTTGAAATGGTTCCAAAGTCGATGTGATCGCGATCGGCACGCTACCTCTACATCTACCTTGGGATTAGTTTTAGACCTAAATAATTGTTATTTGGTGCCGCGTTGAGCATGAACATTATATCTGGATCTTGTTTATTGCGAGACGGTTATTCATTTAAATCAGAGAATAATGGTTGTTCTATTTATATGAGTAATATCTTTTATGGTCATGCACCCTTGAAGAATGGTCTATTCTTGTTGAATCTCGACAGAGTGATACACATATTCATAATATTGAAGCCAAAAGATGCAGAGTTGATAATGATAGTGCAACTTATTTGTGGCACTGCCGTTTAGGTCATATCGGTGTAAAACGCATGAAGAAACTCCATCTTGATGGGCTTCGAATCACTTGATTATGAATCACTTGGTACTTATGAACCGTGCCTCATGGGCAAGATGACAAAACGCCGTTCTCGGAACTATGGAGCGTGCAACTGATTTATTGGAAATCATACATACCGATGTTTGTGGTCCAATGAATGTTGAGGCACTTGGCGGTATCGTTATTTTCTCACCTTCACAGATGATTTGAGCAGATATGGGTATATCTACTTAATGAAACACAAATCTGAAACATTTGAAAAGTTCAAAGAATTTCAGAGTGAAGTGGAAAATCATCGTAACAAGAAAATAAAGTTTCTACGATCTGATCGTGGAGGAGAATATTTGAGTTACGAGTTTGGTTTACATTTGAAACAATGTGGAATAGTTCAAGCAACTCACGCCACCCGAACACCAGAGAAATGGTGTGTCCGAACGTCGAATCGTACTTTACTAGATATGGTGCGATCTATGATGTCTATTTCGATTTACCGCTATCGCTTTGGGGTTATGCTTTAGAGGCGGCCGCATTCACGTTGAATAGGACACCGTCAAAATCTGTTGAGACGACGCCTTATGAACTGTGGTTTGGCAAGAAACCAAAGTTGTCGTTTCTTAAAGTTTGGGGCTGCGATGCTTATGTAAAGAAACTTCAACCAGATAAGCTCGAACCCAAATCGGAAAAATGTGTCTTCATAGGATACCCAAAGGAGACTGTTGGGTACACCTTCTATCACAGATCTGAAGGCAAGATTTTCGTTGCTAAATTCGGGTCCTTTCTAGAGAAGGAGTTTCTCTCGAAAGAAGTGAGTGGGAGGAAAGTAGAACTTGATGAGATAATCAGATTCGCTCCCTTATTTGAAAGTAGTTCATCACAAGAAATGGTTCTGTGACAACTACACCAATTAGTGAGGAAACTAATGATGATGATCATGAAGTTTCAAATCAAGTTACTCTTGAACCTCGAGGTCAACCAGAGTAAAATACGCACTGAGTGGTACGGTAATCTTATTCGGAAGTCATGTTACTTGACCATGGCGAACCTACAAACTATGAAGAAGCGATGGTGAGCCCAGATTCCGCAAAATGGCTAGAAGCCATGAAATCTGAGATGGGATCCATGTATGAGAACAAAGTATGGACTTTGGTTGACTTGCCCGATGATCGGCAAAGCCATTGAAAATAAATGGATCTTTAAGAAGAAGACTGACGCCGATGGTAATGTAACTGTCTACAAAGCTCGACTTGTTGCAAAAGGTTTTCGACAAGTTCAAGGGGTTGACTACGATGAGACTTTCTCACCCGTAGCGATGCTTAAGTCTGTCCGAATCATGTTAGCAATTGCCGCATTTTATGATTATGAAATTTGGCAAATGGATGTAAAACCGCATTCTTGAATGGATTTCTAGAAGAAGAGTTGTATATGATGCAACCAGAAGGTTTTGTCGATCCAAAGGGTGCTAACAAAGTGTGCAAGCTCCAACGATCAATTTATGGTCCGTGCAAGCCTCTCGGAGTTGGAATAAACGCTTTGATAGTGTGATCAAAGCATATGGGTTTGTACAGACTTTTGGAGAAGCCTTGTATTTACAAGAAAGTGAGTGGGAGCTCAGAGCATTTCGATATTATATGTGGACGATATATTATTGATTGGAAATGATATAGAATTTCTGGATAGCATAAAAGGATACTTGAATAAAAGTTTTTCAATGAAAGACCTCGGTGAAGCTGCATACATATTGGGCATCAAGATCTATAGAGATAGATCAAGACGCTTAATTGGACTTTCACAAAGCACATACCTTGATAAAGTTTTGAAAAAGTTCAAAATGGATCAGTGCAAAGAAAGGTTTTTACCTGTGTTGCAAGGTGTAAGATTGAGTCGACTCAATGCCCGACCACAAGCAGAAGATAGAGAGAAAATGAAAGATGTTCCTATGCTTCAGCCATAGGCTCTATCATGTATGCAATGCTGTGTACCAGACACTGACGATGCTTAGCTGTAAGCTTGGCAGGAAGGTACCAAAGTAATCCAGAGTGGATCATGGACAGCGGTCAAGAACATCCTGAAATACGAAAAGGACTAAGGATATGTTTCTCGTATATGGAGGTGACAAAGAGCTAGTCGTAAATGGTTACGCCGATGTAAGCTTTGACACCGATCCGACGATTCTAAATCGCAAACCGGATACGTGTTTTTATTAAACGGTGGAGCTGTCGGTTGGTGCAGTTCTAAACAAAGCGCCGTGGCGGGATCTACATGTGAAGCGGAGTACATAGCTGCTTCGAAGCAGCAAATGAAGGAGTGCGGATGAAAGAGTTCATTTCGATCTAGGTGTCATACCTAGTGCATCGGGACCGATGAAGATCTTCGTGACAATCTTGGTGCAATTGCCTTGGCAAAGGAATCCAGATTTCACAAGAGGACCAAGCACATCAAGAGACGCTTCAATTCCATTGGGACCAAGTCCAAGTGGGAGACATAGAGATTTGCAAAATACATACGGATCTGAATGTTGCGAGACCGTTGACTAAGCCTCTTCCACGAGCAAAACATGATCAACACCAAGACTCCATGGGTGTTAGGATCATTACTTTGTAATCTAGATTATTGACTCTAGTGCAAGTGGGAGATCAAGGAAATATGCCCTAGAGGCAATAATAAAAGTTATTATTTATTTCCTTATATCATGATAAATGTTTATTATTCATGCTAGAATTGTATTAACCGGAAACATAATACATGTGTGAATATATAGACAAACAAGATGTCACTAGTATGCCTCTACTTGACTAGCTTGTTAATCAAAGATGGTTATGTTTCCTAACCATGAACAAGGAGTTGTTATTTGATTAACAAGGTCACATCATTAGTTGAATGATCTGATTGACATGACCCATTCCGTTAGCTTAACACTTGATCATTTAGTATGTTAATGCTTTCTTCATGACCCATACATGTTCCTATAACTATGAGATTATGCAACTCCTGTTTACGGAGGAACACTTTGGTACTACCAAACGTCACAACGAATCGGGTGATTATAAAGGAGTACTACAGGTGTCTCCAAAGGTACTTGTTGGGTTGGCGATTTGAGATTAGGTTTTGTCACTCCGATTGTCGGAGAGGTATCTCCAGCCTTCTCGGTAATGCACATCACTTAAGCCTTGCAAGCATTACAACTAATGAGTTAGTTGTGAGATGATG